>CM039718.1:2801639-3401639 GCA_022539455.1 Dendrobium nobile
TCACACGGGAAACTCAAACTACAAGATCTCGATGCACGAACTCCTACAATAATCTCTACAAGACGCCTGTTGATTGAGATGGCCCGGGACGATGGAACCATGGGATCTTGATCGGGTCTATCATCCATCCCCCCCTCCGCTTTAAGTTAAGATGGTGCATTTCTATTTTAATATTAAATTCTTCAATCCTAAATCCAAACTCAATTCCTCAATCCAAATCCAACCCATTGCTGCTACTATATGCCAGATAACACGTATCTCTACGTATCTGATTGAGACTAGCCTTAATCGAAAGTTCTCTCTCGTGATCGGGGGGGTAATTAACTATAGGGGCTTGCGCCTATAGGAAACCAGAACTCAGATCATAAAGTCCTCACAAAATGAGGGCGAAATCTCTGGGTAGTGTCTTATCTACAAACCCATCTGCCTTCCAAATTTACCTCGGAACTTAGTTCGTTAAAACTCTCTCGCCGAATAAGAAAAGCGAGTGGAGGCCGGGGTCGAATTTTCGGAGCCCACAGATTTCTGGCGACTCCGCTGGGGAATGGTTTCTCTTTCCATCTCTGGCTAGTCACTTATATGCTATAGTAGCAGTAAAAAAGTGAAATGATGATCATATTGAGATCTATACGGTGAACATCAGGATGTGACATTTGGTTCTTATGTCCAAAGATCCATCACTGAAAGGTCCCGAAAATGAATCTTTTTAATAAGATCAATGGAAATTTGTTTGGCGGTTTTAAATTCCATGCTAATTTTCCTGTTTCTGCTATTCGATCTGCGTTATTTTTGTTTTATGAAAGTGTGGGGTGATGTATCAATTCTGATCACTAAACCCTGCCTTTCATTTTTCTTACAGAATGGAAATGCAGGACACACGATGACCGTCCATTGGGACGAGGAGCCAAATTCAGTTGGCGAATGCTGTCATTGAAACTGGAAATACTGGAGCCACCATCCACTTTGATGGGCTCGAATCTCAGCAGCTACTGCAAGGGCTGCAGCCGTCCTGGTTACGGCATAAATTCTGAAGAGTCTTCTGAAAGATCCTATTCTGCAAGGGCTACTGCCAGGAATACTGCCCAAGGAGAACTTCTGTATTCGAAAGATTGTCCCAACCTGAGACCCTTACTGCAAAAAGGGTTGCCAATGGAAGGAAAGTTTCTGTGGTGACTGCCAACACCACTAACCTGCCCAGGAGAGCTATTGCATCTGGGAGTTATGATGCTGAGGCTTCCTATCTGGAGGAAGGCTTACTAGAAGGCAAAGGGGAAGAGAAATACAGAGCTGCGAGCTCAGCAATTACCTGTACCAGTTCCTCCTCAATCTGCCAGCACAAGAACCAGAAGTCAATATCCCCATTCAAATAAATTTTCTAACTTGAAGTGGGTAAAGAGAAATAGCTCATCTGGTGAGCTTAAGCAATCTTTCTGGGGCGTCGACTGAAGCTCCAACTCCTCAGAAGATAAGAGAGCCCGAACGTTGTCTTCCCGGGTACACCGTGTACTGAAGACAGTTAAGGAGAGGGGCTTAATGAAAAAGAAGTTTCAGAGGCCATTGATTGTTGAAGCTCAAAGAACCCCTCCTAAGGAGAGACTATCATCTGCTATGTAGTTGAAAGAAGGGATTACTGAAAACAAGCTCCATGCGGTGAGCAACGGGGCGTGACACCTGAACCGTATGTTCGGGGACCGCCGACGAGGTCCCGATGGAAAGGGAAGCAAGTTTGGAGGCCGAAGCCTCGAAGAGAAAATATCTTGGAAGAAAGGATTAGTTCAGGTGTGACATCCGGAGCAGCCTCCCGGAGATCCGCCCCTGCTAACAAAACTCGTCAGAGATGGGTTCAAAAGAAGACCCATAATGACGACAATCATGACGACGGTCACATCCTGGAGAGTCTTCCAGGAGATCCCGTCATTCTCCTACTACAACCAAGAGGAATTTCACTTTGATCGTAGTCCACGGGTTGAAGAAATAGTCATCCCAAATCAAGAACCTGAAATTCAGTGGCGCCGTCGCTCAGAATTCAGGTGCAAAATGATGAAGAAGAATATGATGATGAAGACACTATGGAGCTCGAAGTGGTTCATATGGTCAGTCACGTCGATGTTGAAGAGGAAGATGATGGTGATGAAGATGACCAACATCACAGCCCCGTGTACGTGTTTATCGACGCCGCCACAGGGCTGATCCATTGCCAGCCGAAGTGCTCGCTCCTTAGAAGAAGGAGATGAGGAAGAAGAAGAGGTCGGAGAAAATCCCTTCGCTGGCGAAGACCTCACACTCGCTGAAATGAGAAATCAAATGAGGCGACAGATGCGAAGGAAAGACAGAGAAATCTCTCAGTTAAACGATAAAATGACTGAGTGATGACTCAGATGACGGCTATGATGGAGATGATGCAGAAGACCACTTCTGTGGGCCCTGCACCAGTTCAGCCCGTCAACCAAGCTGCTAATCCTCAAAATTCTCAAGCACCCCAAGCTTAGGAGTGAAAGGTGTACTTGAAGGTGGCAAGAAACTGATGATCCAACCCGCCAGCGCACTCCACAGATGTGGCGAGTGCCTCTGAGCCTGTAACTGCGTCACAGCTGGAAGGCTTGATTAGTGAAAAGATCAAGGCCATTATAGCTGCTGAACAAGCGGAGAAGTTGGTAGGAAAAGGTCGCCGTAACCAGCGAGTACGATCAGGTGTCATATCCAAAGGGATATTCTGTGCCGAAGTTCAATATCTTCGATGGCAATAAAAATCCCAGACAACACCTGGCGCATTCAAAGCTACCTGTGGAAATACAGAAGGCAATGATGCTTTGTTATTCAGGCCATTACGTGAGCAGCTTGAGAGGAACTGCTTTCGAATGGTATGCCGAATTGCCGAATGATTCATTGAAAACCTTTGCGGAGCTGGAGGCCTTATTCGTGAAAAGGGTTGCCAGTGCAACAGAGAAGACTACCATTGCTGATCTTGCCCTTGATAAGAGGAGAAAGATGAGTCAGTAACAGATACATAACCCGCTGGCGCAATCTCAGTATGAAATGCGAGCAGCAGCTGGAAGAAAAACATGCAGTTCAACTACTGATGGGAAACATTGATGATAAAATGCAACCCTTCTTATGCATGGCTTCAATTACTACATTCCAGGATCTGTTGGATAGGGTGCAAAATTTGAGAAGTTAAACTTATCAAAGTCTGAAAGCTTCCCTGATAATCCAAAAAGGCTAAAGCTCCTGGTGCTAGAAAGAAAGAGGATCTACTTGCATTCCCTCCTAGACCTGATAAAGGTAAACGGGTAGTGTATAATGTGGATAAAGGAAAGCAGCCAATGCAATACGAAGAAAAAGCCAAAACAGGCTTACAATTCAATCCCTCAACCAAAAATGGTTCTTGGAGGAATGATAAACCTCGAGCCTTTCCTAGTGGAGGAGAGCGCCAGAGGCAGACTGCAGGAGCTGGTGATAGAGCGGTTCCCTCCCTCAAGGAGAAAATGAATAAAGAATATTCTTTAAAAGGGAGAGTTCGCTAACTATTCGACAAGCACTCAAGAATGGTCTGGAATTGCCAGAATGCAAGAGACCTGAAGAGTCCAAACACAGTGGCGACCCAAACTACTGCCCATATCATCGGGTAGTTAGCCACCCGATCGAAGATTATTATGTCTTCAAAGATTAGCTAGAAAAGATGTACAAGAGGGGAGAATTAACATTATCAGATAATGTGTTGGTTCGTCCCAGAAAAGAATCATCAGGGTAGTCCGTCCTCTTCCGTACTCCCGCCTAAAGGAAAAATGCAAGAACCTGTCCAAGAGGAACAATGGGAGACTGTGATCTCCAAGAAGACAACTAAAATGTTGAAACAGCTGGAAGGAGTTCCGGGTGTCAAGTGGAAGTCTCCTACTGAGCCAGTACTGAACTTAAAATGGTTGCCTGTGTCACAAGTATCCACCTCTAAACAGCAATCTGGCCAAACTAGCTCATCCAAATCTGGTAAAGAAAAGCCAAAATCTTCCAAAAAGAAAGCCAAGTTGAAGAAGCCTGTGGCGAAGAAGACTGCAACTCAAAAGGCTATTGATAGTTTGGGCGAATATTACCAGACTGTCAGGAGGCCTATTAAGCTCGGTGATTTTATGAAAGAGCTTAAAATAGATGAAAAGGAAGAAGAAGCTGAGGCCGAATCTTTCCTACGGAGATATGCCGAGTCATCTCAACAACATCAGAGATATCAGATAGGGAGAAAATACGCTGAAGAAGCGGCCCCTGAGTTCTGTTTAATGGTATCATCGATGGAATCAGTTCAGAGAGTTGTGTTTTCCAGATGATGAAGATTCAGACCCAAGCATAGAATACAAATGAAACAAGTGGAAGTTGGGAGACGATTCTGAGTCCACCGACGAATCCCCGACGCAACAATGGCTGCTCCGAGGAGAATGCTTCACCAAATAAGTCTGATCAGATGAGGTGGCCCAGGTGCAGTTGAGAAGTGGCAAGGTGTTGCCGCCTCACCAAAGAAAGGGGTCCCTAATAAAGATAAAGGGAAAAGAGTAATTATCAATGAAGATATTATCCCTAAAGATTCCAAAGAAAATGATACTTCTGTTAAGGGGATAGATTACAATATCTTATCCCATTTGGGAAGATCCCAGCACAACTCAGTATATATGATGCCTTACTAATGTCTAAAGCCTTCGGGAGACTTTGATCCAGCTCTCAAGGACCCTGAAAGATATGAGGCGTATTTTGCTGAAAGTAATGACTGAGGTTTGCAAGCTCGAATGAGCCCCTCATCACCTTTGCTGAGGATGATATGATGCTTGGGACGGCAGATCACAATCGCCATTGTATGTTACAGCAGAGAGCGACGATATGATGATCAGCCAAATTTTGATCGATCCTGGATCTTCCGTAAATCTCAGAGTCTTAAAGCGCTGAGATCCCTCTGCCTCGATGTGGAGCATCTTGGCCAAGTAAGTTGTTGTACACGGCTTCAATGAGAAAGGGCAGAAAACCTTGGATCATTTGCTACCTCTTGTATTTGGAGAACTCCATACGGAAGCCAAATTCCATGTAATTGATGCAGACACTTCGTTCAAGGCATTATTGGGTCGCCCCTGGCTGCATGAATACGGCGTTGTCCCTTCAACATTACACTAGTGCATGAAATATCTGAAGGAAGGGAAGAAATCAGAATTTCTGGGATATTCAACCCTTTGCAGTACATGAAGTAACAGTTTATGAAGATGCTAAGTACTTCATGCCAAAGAAGCAAAGTCGTCAAGTTCTCTTGAGGCTAGAGCATCAATTCTAATGCTGCAAAGAAACCCAAGCAAGAAGATGAGAAGAAGCGTGTAGGAAGAAAGAAAGCGACGCCAACTCTTCCTAAAGCATCAATCATTCCTAAAGAGAAGAAACATGTACCTCATCTTGGGAGTGACACGGATGAAGATGATGTTACTCCTGTCAAATCTAGAAAAATATGCCAGTCCACGGATGAATGGAGTAGGCAAGTTGAATTTTCAAGTGATGATTATGACTACGACTCAATCTATATGAACTCAGTGCAGAGTGTGTTCTCTAGAAGAATAGACAGTCTGTCAATTTCAGATAGCGTACTCGTAGTCACACGTGTTCCCTTGCAACACTTCAAAGAAGTCATTTCACGCGATATGCATAAAGTTGAAGAACTTTCCACTCTTTATCTGCCTCCTCTAAAGAAGGGAACTGCACCTGGAAATGTATTGTATTCCACGGGAACACGCGAAGAGGAGAATCATGACTGGGATTGCATGCTCCTCGACTCCGAGGAATTATTTCCTACGAGACTACCCAAGTTCAATACCAAAAATATTCAAAGAATGCTACGAAAACAAGTCAATATTCCTACCACCAAGCAACAGCTCCGTACAAGCTTGGGCCTCTGGTATGGAAGGAATCCACGTCCGCTACGACGGAAAGATACAGATGCATATAAAGGCATCGGATTCATCAAAAGAAAATTTCTCCGAAAAGAGACTTGTCGAGCAGTCACTTGTGAGGAAATCAAATTTGATAATGATGAAGATGAGGTATATGAAGCAAAGCGATGATTATGAGATAAACCAGTAGAAGCTGAGCCTGCACCAGAAGAAATGGAAGATGGTGGACAGGCTGCTACGATGGACGAGCTCAAAGAAGTCAACTTGGGAACTGAGGAAGACCCTCGCCCAACCTTCATTAGCTCTCTTACTACCAAAAGATCAAGTAGAAGAAATAAAAGAGCTCCTCTGTGAATTCAGGGACTGCTTTGCCTGGACATTTGCTGAGATGCCCGGTTTATCCCCTGAAGTAGCAGTTCACAGATTAGCATCAAGCCTGATGCAGCACCCGTTAAACAAGCTCCAAGGAGAATGAGATTGGAGATTGAAGAGCAGGTGATCACAGAAACAAAGAAGCTCATGAAGCAGGTTTCATTCGTGAAGAAAAATATGCCGACTGGATCGCCATATCGTCCCTGTAAAGAAGAAAAATGGCCAGATTCGTATCTGCATCGACTTCAGGGACCTCAATAAGGCATGCGCCGAAAGATGACTTTCCACTCCCAGTATCAGAACTTCTAGTTGATAATACTTCCAACTACGACATGTTTTCATTCATGGACGGATCGTCAGGCTACAATCAAATCAAAATGGCACCTGAAGATGAAGACATACATCATTCAGAACACCCATAGGCATATTCTGTACACAGTTATGCCATTCGACCTGAAGAATGCTGGTGCCTTACCAACAGGCGATGACTCGTATATTTGATGATTTGATCATCAAAAGGTCGAAGCTATGTGATGACTTGGTCGTTATAAAGCATGGATCGAAAGGACCACTTGATGATTTGAGAATTGTGTTCGAGAGGATCAGAAAGTACGATCTGAAGAGGATCCTCTCAATGTGCATTTGGGTATCCTCAGGGAAATTTCTAGGATATGTTGTTCGACATCGAGGCATTGAAGTCGACCCCAACAAGATCAAGGCGATCATGGAGATGCCACCCCCAAAGAACCTTCGTCAACTCCGTTCTTTACAAGGACAACTGGCTTTCATTCGGAGATTCATATCAAATCTGTCGGGTAGGTGCCAGCCATTTTCAAAACGATGAAGAAAGATGTCCGCTTCAAGTGGGATGAAGAGTGCCAAGAAGCGTTTGACAGCATTAAAAGTATCTGTTGAATCCTCCCATTCTTGCGGCGCCAATCCCAGGAACCTTTATACTGTATACGGCAGCACTAGAAGAGTCCCTCGGAGCATTATTGGCCCAGCATAATGAAGAAGGTAAGGAGGAATGCACTACTACATCAGTCGTAGGTTGATGGAGCAGAAATCCGTTACTCTCCAATCGAAAAGCATTGCTTGGCTCTGATTTTCGCAGTTCAGAAGCTCCGCCATTATATGCTATCTCACAAAATCACTTGATATCAAAGATCGATCCGCTGAAGTTCTTGATGACAAGACCAGCGTTGACAGGTCGTTTGGCAAGGTGGGCAGTGATACTCCTGCAGTTTGATATCACATATGTCCCTCAAAGGCAGTAAAAGGGCAGGTGTTGGCAGATTTCTTGCAGCACATCCTATCACTGCAGATTCACCGCTCAATGACGATCTACCTGACGAGCGATCATGAATGTTGAAAGAGGAGATACTACGAGTATGGAAAATGTACTTTGATGGAGCTCATTAATCAAACGTGTCGGCCCTCCAAATCTAGAGAAGCTCAAGCCGGAATCGGACTCATTTTCGGTAGCACCGAGGGAGGCATAATGAGATTCTCATTCAGTTTAACTGAACCTCGGACAAACAATGAAGCCGAATATGAAGCCCTAATAGCTGGATTGGAGATTGCGATCGATGTCCGAATTCAAAATCTCCAAATTTTCGGTGATTCTCAACTTGTTGTAAATCACAAGTATTAGGAGTTTATAAATCACCAAGTTCGAGTTGGCCTGTTATCACCGGCGAGTTCTTGAGCTTATGAAGCAAATTCCAATTGTAAAGTTAACTCAAGTTCCCCGAGGTCAAAATGGCAAAGCCGATTCTCTTACCAAATTGGCTAAAGAAATGGCGAATATGGACGACGAATGGCCTATAATAATTATGGTGCACAATCGGCGGGTCCTGAGACAGCATTATTACAATTCCCACAGGCAGAGGGAATACCAAATTCAAGCCAGCAGGATGCAACTCCGGTTGATCCTCAACCTCCCCAACCAGTTGATCTCGAAGATCAGTCTGAAGAGAATCAAGTTCCTAAGAAAAGACGCAAGGCCAGTCAAGCTTCAGAATCATGGTGGCATTGCCTAGATGTCGAGAAAGATGACGACTGGAGACTGTCTTTCATTGACTACTTTAAAGAAAGTAATTGCCAACAGACCATCACTAGCTGCTCAAATCAGAGTATTTATTGTAATATCAAGATCTGCTCCAGTATCGTCCAGGACGATCTGGGATCGTCCTGGGACGATCAGTGGAAATTCAGTTCCAGATTTTGCCCAGTTTTGCTCCAGGTGATTTTCTGCATGCATCGTCCAGGCCGATTGGAGACATCGGCCAGGCCGATCGGCACTGTAGAAAATATCGTCCATGCAATAGCCCTGAAGGGAGACCAGGCCGATCTTTTTGGTCAGATCGTCCCGGGACGATGCTGCGATCGGCCAGGACGATCTGTGTATATTAAAGCTGATTTCAGTCGTTTTGAAGAGAGAGAAAAATCAGAAAATTAAAAATAAATATCTGAGGAGAGAGAAAGTCGTGGGATTTTGGAGAAAAGTGGATTTTCGGACGACGCGGAGCCGTTTTCGATCGAAGTGACTGTTGAGGAATTTGCTGTGCTCGAGGTAAGGCACATTCCGCCTTTCTCAATTTTCAGTTCCGTCGTGTTTGGCGGTATATTCTGTCCGGATTTCGTTTTCGTTAATGATTTTTGTCCGTATCTGTTGATTGGTTCAGTTTTTTACCGCGTAACTTTCTGTATATTGTTGACGTGCCGAGTGTGCACATTTTGGTTATTTTCTGAAGATTTTCGTCCGGGTATTTTTGATTCGACTGTGTTTTTAGTCGACCGGATTTTTCTGTGAAATTGGAATTTATCTGTGCAGTAGAATAAAGGTTCTGAAATGTTGATATCTGTATTCTGTGCGAATTCGGTAAATTTTCTTTGCAGGAATTTTTGTGTAAATTCCGTATACTGCCGTTGTGCTGCCCGATTTTTGGGTAATTTCTGATTGTCCGTATTTCTTCTGAATTGAAATGCTATGTGTATAAGCTATAAAAAGGGAGTTATAAGGGGCCTGGATCCTATGAGATTCAGTTAGTGAAACGGGAAATCTGAAATGAGCTCAATCTGAAATCTGATATCTGTTCTGTTCCGGATCCGATGAATTCTGTTTTGGTGCTATAAGCACATCTGTTTTGGTGCCGTGAGCACAAAGGGAGACATAAGGGGCCTGAATCCTATGAGATTCAGTCAGCGTCTGGGAAGGGAGGCATAAGGGGCCGGAATCCGTAGAGATTCCGTCAGTGTCAGGGCATTTAGCTATATGTATCTGTATTACTTTCTGTATCTGTTCTGTTCTGTACGAAATTGTGATTATGACATGATATGATCCGTACGATTCTGATTTCTGTTTCTGACTCTGTTGATTTGTTCTGTTCTGATACGATCTGTACGACTCTGATGTGATTTGATATCTGTCCGTAAGTTTTGATTTCCGATTCTGTTCCGACTTCTGATCTGATTTCAGTCTGATAAGTTTGGTTTTGTTTTCTGAGAATTTAGATTGGTGGTTTGTTGCTTTGCTGAGCTGTTGAGCTCACCCTTGCTTTCTGGTGGTTTTCAGGTTCTGGGAAGGGCAAGGAAGTCCAGGATTAGATTTCAGAGTCTGATCAGATTAGGTACTTTTGTACTTTTGATTTTTGTACAGTCATGGCTTTCCTGTTCTGTCTTTCTTTCTGTTGAAAGCCATGTACTGTTCTGTAGATGATTATTTTGAGGAAATGAAAAGATAGATGTTTTGTTCCGCTGCATTTGATGTTTTTAGTAGCTCTGTTGTTCTGTGCGCTTCTGTTGAGTTAAGAATTCGGAAGATCAGTTCAGTAACCTAATCCAAAGCCAGATCCTGGTTAGCTATCCTCCGTCGCGATCCGGCGCGGGCGGGATCCGTCTCGTCTCGGGTCGGGTCGTGACAAGCTTTTTTGGTATCAGAGCACTGGTTTTGGAAACAGGTTGGATTGTAAAACAGAGCTCTAGGAAGTGATCAGTGCGTCTGTCTGGGAGGTAGTTTTGGGTCGTTTGGCTTTTTATTGTGTTATTTTGTGTTGTTTTGTGATAGTTTTCCGGATTTTCTGGATTTTTCTGTATGGATCAGCCAGACCCAGACATGACAGACGGTCAGAGTGACGATCAGGCAGCACCAGTGGGGAGTACAGCCCCAGTGGTCGGTGCTGATACACTTTCACAGTTTGCTTCACTTGTTGCTCAGATGATGAGCGAGACTCAGAGCAGAGCTTCGACTGTTAGATCTGAGGACATTGATCGACACCTGCAGTTATTTTTGAGGTTGAAACCTCCGAGGTTTGAGGGCGCTGTTGAGCCCAGAGCAGCCGAGGAGTGGCTGAGGAGATTGGAGAAGACTTTTGACGGGATGCAGTGTCCTGCAGACAGGAAAGTTCCGTTAGCTGTTTTTCTGTTGGACGGAGAGGCTGAGCACTGGTGGGATGGCCAGCAAGCAGCCAGATTTCAGGGCAGACTGAACTCTTTGATTACTTGGGAAGAGTTCACTGAGGTATTCAGAGATTGGTTTGTTCCCCCTTCTGCACGACAGCAGATGCAGGAGAGTTTTCTGAGGCTTGTTCAGGGGAGCAAGACGGTGATGCAGTACGAGGCTGAGTTTACTGCATTAGCCAGGTACGCTCCGCAGCTGGTTAGCACGTCTGCTGAGAGGTGCTACAGATTTCTGAGAGGCTTACGAGACACTTTGAGGCAGCCTCTGATACCGTTCCGGATTGCCGATTTCTCTGAGCTTGTGGAGCGAGCTCGTCTGATTGAGAATGACATGACGGCTACTCAGCAGCGGTGGACTGTGAGTAGGAAGAGGTTTGGAGGAGAGACATCTGGCAGTAGTTCCTCTGGGAAGAGGAGATTTGTTCCTGGATCTGGATCTGGAGATTCCAGGAAGAGCGGAGGATCGTCTGGTACTGCTACCAGTACGACTAGTTCTGGATCTGTCAGTACGGCACCTGTGTGCCAGAGTTGTGGACGACGACACCATGGCCAGTGCTACAGGATAGCTGGTCTTTGTTTCAGATGTGGTCAGCCGGGACATAGGATTGCAGAATGTCCACAGATGGGATATGAGCAGCGATCTGAGGGCTTTGTCAGACCTGTTGGTTCAGCAGCAGGAAGACCGAGGACTGTTCCTCCACGCCCTGAGGGATTTACTGGTAGAGGTGGTGGTTCTAGTTCTGCACCACGGAGACCACCTACGATTCAGAGGGAGCAGAGTAGTTCTGTTGCTTCAGCTCCTGTTCCAGTTCAGCCACGAGTTTACAGTCTGAGTCAGCAGGAGGCTCGTGATGCTCCGGATGTTGTGACAGGTACGGTTTATATTTCTGATCAGCCCTGTCGTGTTTTGTTTGACTCTGGAGCGAGTCATTCTTTTCTGTCCGAGCATTGTTTTGAGATTTTACATTTGGATTCGATGGTTTTACCGGTTTCTTTGTCTGTGATTTTACCGGCTGGGAATCCATTGGTTGCTCGACAGTTTTGTTTGTGTGAGATCGAGATTTCTGGCAAGAAGTGGAAATCGAGTTTGATTCGATTGCCGATTTCTTCGTATGATGTGATTCTGGGCATGGATTGGTTGAGTCAGTATGAGGCCCAGATAGACTGTCTGAAGAAGCAAGTGAGTTTGCTTGTGGCTGGAGAGAGAGTTGTATTTCAGGGATTACGAGGTGTTCTCTCCAGTCTGGTTTCTGTGTTGGAGGTGAGCAGGATGTGGAAGAAAGGATGCCCAGTATTTTTGGCTTCGGTGCGGGATCTGAACCTAGAGGTTGGTTCTGTTTCTGAGATCCCTGTGGTACGGGAGTTTGCTGATGTTTTTCCTGAGGAGTTGGTTGGTTTACCTCCGGATAGAGATGTGGAGTTCTCTATCGATGTTTTTCCGGGTACCGCTCCGATATCGAAAGCTCCGTACAGGATGGCACCGAAAGAACTTTCTGAGTTGAAAGTTCAGCTTCAGGAGTTGGTTGACAGAGGTTTGTACGTCCTAGTGTTTCGCCCTGGGGAGCACCTGTATTATTTGTGAAGAAGAAGGACGGTACACTCCGTATGTGTATTGATTACAGAGATTTGAACAAGGTCACGATCAAGAATAAGTATCCTTTGCCTCGGATAGACGACTTGTTTGATCAGCTTTCCGGATCTTCGGTATTTTCGAAGATTGATTTGAGATCCGGATATTATCAGGTGAAGGTGAAGGAAACTGATGTGGTGAAGACTGCTTTCAGTACTCGGTACGGGCACTACGAGTTTTTGGTTATGCCTTTTGGGGTAACCAATGCGCCTGCGATTTTCATGGATCTGATGAACCGAGTATTCAGGGAATATTTGGATCAGTTTGTGATCGTCTTCATTGACGATATTCTGGTATATTCTGCATCTGAGGATGAGCATGCCAGACATTTGAGGATTGTGTTGGAGACTTTGAGGAGGCATCAGCTGTATGCCAAGTTCTCCAAGTGTGAATTCTGGCTGAAGAGCATTTCATTTCTGGGGCATGTGGTTAGCGGAGAAGGCATTTCGGTAGATCCCCAGAAGATTCAGGCTGTTGCTGATTGGCCAAGGCCGACTACGGTATTTGAGGTACGTAGTTTCTTGGGCATGGCCGGGTATTATAGGAAGTTTGTGAAAGGATTTTCACAGATTTCGACTCCTCTGACGAGACTGACTCAGAAGTCAGTACCTTTTGTTTGGACACCGGAGTGTGAAGCTAGTTTTCAGAGATTGAAGGAGTGTTTGACTTCAGCTCCAGTGTTGGCACTTCGGTCAGGTACGGAGGGTTTTCAGGTGTTCAGTGATGCTTCACTGAAAGGATTGGGTTGCGTTCTGATGCAGCATGGTCAGGTAATTGCTTATGCTTCGAGACAGTTGAAACCACATGAGAAGAATTACCCGACGCATGATTTGGAGTTAGCTGCAATAGTTTTTGCTTTGAAGATTTGGCGTCATTACCTGTATGGCGTCAGATGTGAGATCTTTACTGATCATAAGAGCCTGAAGTACATTTTTACTCAGAAGGATCTGAATCTGAGACAGAGGAGGTGGCTCGAGTTGATCAAGGACTACGATTTGACTATTCAGTATCAGCCTGGGAAGGCGAATGTGGTAGCGGACGCTCTGAGCAGGAAGTCTTCTGGATTCTCAGGTATTCAGCTTACCTGTGATGACTTTCTGATTCGTGATTTGGAGAGATTGCAGTTGGAGGTGGTTTCCTCCAATGATTTGAAGTTGGCTCAGATGAGTATTCAGTCTTCTTTGGAAGCACGGATTCAAGAAGCCCAGAAGTCAGATTCTGATTATTCGAAGTTGATAGCTCAGATTGGATCTGGTAAGACTCCTGAACTTCGAATTTCTGATTCTGGTGTTATTTTCTGTAAGAACAGGTTGTGGGTACCTGTGTCTGGAGACTTGAGGCAGGAGATTCTGTACGAATCTCACCATTCTGGCTACACTGTACATCCAGGCAGTGGTAAGATGTACGCTGATATGAAGCTTTTGTTTTGGTGGCCTGGGATGAAGAAGGATGTGGCAGAGTTTGTGTCGAGATGCGAAGCCTGTCAGTTGGTGAAGGCAGAGCATCAGCGACCAGGTGGACTGTTGCAGTCGTTGCCTATCCCTGAGTGGAAATGGGAGGAGGTAACGATGGATTTTGCGATGGGTTTTCCTCGATCTAGACAAGGACATGATGCCATTTGGGTGGTTGTAGATCGTTTGACCAAGTCAGCCCATTTTCTTCCGATCAGACAGACGGATTCAGTTGATCGATTGGCACAGATTTATGTGAAGGAGATAGTCAGATTGCACGGTGTGCCTCGTGTGATCGTATCTGATCGAGATGGACGTTTTACTTCCAGACTTTGGAAAGGCATTCAGCAAGGCTTGGGTACGAAACTGCATTTCAGTACAGCCTTTCATCCTCAGACCGACGGACAGTCTGAGAGGACGATTCAGGTACTGGAAGATCTGTTGAGGCTTTGTGTTCTGGACTTTAGCGGAAGCTGGGAAGATCATATTCCGTTGATTGAGTTTGCCTATAACAACAGTTTTCAGTCCAGTATCGGTATGGCACCGTACGAGGCTTTGTATGGCAGGAAGTGTCGTACTCCTTTGACTCCGACCTCCTTCGGAGATAGACAGGCTTTGGGGGCTACTTTTGCTGATGAAACTGCTCAGAAGATTAATTTGATAAGAGAAAGATTGAAAGCCGCTCAAGATCGTCAGCAGAAGTATTACAATCAGAAGCACAGATTTGTTGAATTTCAGGTCGGTGACTTTGTGTATGTCAAAGTCAGCCCGATGAAGGGTGTGAGCAGATTTGGTCAGGTAAGCAAGCTTAGTCCAAGGTATGTTGGACCTTTTGAAGTTTTGGAAAGAATTGGAAAAGCTGCTTACAAGTTATTGCTTTCTGAATCTATGCCTGATGTGCATAATGTGTTTCACGTATCCACTCTGAGGAAGTGGGTTTCAGACTCTGGGAAGAAGCTGTCAGCTGATGAGGTGGAGATTCAGGAGAATCTGGCGTACAAGGAAGAGCCAGAGCTTATTTTGGCGTACGACGTCCGAAAGTTAAGAAATAAAGAGATTCCGATGGTTAAAGTCCAGTGGAAGCACCGGACTGCACGGGAAGCAACTTGGGAGAAGGAGTCTGATATGAGACGGTCGTACCCGTACTTGTTTTGACTGCGTTTGGACTGGATAATGTCGAGGACGACATTTTTCTGAGTTGGGGAGATTGTAATATCAAGATCTGCTCCAGTATCGTCCAGGACGATCTGGGATCGTCCTGGGACGATCAGTGGAAATTCAGTTCCAGATTTTGCCCAGTTTTGCTCCAGGTGATTTTCTGCATGCATCGTCCAGGCCGATTGGAGACATCGGCCAGGCCGATCGGCACTGTAGAAAATATCGTCCATGCAATAGCCCTGAAGGGAGACCAGGCCGATCTTTTTGGTCAGATCGTCCCGGGACGATGCTGCGATCGGCCAGGACGATCTGTGTATATTAAAGCTGATTTCAGTCGTTTTGAAGAGAGAGAAAAATCAGAAAATTAAAAATAAATATCTGAGGAGAGAGAAAGTCGTGGGATTTTGGAGAAAAGTGGATTTTCGGACGACGCGGAGCCGTTTTCGATCGAAGTGACTGTTGAGGAATTTGCTGTGCTCGAGGTAAGGCACATTCCGCCTTTCTCAATTTTCAGTTCCGTCGTGTTTGGCGGTATATTCTGTCCGGATTTCGTTTTCGTTAATGATTTTTGTCCGTATCTGTTGATTGGTTCAGTTTTTACCGCGTAACTTTCTGTATATTGTTGACGTGCCGAGTGTGCACATTTTGGTTATTTTCTGAAGATTTTCGTCCGGGTATTTTTGATTCGACTGTGTTTTTAGTCGACCGGATTTTTCTGTGAAATTGGAATTTATCTGTGCAGTAGAATAAAGGTTCTGAAATGTTGATATCTGTATTCTGTGCGAATTCGGTAAATTTTCTTTGCAGGAATTTTTGTGTAAATTCCGTATACTGCCGTTGTGCTGCCCGATTTTTGGGTAATTTCTGATTGTCCGTATTTCTTCTGAATTGAAATGCTATGTGTATAAGCTATAAAAAGGGAGTTATAAGGGGCCTGGATCCTATGAGATTCAGTTAGTGAAACGGGAAATCTGAAATGAGCTCAATCTGAAATCTGATATCTGTTCTGTTCCGGATCCGATGAATTATGTTTTGGTGCTATAAGCACATCTGTTTTGGTGCCGTGAGCACAAAGGGAGACATAAGGGGCCTGAATCCTATGAGATTCAGTCAGCGTCTGGGAAGGGAGGCATAAGGGGCCGGAATCCGTAGAGATTCCGTCAGTGTCAGGGCATTTAGCTATATGTATCTGTATTACTTTCTGTATCTGTTCTGTTCTGTACGAAATTGTGATTATGACATGATATGATCCGTACGATTCTGATTTCTGTTTCTGACTCTGTTGATTTGTTCTGTTCTGATACGATCTGTACGACTCTGATGTGATTTGATATCTGTCCGTAAGTTTTGATTTCCGATTCTGTTCCGACTTCTGATCTGATTTCAGTCTGATAAGTTTGGTTTTGTTTTCTGAGAATTTAGATTGGTGGTTTGTTGCTTTGCTGAGCTGTTGAGCTCACCCTTGCTTTCTGGTGGTTTTCAGGTTCTGGGAAGGGCAAGGAAGTCCAGGATTAGATTTCAGAGTCTGATCAGATTAGGTACTTTTGTACTTTTGATTTTTGTACAGTCATGGCTTTCCTGTTCTGTCTTTCTTTCTGTTGAAAGCCATGTACTGTTCTGTAGATGATTATTTTGAGGAAATGAAAAGATAGATGTTTTGTTCCGCTGCATTTGATGTTTTTAGTAGCTCTGTTGTTCTGTGCGCTTCTGTTGAGTTAAGAATTCGGAAGATCAGTTCAGTAACCTAATCCAAAGCCAGATCCTGGTTAGCTATCCTCCGTCGCGATCCGGCGCGGGCGGGATCCGTCTCGTCTCGGGTCGGGTCGTGACATTTATATGGCCCATTTCTCATGTAAGAGTTAGTTTTGATGAATGAAGAATATTTGCCACTTATGATCTCTTTGTGAGTTCACCCTCCTCGATCTCTTAGTGAGTTCGTAGGAGAAGCTAGATCTCTTTGTGAGTTCTAGATCTTCTTGTTCTACCAATTTTCTTCCTTCATTTCTTGTGATCGGTTCGTCGTTGTGGAGATTCGGGTTGAAGCCTTTGTGAGAAATCGGAATTCATTCCTTGATTCCTTGGAAATTTCCCTATTTTCCTCCCCTTGGTCTTGCCGCCGCCTACCCCTCCCCACCTCCCCACCGGCGGCAGCATACCCTCCACCGCCGGCCTCCCTTGGCCGGCCCAGTTACCCACGGCCCTCCCAGCCATCAAGCCGGCAGCATTCCTTCCACTGTTTCCATAGCCTCCCCACGATATTCTGCCGACCACCTTGCTCCCAGAAATTGAAATCCAATTTCAAAACGTCTCAAATACCTTCCTAAATTGCATCCTGATTACTTTGGAAAGTGCATGTTTTAATTTGTTCTTTTACCTGCTGAATTGCAACGGATCCAAAGGCTCAAGGCCAATTCTGGAACTTTCTTAGCAAAGCAAATCTGAAAATCAATTTTCAGATTTATTTCCACCGTGAGTTAATGCCTAGTGGGCCCACCTAATTAACACTAAATGGCTCTCTCTCAACTATTCAAGTCCGGTCCCCTAATTAGCTCTTCTCTCTCTCCAATTATAATAAATTTCCCCATTAAAATCCCTTACTCCATCATATAACTGCTGCCACGCCTCCTTTGGAATTGTTTTGAAAATTTTCTCACTTTCCCCTCTCCACGTCTCCCCATTATTTCAATATCAGAAAACTGAAATTTTGGTTTCCTAAAGTTTTTCTCTGGGCTGAAATAAACTTCAAATTTAGTTTCTTTCCGCATAACCTCACCCGCCCCTCTCCCCTCTCCAGCCCGTGACCACCTACTTCCCTTCAACGGATCAGCCAAAATGGATTTCCCCTGAACTGGGTTGCTGTCCAGCATTCTGGAGGACCACACTTTGCTGTCCCAAGTTCCCAGCAGCTTAGAAGAGCATTCCAACGTTTCTTGCACCTGAAAGGTTGCTGTCCAAGATCTGTCCAAGACCAAACTGTAGCTGTCCAGAGAAATTCTGCTTCGCCTCCTGCTGTCCAGCCAGGCGGGAGAGCTTCGGATGCTGTCCTAAAGTTTCCGATTGCTGTCCACCACATCAAGTAGGGTTTTGGTTGCCGTCTACTTCATCTCAAGCATTCAAACAGCCACTAAAGCTTCAAATCTTTTATTTCTTTGGGTAAACTCATCATCCGACCCTTTTATCTTTGTGGTTACCTCTCTATTGTTGTGATAACTTGATTCATGGAAATCATGCTAATCTTCTCCGCTAAAACCTAGTAATTGGATGAGTTGTGAGGGATCTTCTCAGAACAACTAATCTTATTGTTAGTCTAGGGATATTTGTGGAAAACTATTCATGTACGCAACGTTAGATTGACTTGATTGTTATATGATCTTAACTCTTACCCGTGTGATTCAACCGTAAGCTCGTTTTTCCGTTCTTAATGTTTTATCTCGTCGTTCAAATTAGTATAAAGATATAATTATTTGTTCTATCTAAAATTAAGCGTGCAAGCTTTCATTACGAAACCCATCATCGTATGTACGTTTTACATCAGAAGGACCCGAGGACTGAGAAGTGGCAAAGGGTTTCGCTTTCTCTTTTGGGCTGTATGGACAAGATTCTTTTCACCCATAGTGGAACCAAAATACATGGCGACAAAAGAGGAAAAGAGCAGAACGGAGTAAGAGTGAAGGAAAACGATAGAACAAATGATGTTTTGTCATGCATCCTAACCCCTATTTTTGAAATTTAAATAGGATTAGAAAGCATGGGGGTGTTGATCTTAGAAGCGAATCAATTAGAAGAATTACAGGTCTCATATTATTAGTCAGGTCCAAAGCACATAATACTAGGGCACCTTCTGAAGGCTTAAGATCCAAGAAGCATTAGAAACTAACAGTTGAATACTCTACGGGTGCAATGCACCAGATCATTAAAAATCTGAGAAGATAGAGGACCAATTGTAAGGAAAAGAAATCAACTACTCAATAAAGGATACTAGGCCCGTACTGAAAATTTGATAAATTTGAATCATTACTAGCTGCTGCTAATGATTTAATATTTATCTAAATGAACCAAATATATTTTGTAAGTATCAATTTAAATCCTCATATTCACGTTTCTTTTTTATTATATGATATAATCTTTTTTTATTATATGATGTAAATGGATTATGTTGAGTGTTGACTTATTTATCCGCTCAATTTGGCTATAACACATTGATATGACTATTATATAGAATGGAATATAGCAACAGTCAAATCATTATAGCAAATAGCCTTAATATATACATACAATAATACTATTAATTTTCATTTTTTCCAATGACTTTGTAACGGTATTGCATAGTAATGATTTTGCATTAACTAATCGATTTTAATCTGAGATCTACTTCTTTGGAATTCTATTTTTTAATTGTTTTACTGATTTATTTTATTAAATTCTATAAATCACAAATTTTTTAAATAGTAGGCTAACGAAATTTATGTAAAAATCTCTTGTAACTAGGGGTGTCAATATATTACCTGACCCGAAAATTCGACCCGAACCCTATATGAAAATTCTAATTTTGAGTCGAATTCGGGTTTAATTTTTCAACCTAACTGAAATATTGGGTTGGGTTCACGTTAACTCACAAACCTAAACGCAGCCCGTTTGGCCCGTTCGTCGCTCGCTCGCTTGGTTTGTTGGTCGCATCTCACCCGTTGAGCTTGCATTCATCGCATTGCTCGTGCTCGCTGCTTGCACTCGCGCGTCACACTCAACCGAGTTGGCAGGTCATGTCGTGTTGGGTCCGGTTGGGTTTAGATCCATATTTTTAACCCGTTTGGACAAACGAATCTGGCTCAGGTTTGATGTGTTAAAAGCGAGCCAATATCAGGTTTGACTCTATCTCTCACTCTCATTAAGAACAAAATTTCGAGTGCAGATAAAATGTTTTTCATGTTTAAGAGAGAAGAGAAAGATCATTTGCAAGCAATAAGGTAAACAATGGACATTGTGCTGTAAGATCATTTTAGTTTTTCAATATTATGGTTTGCAATATTGTGCAAGGTTTAGTATCAACAAAATCTGAATTTATCTTTTGTTTTTTTAAAAAAAGAGCTATAAATTATTGTAATTTAGCTTTGTGTTTAGGTTGTGAGGATTTCCCCATATACACTTTGAGTTTGTTTGGGATGGCTGCATCATTTTGTAAAGATAATTGTGAATTAGTTGTGAAAGAAGTAAATTTTTCATAGCTGCTACGACTATTATAAATATGTTTGTTTTCGTAGCCACTGATGGTCTGACCAAGGAAGCTTGTTTGAAAAACCACTTTATTACAGCTATCAATCATTAGCAAATCCAATTGGGAAAAAAGTTTCATACCACAAACTTTTTTGAAAAGAAATGAAAAATCAATAAGCAAGCAGCAACCAAACGGAATCATGATTGCAGCCTAAAAATCTAAGGGGTGAAAAAAATGCCCATAATAGATTCTTAGTGCAAATGAGCTTTTTATTTGGGTAATAGAATTCTAGTTCGTGAGTTTGGTTAGACGTGCATGTAGGCATGACATGCACAAAATAAAAATTTACTTGTGTGCTTTAAATCTTTTGCATTTTTATTTTATGATTTTTATTAATTTGCAACTTAACTTGGCATAATGTATTTTTAAAACTTTAATATATCAATTCATCCCACTCTTGATGTGCTACAACCGTCACAAGAGAACCCTATCTGCCATTGAAAACAAGAATTCAAAGCACACATAACTTTTAAAGCTCATCATGTGATGAAATACTACAATTTCTACAAATGTCATATGTAATAGGACTTTTCATCCATGAAACCCTAGCTTCCACGGAGAGTTGTGAGTAGGCCACTACAACTTCTATGGATACCCCATGCGATGTTGTAATGAAAACTTATTTTCCATCCATGGAACCTCAAACACGACTGAGGAGAAGAATCCAAAGCTCACACCCGGCCACTACTGAGAGAGTTTTAGAGTTCTTTAGGTCAATTTTTTCAGAAAGAAAATTAATCTGAATATAAATACTGTCCAATACCCTTATTTTTTGAGAACCTGATGATTTGATTTCATATTTTCCACGGGCTTAAGTCACTATAATTGATTATCCATCTTAGTGGTGGAAGAGAATTTTCAACCAAGTCTAATCGTTAAAAAAACACTAAGTGCTTAGCATATAATAATAACCAATCGTGTTTTGGATTAGAAATTTACCACCATTAACTAAAGTGGATGGTGGGGGATGATGATGAACTCAATCAAGATCTCATAATTCCATCATCTCGAGTCATCATGGTCCCTAGTCCACTTAGTCAAAAGTATGTAGTCAACCTAATCTATCCGAAGGATCCTTATCAACAACTATGAGTTATTTCGTACAAGTGATAGACTTGGGGTAAATATTTATCTAAAGGGTACAAATTAAGTAGAGTTTAGCTAACAAAAGTTTTGTGCCCTATCAAATACACTATATGATTTATTATTAAAGACTTTTTTAGCCCTTAGAAAACTTAGGAGCTCCATTTGTATCATAATTTAATGGTGTTATTTTGAGGACAAACTATCATATTAGAGAGCTTTGATTATAACCTTTTATCTATGATGTCATTTAACTACAAAACAAACACTTAGAGGACACATGACACTTCCTTATAATGAGACGCTTAGCAAGATATTGACTCTTTGTAGACGGGACTTTGCTTTAAGTATTAGATGGAATAAATTTCACTTGAAATATTTGAATTTTATGAACTTTCTTGAAGGATGATGACCTCTCCTTGGCTCCGAATGAATTAGATCCTTCCAGTGAGGTTTGGGTAAGTAAACCATTTAATTGTGTCAAGTGTCATTTTAGTTCAATTTTGGAGATTATTTTTTACTTGTTTGTAACATACTTGAGACATTAGTTTTAATAAAGATCAATTGTTTAGTTTTCTCCTTCATAAATACGGTGTCAGTACTCGTATAAAAATAATGCTTCTTCAGACATGAAATAACATAAAGGATGAAAGGGCCTTACTACTGCCTTGCACTGCAAGAAAAGCCAGTCATGAGGAACATTATCCAGCAGATACACGAAGTCCTTAGGTTCTGCCACTGAGTAAAATTTTAAAAAATGCTAAAATTGAAATATAAATATTTATGAAATTAAATAGAAAATGGGAGCTCTATACTTACAATTTCCAAGGCCACCCCAACCTTTATTAATGATACCTCTCTGTCCAGTTGTTTCCAAAGCCTCAACAATTGTTCTTGTCATTTTCTCCGGTTCTTGAACGGGCTGAGGTAGACCAAATTTGCAACTTCAAAAAACAAATGCAAGTAGAATCCTACTAACAATACTGACATAATCGGTCTAAGTGCAAGACTGGATAAATAAAATAATATCAACATTCAGCACTCATTGGACTTATCATACTTACAAAATTCAAGAGAAACACTAAAGAAAAACAGTGCTCAAGTCAAATAGATGACAGATTTGAAAAAACAAGAAAATTTAAAGGTCATGCTTCTCAAAAGGAGAAACATGCTCGGCACGGCTCTTCTAAAGAATACATTTAATTCTAGTATGAATTGCGAGTTTAGATATTCAAGGCAAAATATTTAGTTCACGAACCTCAAACTTCCTCAGGAACATTGTAGTGAATAAATTGGAAGAAAATCTATGTAAATTCTAGATGCACAACAACAATTTCAATAACATAAAGCAATGTGCAACAAAATATCACGCATGACTGTTTTGAAAATACCTCTAATTACACAAGTGTATTTGATAGGAAGTGGATAATTTTTTTTACAAAATTAGCAGATGAAGCACGAAAAATCGGGAAGAAGAATGTTCCAAAATAATTTTTATTGAAAGAACTATAAAGATAAATGCAAGATAGAATTGGATTTTCAATTGGAGAGGAAGATCCGGCTCTCCCAAATCCCTAGTCGCTGGCTTGAGCCTAAATAGCCAAAGAATAAACTAAATTTAGCAAACAAGACATCCCCAAACTCTAGAAAAAATACCCTACTTAAAGCATACAATAAATAGCAAATACCCAACCAGCCCTCCCCTAATTCCCTCCCAAATCTGTCATATTTCCTTAATATTTCTCTCCCAAATCAGCTCTTAAATCATCCCCAAAATCTACCCTCTTCAATTAGGAAACACTTCCCAATTAATCATCTTCAAATCAACCCCCAAATTAGCTCTCTTTAATTGAGAAATATTTCCTAATCAATACCCTCCAAATCAGTGCTCAAATCTGTCCTCTTCAAATAGAAAAAATTTCCTAATTAATCCTCTCCAAATCGACTCCCAATAGCCGATCCAGGAAAGGACCAATAGGACCGGGGTCTAACAGTATTTTGCATGCAGGTGCATAAGGAGTAAAAATATTACATGCAAGTGTATTTTGCACGCAAAGTGGAAGCTTCTTTTTGCACAGCTTATACAGTAAGTTGGGAGAAAGTAGCTAAGGAATGTAATTTCAACATGCTACAGACAAATTTTAAAAATCATTAATGCTATAGAAAAATACCATATTATTTCAACAAATGCATGGTCATGGATGTTCATAAGCTACCAATTATATGAATTGGAAATTTTATTGTGAGCATGGTTGTAAAAGATAACTGAAAGGGAAAAAAAAAACAGCTTTCGATTGTTTACGGCCATGCTGGCACGGATAGTTGTTTTCTCTTTTTTTTTTTCTTTTTCTTTTTCCTTGTTTGCATTGGAAAGTAATCTCACAGTGCTATTGCAATCATTTTGGCTAAAACAGCAGCTGAAAGCAGCGAACTACTCCACATTCATGCAGACTTCGGACCTAATAGCCACGAGCTGGTTAGCATGGGTCCCATAACAACCAGAGAAGGGAGCAGGTATGAAGTACAGAAAAGACATCAAGATAAATGTGACCCTGATGAGGCTGTTGTCAATTGCCATTGGTGAACAGGGATTAGTAGTTTTAAGGTCAAAGGAAGATGGTTGGAAACAAAACTGAATAATTTTTAACTCAGCATTGTTTCTATTACTCGGGCATAAAAAAAAAACTCAGCCTATGAAACTTAGTTTTCAAGCATGGAATTCTTGTAGCCACATAATTTAAATTGTTCAAAAATTCTCAAATCAAATCGACAAACCTAAGACCTCAACAATCAATCTACCAAAGCGGCAACCCAATCTCTGGCTCATCCTCCGGCCTTAATGCTTTGGTTAAAAAAGAACACTTGGGGGGTTAAGATAGCTTCCCCCTAAATTTTATATTCCCTACTAACACCATTGCTAGTAATAATCACATCCAATACAACATTCTCTGCTAAATATTATTGGAAAACTTCATTTTGCATGCCTCAAATATTTCATAGTGCCACGTCCTTAATGATGAAAGATCATTTGAGAGTGAATAAAATATACACTTGATAACATTTACTCTTTGTATGCATAGGTTAATCTTAAATATATCATTGTATGCATAGGTTAATCTTAAATATATCATCCTCATCAAACTATTACAAAGGGGTGATGTGCTGTTGCTTTAAGTTTTGGGTCAGATTTTACTTGAATATTTTTATATTTTAGTTCTTAATTGTATAATTTTATAAGAATTTCAGTCTCATAATAATTTTCTTTGAGATTTGGGAGAATTTTCACATTAATATTCCCTCTAGTTGAGATTTTCAATCAACACGACCATCATCAGAATAATAACATTTATATTTTATCACTTTGAACCATATCTATTATCCTGATTTGCTAGCAGAGAATTGGGTTCATGGGATTTAAGTCTTGTTGAGTCAACTTCAATATGTGATGTGGAGCATGGGACATGCAATATAAGACTTATAACCTTACCCTATAGATAGGGCAGCCTACTTTAGATTATCACGCAGCATTGAGAGTTTAATCTTATACTTAAAAGTGATTTAAGAATTTTCATAAATGGTTGCTTTTCAAAAAGGTATGGTTCTCAAAGTGAGGTTGTTTTAAGTTTAACTTATTTTCAATTCACGCAACATGCAGACATGCTTATCTTTAAGAGTTTGAACACAATTTAGAGAGCTTGCACATTTTTTGTAATAGTTATACTGTGGGCTCCGAAAATTCGGCCCCGGCCTCCGCTCGCTTTTCTTATTCGGCGAGGGAGTTTTAACTGAATAAGTTCCGAGGTAAATTTTGGAAGGCAGATGGGTTTGTAGATAAGACACTACCCAGAGATTTCGCCCTCATTTGGTGAGGACTTTATGATCTGAGTTCTGGTTTCCTATAGGCGCAAGCCCCTATAGTTAATTACCCCTCCCGATCACGAGAGAGAACTTTCGATTAAGGCTAGTCGTCAATCAGATACGTAGATGATACGTGTTATCTGGCATATAGTAGCAGCAATGGGTTTGGAAATTGAGTTTAGATTTGGGTATTTGGAAATGTTTGGAAATTTGGAATTTGAAGGGTTGAGAGATTGATATTTAAAACTTGAAATTTCACCATCTAGCACTTAAAGCGGATGGTGGGGGAATCGATGATGGGCCCGATCAAGATCCCATGGTTCCGTCATCCCGGGCCATCATGGTCCCTGGTCTACTTAGTCAGAGGAGGTAGTCGACCCAACCTGACAGAAGGATCCTTGTCGGCAGCCATGGGTTGCTTCGTCCAAGGGGTCCTTGTAGACCGGGGTTGAATGTTTGTCTAAGGGGACAAATTTGAATCCACCTTAGCTTACAGAGGGCTTTGTGCCCTATCGATCATATCCTATTGATTCATATCTCAAGGATTTAACGCCATTAAGGAGCGTATTGGCTCTGGCCATAACTGGTATCTGTGGTGCCATTTGGCGGCAAAACCACTCGGTTCAGAGGGCCCCGGGTCATAACCGTTTACCTGCAGTGCCATTTGGCGGCGAAACTGCCGGTTAGAGGACACGTACCACGTCCTTACTGGCAAGAGATTATTTGAGAATGAATCCTAGTGATATTCTCGACTAGGCATTTGGCTCTTTGTGAGCTAGAGTAAATTTCAATTTGTCCACCCCGGCAAACTGTTGCGGAGGGTGGATGGATTTTGCTTTAAGTTTTTGATAGATTTATTTCATTTTAAATATTTTTAGGATTTTTGGGATTTTGAGATTTTTTGGATTTTGTGGAGTTTTGGGAATTTGAATGGAATTTGAAAGTATTTGGGAACCCCTCCGGTTGAGATCTGCATTCAACACGGCCATCATTGGGGTGTTCGGGGTCATTTCTCTTTATGGACTGAACCTTGTCACTCTGTCGGGTTGTCGACAGAGGATCGGGTTTCGTAGGCTTTATACCCTTTGATAGTGAATTCTCATTGTTGTAGGCCTTGGAGGCCTAGTATGAATGTATTAAGACAAATATGACGGTCGTCACAATCGTATATTTGTTTGTTGGTTCGAACCCTGTCGACTTCTATTGACCCGTATAGAAGGATCGGTTTCGAACCTGAATTCACTTGCCAACCCGCGCAGCATCCCTAGACGTCACGTGTACCAATAACACGCTCGCCGGGGCCCATGCGGGTTTTATAATTATTTTTCCCCTTTTTAGTGTACCTATGTGTATACAAACTACGGTGCACGTGCGGGGGTATTCTTGAAATAGACGCCTTCTGTCTGCTTATACGAATGTTGCAGATCCGGTGGCGTGGCGTAGCAGCTTCTGAATGGAGTTGTTCGCTGCTTCGTACAGGTAGACTGTCGTGCACTATTTGTTGATTTTTGTAGGCGGGTCATAGTACACTAACTAATCTCCTGCCTTAGGTTGTAGAAGCTCGTAGGAGCTTGTATTCTTTATGCATTCTGCTGTGATTTTGGTCTTTACAATACAGCTACTACTGTTGGAGGTAGATGTATTCATCCTTAGACTGAAGTTGACTACAGGATACTGCATTTACTGTAGTCTTTATGCATCTACCCATGGATGGATGTTGTACATACATTTGTATTCGTAGAGGATTTGTATGTATTGCAGATCTTTCTTATTCACTTGTGTATGGATTTTGAGTGTTTGTTGGCATTTGCACCTCGATCAACATGAAACTTTCTCAACTTCTGCTGAGAACCTCATACACCTGATTGTAAGCATATTGTTATCCTTTCGATTTGATCTATATTTGCAAGAAAGTTGTTGTATTTGTTGCCTATTTGATTCTTCTTCTTGAAGGAGATGAATATATCCACTTGCATGATAGCTCCATGGTTGTGAGTTGTGTTTACCACATGCCTTCCATTTGTGTTTGCTAATGATTCGTTGAACTCGTTGCATGTGGATCTCAATAATCTATAAGAGATTGATGTGTGTATTTATAGATTTATTGTTGACTGTCGGGATGACTACAACCATTGCTAATTTTCTCACATACATTCATCAGCAATCATTGTATGTTTCCTTTTAATGTTTATGGAACTTATTTGTTGCTTGCAAACAAATTTCACTTGCAAATTCTTTATCCTTTCTTGTAAATTGATGATTGAACATGTCGATTTTCCTTAGTTCATTTGAATGCTTTGGATCATTGCCACCAAAGCTTGTAGTGACTTTATGTGTGAGCCTTTGTTTGAAAACAAATTGTATCACAAATTCATTTGTTCATCTATGTTTGTTTGAATGCACAAATCTTGCCCAAGTCCAAGTCCATGTCCGACGAAGCTTCAATATGAATCTTCTATTCATTTTGAGTTCAAGTACAACCTTTGTATCTATTCACTTTGGTCCAATACTTATTGCTTGATTCAAGTTTGATTTTAAGATCATTGATCACTTGATTTAGAAATGAGTTCCATGCTGTCTCATAAGGTTTGAGCTTTGTCTTCTATAGTCCAACTCAAGTCCTCTCGAGTTCAAATGGCTCTTTTGAATCACATGAGATTCAAAGTCAAGTCTTATTATAGTTCAAGTTCATAAGTCCACATCAAAGTTCTCTTGTATCATTCTCAAGTCCAAGCCTTATCGGCTTCATGTTCGAATCAAGTTCTAATTCTTTGTTCTTGTTTGATGTCCGCAAGTACGAGTTTCAAGTTCTTTGCACCAAGTTCTTTGTCATTTGAGTTCGATTTTGAGTTTATGTTATTGTCAAAGCATTGTTCAAAGTCCTTGGAGTCTCGTTGAGTTCAAATGAGAGTTCAATGAAAGTTCAAATTTGTCCAAGTCCTCAGTATTTTCAAATGAAATTTCGGCAGCCTCCCGGCGTCTCCCCCGTTTAGGGGAAAAACCAAGAGGCAACCATTCCCATCGACGCTACGTGAGCGCTTCAGGTAGGTGTCAAAAATGACACCGCGGTCGCGAATGAATTTTTTTTATCCCCGCCTGCTACGTGAGCATTTAAGGGTGTTTTGTGTTTGTTGATTATAAGAAGAAAACATGTTAGAAAAATACAGATTTCCCCCCTCTGCACCACGTGGGCGTTCGGGGGTACTTATATAAATAATAAAGAGCATTTTTTTATCCCCTTCGTCGCAAGCGTCGCACCGGTTTCCCACCCTAAACGCTACTTGAGCGCCTCGGGGGTTTGCCGGCTCGTTGCAAGCTTTGAAGAGGGATCCTTATCTCGTCGTAAGCATCGCACCGGTTTCCCACCCTAAACGCTACGTGAGCGCCTCGGGGGTTTGCCGGCCCGTTGCAAGCATCGAGAAAAGAACCTTTTTATTATTATTATCATTATTTTAGATTAGTTATAATTAAAAATAATTAATTATTATTAATGACAATTAATTATCATTAATTATAATTAATAAAAATTTAATTATAATTAACCATTAATTATAAATACCTTATAATAAATAATTATAATTGAAATTAATTAATTATAATTAAAATAATTAGTTAGGATTAACAATAACTAATTATAGTTAATTAACTATAATTAATTAGAATTAATATAACTAATTATAAAAATTATAACTAATTTAAAACTAATTATAATTAAAAATAATAAATAATACTAGTAATAAATAAAATAAATATAAAATATATACCTAAGACTCAAATCGGGTAGGAGAGAGTGAGTGAGTTGGTTGAGTTGAGCTGAGTGGGGGTGAGTCAGTGAGTGAGCTAGAGTTTTGGAGATAAGTGGGTAGGTGAGTTGAGTTGGTGAGTTTGGGTGGACTGAGTGGCTGAGTCGGCTGAGTTGAGTAAGTCAGGTTTATTTAAGTGGAGATAGGGCACGGGTAATAGGAGAGATCGGGTAGAGGGGGTTCGGCTAGAGTGGAGAGGGGCTCGGCTCGGCGCAGAGAGGATCGGGCAAGGTAAAGGGGAGATTGGCTCTCTCTCTCTCTCTCTCTCTCTCTCTCTCTCTCTCTCTCTCTCTCTCTCTCGGCCGATGGATTGCGAACATGGAAGGGACGGGAGGAGCAAAGGTCCGGCCCGGTCTTGATCGGAGGAAGGAGATTTCGTGGGATGTAGAGGGAGGAGCTCGGGACAGAGACGAAGAGGGAGGAGGCTGGGGTCGTGTGTGTATGGAACGAGTAGAGCAGTGGGTATTTAACGACGAGAATGGGGCTCATCGAGCGGAGTTTGAGCAGGAATCGCGGGATGCGACTGGAACGACGTCGATTCAGCGATATCTTCGACGGATACGAGGTACGGAGCGAGATTTCTTGCGGGATTTCGGGATTTAACAGAGCAGAGGAATGATTTCGGCAAGGAATCGCGGCTGGATTCGAGGATCCAACGGACAAGGTATGATTTCATTTTTCTTTCTCTTGAGTATTGTACAGAGGTCAACATATACACTTTTCTAAGCAGGGGAAATTTAAGTTCATCTTCTCTTTGGCCAACACAGAATTTTGATCTTTAGATTTGAATATTAGCACCTTTGTCAGATCTTGCATATATCTTGGTACACTTGCATACATATTTCAAAGTATTGCATGACTTTTGAGGTCTCGTATTTAAATAGAAGATTGTCTCACGAAGTTCGTGCAAGACCTGAAATTATCCAGATTTAATTGTTTACACAAGCATATTGTCGTCAGAATGGGCTACCAAAGCCAATAAACAAATAACATAAATCCACAAAAACACAACTAACAGGAGGAATAAAACTCACAAGGCTACCAAAGCCAATATAGATGGGCTTTTCACCAGCTTCAATCCATTTCACAAGTGATTCTGGGGGCTGATAGTTTGATGCAAGATCAAGAAAGCAAAATCCAACAACATCGATTTTAGGTCCCCAATCTGCAAGAAATTTCTTACACATCTTAAAAGAGCGCTGAATCAAACAATGGGTAGAACTGGAATAGGCTAGGTTTCCCTTTGCATGAAATTATTCTATGATGAAAATCTATATCAATGACAGCTAGAATACAGTAAAGAGAAATGAAGGACCACTAAATTCCACACAAATCCCCCATTATGTTATAGATTTGTATTTCTTCTGTTATTACACAAAAATCCAATCTATATTTATTTGTACCTATATAAAAATTTTTCCAGAAGAAATTTCTTTCACTTATGATAGCATATTACTAAGCCATACCCTTTGGCTTGGGAACAAGATGTGGGCTCCAAATATATCCATGTGGTATATCAGAAGAAGAGCCTTGTACACCACTCAGATATGTAACGGGACGCAACTTCAATTTTTTCTTCCTAAATTGATTTATCATGTCTCGTATACCAAGCCAAATCATAGAATCGACAATCTGATATGAAAGCTGCAAAATGAACAAAAAAAAAAATCATTTAGCAGATGACAAATATTCAGAAAGTTCTAAAACATTAAATGATAGTCTTTATGGAACATCAAATGAGTAATTGAAGATAAATAATGAAAGATAAATGACCATAAAAAGAAAACAAAAGAGTATTCAACTCAGAAAAGCTTCATCTAATCCTAACAAATAAAAAATAAAGGGACAGTTTTCTACTGAATGAGTTGACTCATTCTTTTAACAAAATATGAATATCATGTAAGATCAACAAGAACCTCCAGTAAACAACAAGAATACATGTCAATATCCTCAAATAAAACAGATGCCTAACATTCAATATTATTTTATATATATCAAGGATTTGGAAGCAATGGATTCCGAGAATGTCGCGTCTATGTGCATGTGTGTATAATAGACTATCCTTAACATGCAGGTAGTGATTTATTTCACAATTTAATTTTAGCTTTTTTTTTGTATAATACCGTATCTAATTGACAAATCAAACATTCAAATTACTCTTTGATGAAGGTTGTATCATGTAAAACCACTCCGGAAGATACACACTTCTTAAAGCTATTTATTATCGTTGATATTCATGTGTGACCCACAAATTGCTCAACCGAATGCAATAATAATGGTGGAAGATAGGTGTAATTTCACAAGAAATTGACTCCAAATATCTTGAATGTCATTCATTTCATCTAATAAACTATCCCGATGTGTCAGAATGCTGAAACAATCCAAGAATGACAACCCATATTGCGAATGTTGTAGTACTAGAAGAGAAAAAAATTTGCCACATTGAAGGGTGGACTGTTGGAAGTTCGCCCACATGCGTGCTCATTCTAAATATATATTTCTATATACAAAGCATAGAAAAAGCATAACTTAAAAAAAAACTATGAAAAATGCACCTCGCTCCCCACTTAACAAATTAATGTCACGTACATATTAAAGTGCATAGGTAACATGGACCAAAATACCCCACCAACCCTGCGCATGCGTTCTCCTTCTATGACAGACACCAAATGGTGCCATCCTTAGACAGGAGGCAACTAGCTTGCATGTGAATTTGAAAAATAAAGATAAATTTGTACATGTATCACATGGGAGACACCTATTTCCCCCACCCCCTCAACAACTTAAGACTCCATCTCAACAAAACTCCCAACATCTTTGTCCCCTTCTCAATCATTCACTCATGAACACCTAGTGACAACGAGTGAAAAATAGTAGGGAAATTTTTAGGCATGATGTAGGCAGGGGGGGGGGGGGGGTTGTCAATTCTTCTTGTCCATGGGCTGCTTGTTGTTCTCAGTTTGGAGATGTAGTTTTAGGAAGTTGTATTTGTTGTTTTATTTTAATTTCATAAGTTTGTATAGCTCATTCTGCAGGGGATCTGTCGAATCACCTTTTCTCGGAACCCATCTGTTCATTGGAATTATTTCTTCGATATCTTTGGACTGATTTTCATCCACCACTAGATCACTATTTTTATCTTTTTCCATTTTTTCTAAAAGAAGACTCAACAAAATTTAAATCACTTGATAACAAGACTCACATGACACTCACATTCATGACACCAAGACACACACAACTTGCTCTGATACCAAATTGATGCAAGCAAAAATTTGGGGAAAGCCCCAAATTTTTGCAAGCAAATGATATACTCTTCCTAGGATAAGAAAATACAAAAATACTAAAAAAAGAACAAAATTACATAAGATAAAGTAACAGCACTTGCACAAAACAAAATACAACTTTAATATTATAAAAATGACACATACAACTTATATAATTAAAACAAACATCTTACAACTCTTGACAAACATAAAACACCTAAAGAAGCTTGCATTCGTCGAGAAGAAGGATAAAAGTGAGGTGGATACTTGCGGATAGAAGAAATAGATTAGAAGCCGAGACGAAGAGCGGAATAACTCGCAAGTTATCCCAAGATAGAGAGGAAAAAGAAGTGGAACAAGCTCTCAAGCTTTTCCAAAAACCCTCAGGTTTTCATGTCTAAAAATCAGCATCTTAACCAACCTTTTCAAGCCTCAAAACATCTCTAATTTATAGGCAAAAGAAAGAAGGCAAACAACCACATCACCTCCAACCAAAACCAATCAAATTTGGGGAAATGAAAGGCCAAAAGATACTAAACAGCCACCAGAATTTCTGCACAGAAAACAGAGAAACAGCCCACGGAAAACCCCACCAGCAGCCACGGGAAACCAGCCAACAAGGGACCCGAAGAGCCAGCACAGGAGACAAGGATAGCTTCACGGGAAAACAACCAAGGAATAAAACCAAGAGGGGTTGACCACGGGAACAGCAACAGCCAGCAGAAACCAAGAAGATAAAGGGGAAAAGGCAACATTATGAGCTGAATTCTACACCATTAATGAACTAAACTTCTGCTCATAATAAGCTAACCCACAACTCAAACTTTAATGAGCTAGAACCCATAATTTTGAGCTCAATACCAAGCAGCCAAGGCCTAATCTGTGAGCAACATACATCTCTAAACTGAGAACAACAAGCAGCTCATGGACAACTACATCAAGGCACCTCATGTGCAACCCATTTACGTCATTTTGACAAAGTGGCAAGCATATTCTCTGTTAAATTTAGGGTGATTCATGAATAACATATCCCACACAAATACCCCTAACCATCTTTATTGGTGTGATAGAATATATTTCATAGGTTGTGGTGCCTCTTGTACTGCACTCTAAATATCTTAACATGCAAAGAAGGACGACCTACTTCTATTACTACATTATGGGGGCAACATGAATGCTCTTTTGACATTTGGTAGATAACAAAGTAATGTTAGAGCACAAAAATATTGATGAAGTGTAAACATGACACAAGTTTGAGTAAAAAAAAAAAGCCTTGCAAAACATAAATATTAAGAAGAAAAAAATTATTTCAAACAAAACTCACAATCAATAAAGGCTTACAAACAAACCTGCAGATAATAGCATGCAACATAATGCATTATAAAGTGACTGACTGTTACACCGGCCCAGGAGGGGCCGGTTGGACCGGTCCAACTAGGACGGGTCCGGTTTTACACCCGGCGGCCCAGAGCCGGGCAGAACCGGGCAGAACCAGGCAGAGGGGGGGGCGGAAGTGTTGGGGGCCCCATGCATGAGTTAAACACATTGTTTGGAGGGAATTTTTGAATTAGAAGGGTGTTTAGGGAATTTGTATCCTTCCTTTAACCTTAATTAGGGAGTAATGAGAGAATTAGGATTTTTATCTTGAATTTAAATTGTCATTTCAGATCTAGTTTTTCTTGCTTTGAGATCTTGGCGTTGCCAGAGATTTGGAGAGTTGTTCTTCCTCTCGGATCGAAGAACATTGTATCGTTTGTTGTTTTTATTCATTCACTATTGGAATACAAGTGTTTGCTTGATTTTCTCTCGGATTTCCTCCAGTTTTCCTCTGTTTGGGTGCAGTTTTCTACTGTCAACAGCAGAAATTCTGCTGTTTGCTCATCCGTTTTGAGTAGGTTTGCTTGCGAACTCAATTATTACCTTAGGGTTAGTTGCGGACTCAAGTATTTCCTATCAAATTGGTATCAGAGCATCGATTTGAGACCGCCGGCGGCTGAAATCCTAAAATTTCAGCGGGATTTTTTTTCCAGAAGATCTTCATGTTTCATGGGGAGATAGATGGACGAGAAGAAGGTAGAGGTCTTGGAATGCGAGATCGGTCAACTAAAATCAGATTTGGAGGGAAATTTCTTTGACTTTCAAACTCAAATCACCTCCAACAATGAAAGGATAGAGGGGAAATTCGCGGTGATGGAAGAAATGTTGAAGAAACTGTTGGAGTTGAAACAAATCCGACGACATCGGAAGCAAGAGAGACCACCGGAGGCCATGGTGTAGGAGGAAATCCAAATCCGTTTGGGGGGAGGAGAAATCCGGAAGTGGAGGTCATTGAAGGGGAGGATGACATGCCACCTCTAGAACCACTTTCTAGAGAGGAAATGAGCTTGGGAAATGACCGTCGGGGTGCTGATTTCAGCGTGAGAAGGGAAGAATTTCATCATCGGGGCGCTGATTTTGAAGGGAGAAGAGGGGAATATGATGAAGGGTTTGGGTATAATCGCCGGAGGGAAGATTGTGACAGTTGGGGAGCACCTCTTCTTTGAGGAATGGGCGGGTAAGGAGGATTCAGGGGGCATGGGGGAGACCCACGGGTGAGGAAGCTGAAGATACCCGTCTTTGAGGTGAAGACGGCCATGACTGGATCTACAAGGTGGAGCACTACTTCGCTGTCAATGGGTTAACAAAGGAAGAGAGGCTGACGGCGGCAGGATTGTATTTGGAAGGAAAACCCTTAGCCTGATATCAGTGGCGTGATAGGAGGGAGCCTATACGGAGCTGGAGAGAGTTCAAAGATTGCTTATTGGAGCGTTTCCGAGCAGATGGGGGAGGAGACTTCTATGAGCAATTCTTTGCCTTGACTCAGAAGAGGACTGTAGCAGACTACCGAGACAAGTTTGAGTACTTGGCTAGCAGATTGGATCACATTTCAGAGTCAACCCTGGAAAGGAATTTCATGAAGGGACTGAAGCCTGAGATACGAACAGCAGTCAGGGTGCTGGAGCCGAGGAACCTAGGAAAGGCTATGGAGCTAGCGCAGTTGGTGGAGGATCATAAGAAATCAGAAAGAGGAGCTAAAGGGAACTATTCTGAGGGATCATACAAGATGACTACTACATTCTTACCATCAAAAGGGGCAGCGCCAGGAAGTCAGAAGGAAGTGCCAAAGGAGAAAACTAGAGAGGGAAATGGGGGACAATTCAAAAAGCTGGCAAAGAAGAAGATGCAGGAGAAGAGAGAAAAGGGGTTGTGCTTCAGATGCGATGAGAAGTACATGCTGGGGCATAGGTGCAAGGACCGAACTCTTCAGGTTCTCCTTGTCTGTGAAGACGAGGAAGACGATGAGGGAGGTGGGAGCAGATCTAAAGAGGAGGAGAAGCTGCACCTGGATGTGACAGAAGTCTCTCTGAACTCTGCAGTGAGATTCACTCCGATTCACACAATGAAAGTGAGAGGAGAGATAGATGATCGCGAGGTGGTGGTGTTGATTGACAGTGGGGCAACCCATAACTTCATCTCCACCCAGATCGTTGAGCTGTTGGGAATGGAGTTAGTGGATATAGGAGGCTATGGGGTCATGATGGGCATGGGAAAGGTGGAAATGGGTAGAGGAGTTTGTAGAGGTGTGGTGCTGAAGATTCAAGGGATCAAGGTGAGGGAGGACTTCCTTCCCTTGGAATTGGGGAGTATTGACGTCGTCTTGGGGATGAAGTGGCTGCAGACATTGGGGGAGACCAAGATCAATTGGGGTACACTAAGGATGGAGCTGGTGATAGGGGGAAGAAGAAGGATGATTCAGGGTGATGTCGGGCTGACCAAGGCAGGGGTTTCTCTCAAATTCCTAATCAGAACCATTCAGGAGGAGGATACTTAGTGGAGTTGCACTGCCTGGAAAGGGTCAGATTAGAGGAAGAAGGCCATATTCCACCCACAGTACAGTCGCTCATCAACCAGTTCAGCGAGGTCTTTCAACCTCCCCAAGGTTTACCTCCTTAGAGGGAGTTGGAGCATGCCTTTACTTTGAAAGAAGGGGAGACACCGATCAATGTCCGCCCATACCGTTACCCACAGATTCAGAAGGATGAGATTGAAAAGTTGATCCGGGAAATGCTGGAGGCGGGGATCATCAAACCCAGTGTCAGCCCTTTTTCTAGTCCAGTTCTCTTAGTCAAGAAGATGGATGGGAGTTGGAGATTCTGTGTGGATTACAGGGCTCTGAATAAGGGCACTGCACCAGACAAGTTCTCAATTCTGGTGATTGATGAGCTGTTGGACGAGCTACATGGGGCAGTGACGTTTTCCAAGCTAGACTTAAAATCCGGATACCACCAGATTAGAATGAGGGAGGCAGATGTTCCAAAGACAGCGTTCAGGACACATGGAGGGCATTATGAATTTTTAGTAATGCCCTTTGGATTGACTAACGCTCCTGATACTTCAGTCCTTGATGAACAGGGTGTTCAAACAGTACCTCAAAAAGTTTGTCATGGTCTTCTTTGATGATATTTTGGTGTACAGCATGACTGGGGAGAAGCACCTAGAACATTTGAGAGTGGTCTTAGAAGTGCTTCGGAAGCATCAGCTGAAATCCAACCTGAAGAAGTGCAGCTTTGCTCAAGCAAGTGTGGAGTACTTAGGACATGCGGTATCCAAAGGAGTGGTGGTGGACCAAACTAAAATAGAGGCAATGCAGAAACGGCCAATGCCTACGAACATAAGGAAGTTGAGGGGTTTCCTAGGCTTGACTGGGTATTACACGAAATTTGTGAAAGGGTACGACACCATTGCTTGGCCTTTGACTGAGCAGCTGAAGAAAGACAATTTTTCATGGGGAGAAGCAGCGACCAAGGCCTTCGAGAGGTTGAAGGAAACCATGACCACTGTTCTTGTTCTAGCTCTTCCAGACTTTACTCAGGTCTTTGTAGTAGAGACCGATGCATCAGGACATGGGTTGGGGGCAGTGTTGATGCAGAACCACAAGCCTATAACATACTTCAATCAAGTGCTATCAACCAGGGCAAGACTGAAGTCAGTGTACGAGAGGGAGCTGATGGCCATTGTCTTGGCTATTCAGAAGTGGCGCCCCTATCTCTTGGAACGACACTTCATAGTTCGGACTGATCAGAGGAGCTTAAAGTACCTCTTGGAGCAAAGAATGATAATTGAGGAGCATCAGAGATGGCTATCCAAACTATTGGGCTATGATTTTGAAATCCAGTACATGCCAGGATTGGAGAATAAAGCAGTTGATGCTTTGTCCAGGTGTGTCGGGGAACTCCAGGAATTAGTTGTGTTAGTTCCCCTGATGGTCGACTGGGGGGCCATCAAGGAAGAGAGCATGCTTGATGAAGAATTGGGAAGAATCAGGGAAGATCTGAGGAAAGATAAGAGTAGCCATCCTGGTTACTGCATTGAGGGAGAGAGGCTATTGTATCAAGGGAGGTTCGTGATGCCACGAACTTCCATACATATTCCCCATTTGTTGTAGGAGTTCCATGATAGTGCAGTTGGAGACCATTCAGGGGTGCAGAAGACATACAGGAGGCTAGCAGTTGAGCTCTACTGGAAGGGGATGCATAAGGATGTGGAGGAGATGGTGGCAAGGTGTGAGGTGTGCCAGAGAAATAAATACATGGCAATGGCACCAAGAGGATTACTCCAACCATTGGCACTTCCAAACAAAGTGTGGGAGGAAGTGTCCATGGATTTCATCGACGGCCTACCCCGCTCAAAGGGATTCACAGTCATTTTGGTAGTGGTGGACTGACTCAATAAGTATGCACGTTTCATCCTCCTACGACATCCGTACACCGCGGTATCAGTGGTAGCAACATTTATTAGGGAAGTGGTTAGATTACACGGGATGCCTGAATCAATTGTGTCTGATAGAAACAAAGTGTTCCTTAGTCAATTTTGGAGGGAATTGTTTAGAATACAGGACACTGTTCTTAAGAGAAGTACTATCTATCATCCTCAGACAGATGAACAGATAGAGGTGGTAAACCGGAGCTTGAAGACATATTTGAGGTGTTTTGCTTCAGAAACACTACGAAAATGGGCTAAATGGTTACCATGGGCAGAGTATTGGTATAATACTTCGTACCATTCTGCTGCCCAAATGACGCCTTTTAAGGTGATGTATAGCCGAGACCCCCCACACCTAGTGCACTATGGGAAGGGAAGCACACCAATTTCGTCAGTGGAGCAGTACTTGGAGGAAAGGGACAAGGTGCTAGAAGAGCTGAAGAAACATCTGCAAATAGCACAACAAATTATGAAGAGACAGACGGATTCACACAGGAGGGACATGCAGTTTGAAGTGAGGGAGAAGGTCTTCCTAAAATTACGACCCTACAAGCAAAGGACAAAGGCGATAAAGAGGAATGAGAAATTGGCACCAAAGTACTTTGGCCCCTATGAAATCTTGGGCAAGATTGGGGCAGTGGCATACCGACTGAAGTTGCCCCCATCAACTATCATATATCCAGTGTTCCATGTGCCTCAATTGAGGAGAGCTATTGGGGAGCATGCAGTGAGTACGAAGTTACCAGAGACCTTGACTGAGGAGTTGGAAATGATATTGGAACAGTTGTAGCGACGAGGCGTCAGATCAGATAAACAGGGATAGAAATAAGTGCTTATTGGATGGAAAAGTCTGCCCGAGTTCGATGTGACGTGGGAGCCCTTTGAAAGAATGAATGATCAATTCCCTTCCTTCCACTTTGATGACAAGGTGAATCTTTGGGAGGAGAGTAATATTACGCTGGCTCAGGAGGGGTCGGCTGGACCGGTCCAACCAGGACCATTCCGGTTCTACACCAGGTGGCCCAGAGCCGGCGGAACCGGGGGGGGGGGTGGGGGGGGGGGGGGGGGGGGGGGGGGGGGGGGGGGGGGGGGGGGGGGGGCGCGAAAGTGTTGGGGGGCCCATGCATGAGTTAAACACATTGTTTGGAGGGAAGTTTTGAATTAGACGGGTGTTTAGGGAATTTGTATCATTCCTTTAGCCTTAATTAGGGAGTAATGAGAGAATTAGGGTTTTTATCTTGAATTTGAATTGACATTTGAGATCTAGTTTTTCTTGCTTTGGGCTCTTGGCGTTGCCGGAGATTTGGAGAGTTGTTCTTCCTCTCGGATCGAAGAACATTGTATCGTTTGCTGTTTTTATTCATTCACTAGTGGAATACAAGTGTTTGCTTGGTTTTCTCTCGGATTTCCTCCAATTTCCTCTGTTTGGGTGCAGTTTTCTACTGTCAACAGCATAAATTCTGCTGTTTGCTCATCTGTTTTGAGTAGGTTTGCTTGTGAACTCAAGTATTACCTTAGGGTTACTTGCGGACTCAAGTATTTCCTATCAGTGACACAGTGTAATAAAAGTGTGCAGAGTAATGCATAAAAAAATGTGACACATTGTGTTGCACTTTTTGATTCTTTGAAAGGATGTGAATTAATTTTTAGTTTAGATATAGTCCATATTCGTCTTCAAATAAATGTCATCATGCATAGAATTTGATTGAGAAATCTAAAATGAAGTGCATAGTTTCTTTTTTTAAGTCACAAAAGTATGAAAAAATACAATGAAAAAAAGGCAAATAAAAATATTTTCGAGAAAAAGTAAAAACAAAAATACCCAAAAATACAAATATGTGTAAACAAAATGGAAATCAAAGAAAAATACAAAGCCAGATTTTTTTATATATATTTTAAATAATTTAAATACAAAGCTTGGTCAGTCAGTATCAAAGAATGATATTAGGGTACTCAACATAGATACCCATCGTTAAGAAGTCACACCTAATAAAGATATGGAAAAAAAAGAATAGACAAGAAAATGGAAATAATATAATATTCTATCAATCCCAAATTACAAGTCAAAACCTCAGAGGAACATCGAAAAGAAGAAGAAAAAAAATTAAGGATTGACCTCTCCGAGGGACCCAAAATGAGATGATCTCAAAAGTCGAATCAAAAGATGAATGTAATCATTCCACATCACAAGCATCCCACGTCACTTCAATTATCATAAAGGCTTTGTTAAGGGCAACAATCTAAGGTTAAAGTACTTAATCAGCTTTAAGGAGATAGTAATCATATTCAAGGTCAAGAATCTATAAAACCACAAACTTTCTAAAGTTATAAACAATTCATGAAGTAACCACATCCTCAAACTCGAATGGTTAGCCTTCTTTGGGACCTAGACCAAGAACAATCGGCTTGGTCCCCATTACCTAGTAATGAGAGGTATATGCCAACAAAAATGGGGTGTTGCAAACATCTTCATATTGATTCATGTTAAAATCCAAATATAATGATAAGTACAGGCCAAGGGGTTCAAATGCATAACATGCTAGATAGTGGGCAACAACGCTTAGTAACCATAATAGAATCATCAACTTATGAAATATTAATAAAGGCCAACTCAAACCCATAATCCATGATAGATTTAAGGAAGTCATGGCTTGCAAGATTATTGAAAAACAAGTATAAATAGGCTATTTTTATCAAATAGGTGACAATTAAAAGTAGTGTCCTAAGGGTACTTCATTCCCAAAATCAAAAGATTTAATGAGATCAGTAACTCCCAACCATTTCTAACATAGTTTAAGGAGACTTGCAATAACATTGGAGGAAATGACATCTTCCACTTTAATTTCATCGATTCATCCAATGGACAACTTGAAACCATAATCAATGATATATTTAAGAGAATATTTGTGAAATAAGCTATATCTAGTACACATCTAATCAGAGTGATCATTGTCAACCTCACTATATATATATATATATATAAGATGTGAAACACAACTCCACTCTTTTCCATGAAAACTCAACCAAATCTTCTTTAAGGTTGGTTAGAGGCCAAAATTCAAAGAAGAAATCAGTCAAACAACAAGAAAATTAAGAAGGGTCCAAATTTAGGTTTATCAATCCAATTCCTCTACATGAAGGGGTATAAAATATCAACCCAGTAGGGCATGACATCAATTGTCCTCAATTTCCTAAAAAAGAGGTCCAATTTTAGCTTTGACTATATAGCTTCCCAATGAATGGAATAGTAAAAATATCAAATCAATAGGCAAAGTACTTCGCACGCCCATTTAACAAAGCATAAGCATTCGTCATCCCTCATATTAGAACCACATCAAGATATCAAGAAGGGCACAATTCAGCTATGTTGATCCAACTTTCTCAAATTAGAGGAGTATAATATTAAACTAGTAGGATATCATCTTTATTGAACCTTACTCTCCACCATTTCAGCCTCGTTGATCCAACTTTCTCACAAGTAGAGTAGTATAATATTAAACTAGTAGGACATCAACTTTATTGACCATTACTCTCCACCATGAGTCACTCAACAAAGCTAGAAGAGTGTTTCAAATGGCATTTTAGCATAGCATAATCATCGAGATTCAACCTCAAAAATCTTGAGACCCATTTGTGGAAGTAGCAATAGTAGAGATGGGTTATTTCTATTTTTTTTCTCTAAATTTATTCCCTCTTTTAGATGAATGACTATAGAAAAAAAGATATAAAAAATATTAACCCTCTTTTGGGAGACTGAGATAAAAATATTGTTGACGAATATTTTCGCACCGACCCGACCCCGATCGAGCCCGACTAGGCTCGATCGCGCTCGATCAACTCAGTTGATCGACGTCGAGACAATTCGACTCAAATTAGACTCCAATTTAATTAAATTAAATCAATTTAATTAGTTTAGATCAAATCAATCCAATTCAAACCCCGTCAAGCGTCGTCGAGCTCAATTCGACATAATTCGGCGCCGTTTCAAGTTCGATTTCATGGAATTAACTTGATCGGACTCAATCGGACCCAAACCGACCCAAATCGGTTCGAGTCGAGTCCAATTCGGACTCAATTTCAGCTCTAATTTCTCAATTTGGGCTTAATTTGATTCTCAAATCAGAAATTGAGATCAAGGGCTCAGATTTCTTGTGGAATTTTTGCCCTAAATCCCTCATTCCACGGGTGAGGCAATCGGATTGGTTCATTTTTGGGCGGCGCTGCTCGTTCTCTCCAAGAGAGCGGAAAGGAGAGGGAGAGCCGAATGCTCTCCCGTGCTCTGTCCGTCCCAGGCGAAGCAAGGAAGGGGGAGAGAGCCTTCGGCTCTCTGGTTTCTGCGTCCGTCCCGAGCAAAAGAGCGAGAGAAGGGAGGCGGAAGAGGAAGGGTTTCGTGGGTTTCGTGTGCCCGACCCCGTCCAAGTCTCCCGACGCCTCCAAGGCGTCCATCTCCCTTGGCCGCCGACTCCTTCTGGTTCGGTTCTCCAAGGTCGGCCGAACCCCTCTCCTCCTACAAGCATTTCTTTGAGTTGGAGCTAAGTGAAAAGGGGATTTTCTCCTCTCTATATGCCGTTTTCTCCTTTCATGGACTGAAAGGAAGCCTTCTTCTGCTGCGTTCTGTTTTCTCTCTTCCTCCAAGAAGGAGAAACCCCATCTTGTTGCTGTTGGCAGCCTTCTCTTCCAAAACTCAAGGCAGAGGTGCTGAAATCGACCCTTGCTGCAGTAAACAGGAGAGGACAGCAGTTGGTAAGCTCTTGGGAGCTTCCAATTAGTGGTTTGGAGGCTTGACAGCGCCTTGGACAGCAAAGGAGCCTTCCGGAGCGACTTGGACAGCAATCACGCAGCCTCCGAAGGCTTCCAAACAGTGAAAACTGCTGTTCGGAAGCTTTGGACAGCAAACGACGGCCTCCGAAAGCTCTCAAACAGTGAAATTGCTGTTTGGAACGTTTGGACAGCAAGTGACGGCGTCCGGGAGCATCCGAACAGCGGTGGCGACGTCCGGAAAAGCTTGGACAGCGGCGGTGACGTCCGGAAACGCTTGGACAGCGGTCTTCTCCCTTGGAAAAGTCTTGGACAGCATTTTGGAGCTCTCAAAGGACCTTGGACAGCAACCTAGGAGCTTGGACAACGATCCGGAGCTTGGATTGGAGCGCTAGGACAACCCGGGTGAGGTAAAACCCTAAAACTTAGTAAAACCTAGGGTCTCCCAAGGCCAATTGCAATGTGGTTGACGATCCAAAGCCTTAGGTCCTTAGAAACTTTAATTTTTGGTCCCCCAAAACCTTTGTGTTGGCTGTCCACTTCGCAAAGACTATGAAAATTGGTCGATTTCCATTAGTTGGCTCTCATGTGAGGGTCCGGAGAGGATTTCGATGCGTGTGGAGGTGCCGGATTGTTATCCAACACCTCTCAAATGTATGATTATGCATCATATTGTGCCTAATACCTTCGCCTACGATCAAACATTAGGCTAAGTATTGTTATTCAACCATACATTGAATGACAATGTGTAGGGATTCTCACATCATGTAGCATGCATGTCATTGTTAGCAAATTGTAAGTTATGACAAAATTAACTTAGATTTTTGGGAATTACATCGTTAGCATTTGTGATTTCATTTGAATTTATAGAATGTCATAGAAAGTGAATTCAATTGATTTTGGAAGCTTGCAAACAAATGGTGGGGTCTTTCATGAACCCTCAAGTTCATGTTTCAAACCCCATGATAGAAGAAATTATTTGAATTCACTTTTGATGCCTCTTCAAATTTAGAATGAAAGACAAATGGTGGATATCTCCAAGCCAAATGTTTGCATACTTAACTAAATTAGTTTGCATGATTTGGATTGCAATCCTTAACTTGTGAGAGTTTGGAAGATAATTAAATAGGCTTATTTAATTCAAAGAAATGAACTTGGGATGTTTTATGGACCCTCAAAGGCCCATGACCTCTCATGTTTTGGAATTATTTAACTCTATTTTATAATTTCCAAAATTGAATGTTTAAGGTGAGATTCACTAAAATTCCCTAATTTGGAGAACCATCTACACATGCATGCATTCTAGGTTCTTTCTTAGATCATATCAAATTTGATCTTAAGTTTCCTAGAAGTCATAGGTATAGATCTCCCCTACCCAAGATTTCTAGACCATACCAAAATTGATCTAGAGATCTCTCCAAAACCTTAGGAAATCAATTCTTCCCTCTCCTAATTGAGTCCAAAACTCTAAAGGACATAGGGAAATTCCTTTCATATGCGCATCTTCTCTTTCCATGGATCCAAAACATTCATGGAGGAATGGAGAATCTTCCTTTGTGCCTAATGCTTGGAGCATTCTCAAAGCTCCAAGTTTAGATTGCATGAATCATTGGCAACTTGGAACCAACTTCCAAGTTCTTTCTCCTCTCTTGTTGGGACATGAACCAACAAATATCCCCTTCATGTGTGATATTTTGGAGCACCCTCAAAGCTCTAAATCATTCTATCACATAAATCTTCAAGGCTTTAGGACCAAATCCTAAGTCCAAACCTTTATTTGTTGAGACAAAATCAACAATCCCCCTCTTTCATACATGATTATTTGGGACCTTTCAAGTCTCCAAACTTATCATTACATGAATTATTTGGAGCTTAGGACCAAATCCTAAGCTATATCCTTCATTCGTTGAGTCACAAAATCAACAAATGAGTGTCCATCTTCATTCACTTGACTTCAATTAGGTGAATGATCCATCCTCTTTGAATACCAAATATTCAAAGACCATCCTTAAAATTTTGTAACTCTCAAGTTACATTTTCTTCCTTCAACGCCTAAGTTGTAGGAAATCTATCAAACTCTTTATTCATTGGAACACCAAACCAATGAATGATTTCTCGGCCTTAGGATTCAAATCCTAATCCCCTTTCTCCTACGACTCAAAATTGTAGGAAAATATCTAATCCCCCTCATTCTCCTAACCCATGTTAGGTGAGTGAATCCCTCTTCTTTGGACACCAAACGTTCAAAGAAACTCCTCCAATTTGCAATTCATAGATTGCACCTTGGACCACCCCTTTTTCTACAAACCTAAATTGTAGGAAACCTTTAAATCCCCATTTGCCTAGCTCCAAATTAGGCAAATGAATTCGCCTCTTTGAACATCAAATGTTCAAAGAATGTTCTTGAATTTGCAACCTCTAAGTTGCATGTTCCTTCTCTCATTCCTACAACCCAAAAGTTGTAGGAAATCCCTCATTCTCCTAAGCCCAAGCAAGGAGAGTGCATTTCCTTCTTTGGACAACAAATGTTCAAAGAACTTTCATTGATTTGCAATATCTAAAGTTTGCATTTCTCCATTCTTTCCTACAAGTCAAAATTGTAGAGAAGTTCCCTTTCTTTCTACAACTCAAGGGTTGTATGAAAATTTCATCCATTCAACCCATGTTGAATGAATTACACATATGAAAGTCACGTATTTGTTGAATCAAAGTCAACAAGTAATTCAATTCAAAACTTTTGTTTGTTGAACTAAACTCAACAAATAATTTCATATCAAGCAAAGGAATCAAATCATAGCTTTCTTTCATTCTCTTAACCCAAATCAAGTGAATGAGTTCCTCTCTTTGGACGCCCAAAAGTTCAAAGAATCCTTGATGTGTAGGCCAAATCTACACATCATCTTCTTATGTTTGCTTAACCCAAACTTAGCAAACTGAATACCCATCATTGAACATAAAAGTTCAATGATAATCCCTCTTAATTTGTAACCTCAAAGTTACGAATCTCTCTCTCACTTATTGAACCAAATTCGATAAGTGATTCAACTTTATTTGCTTAATCCAAATTAAGCAAATGAAACCCAACTCCTTGAATACAACAATTCAAGAAGAGATCTTTTTGATTCGTAGTCTCAAAGCTACTAATCCTCCCTTACTTTTATAGATTTCAAAAGCCTTAAAAGATGTAATACCTTAGCTCTAAAGCTATAGGTTTTCTCTCCTTCAATTCCAAAGTTGTTGGAGATCTCTCTTCTCTTTAGCTCCAAAAGCTAGAGAGAGTTCTCCTAAATTTAGCCCAAAACTGAATGTTGGATCTCTGTCTTTTTCTTCTTAGCTCCAAAAGCTAAGGAGATTTCTCTAACATGTAGCCCAAAAGCTACATGTTGGACACCCTTCTTAGACCAAAAAAATCTAAGTAATCTACTTCATTCAACCCAAATTTGAATGATCTTTCCTATGACATTTAAAATGCTAAACTCATAGATGTCCCTTAGGAATTATCCAATCTGTTGAAGTTCATCCTACTCTATTGGATGGATTTCACCAAGTCCTAAGTGAAACCCCTTAGGCATATCTATCTTACCCTATTAGATAGATACTCTCTCTTATCCAAACATTAAGAGAACTCCAAAAACACCTAAAAATTACTTAGGTTCCCTTTTGATACAATGATCAATCATCTCCCCCAAAAGGCAAGATGCCTACATCATTGTATCTTAGGATTCATAAGTAACAGGCTTGCCCAAAAGCAAGCATGTGGTTACTTTATGGGTTCTTCATAACCCTCCTAAATATGAAACACTTAAAAAGAAAATCAAATAAAATCTTTAAGTCACAAACAACTTAGAGTGAAATCACCCTTGGATAAAGATTAAATATCTCAATTCCAAAATAAAATTAAAGACCCTTAGTGTGACATGCTACATAAGCCTCACACACTTAGGCGCACAGCCCCTTAGGCATGCTAGGATTAGGATTTTTCTTTTCTGCGCATGTGATTGATGTTGTGGATTGATTGCCCTTAGATTGTCTGCGTGTGGGCACTTGCCCTTAAGTGGTTAATATAGAGATATAATTGCTTTTCTTTGCAGGTGGCCATATCTAAAAGGGAGGCGCTCATAAATAAATAATAAATTGCTTGCATGACAGGTGCTGCTTAAAACCCCCCAAAGATGTGGCCAATAGGGTAGAAGTAGATTGTTTGGCACTCTAAGTGCTAAATAAAATTCTGGATTCAATGCTTTATCATATAAACTGCTTCTAATGCACTGCAGGTTTGAGTCTTTTCTTTTCAAATATGTATTTGATAGATTTAGGATGTGTAATCAAACTTGTGGGGGTTTGGAGCAAAAGAGTGAAGTGGACTAGAAGGATGTACCTGCAAAGGTGAAGCCTAATGTCCATTCAAAAGTCAAGAGCCTGAAGAACCCACAGGTAGAGTCTGTAAATTTGACTGGGTTGTATAATGGCAGGCAACTCAGCTGCCAATTCTGGTTGTAATAATGTGGACTCTCTTTACATTTCCTTGCATTTGATATAAATAAAAGCATGCTTTGATTGTTTACCTGGTTGTGCGCAATAGAAATGCATGTCTTTCCTAGGTTTCTTCTCTTGTTTTTGTGGGTGTGGCCTGGACTTGATCACGTTAGGCTCTTAGGATAAAAACTAAGTTTTCTACCCCTTAACATGTAAGTAATCTAAAAATAAAATCAAATTAGGCTCCATGTCTTTCAAGCAAGAAAAATTGCATGGCTCCCTTCAAGGAGCCAAGTTTTCAAAATTGAAAATAATCATGCATAGCCCAAGCATGTTGCATGTAGAATGCCTCCACTTAAGGACTAGATAACAAAAGTCTTTTTCTTTGTGAGTCAACATTTTGCATACCACACATACTAAGGCATCTTGGCCTCAAAGCCAAGTTGTAAGACCTATCTTCTAAATAAAAACAACCCTACCACTCTACATTTGCATTGAGACCGAATAGCATGGTTTTAAAAGCGATTAGGAGGGTTAGCTGGTAGTCCCTTCCAGGCGGGACAATAAATCCAGAGGTCGGGCGGGTTATGCCTCTTGTGAGGTGTAGCTTGTAAGTCCCTCTTTGCACTCGTTAGATCTAGGTTCGAGGCGCTACCTATCGGTAGTCCTCACCTTAGTCTTAGGGTCAGAGGCACGGGTTGATTCCAAATCACCCTATAAGCCCTCAACTTTCGGGCAATTCCTCCAACAAGTGTTGTTGGGATGTAAGCCCCAATCTTCTAATAAAATATCAACTTAAACCAAAATTAGGTTGCTAAAATGTAAAGCCCAATATAGGATAGTACGAGCACCTCTGAGTTTTCCTCAGAATCAAGTGCTCCTACTTCACCTTCTCTTGGACTTCACTCCAAAAATCTAAATCTAAGTTGATCCACTTCTTGAAATTCCTAAAGGACCAAAACCTTTAAGCAAGACTTTCATGGATTTTAAAACAAAAAGCAAGCTTTAGCCAATGTTTGAATGACTTCAAAAACAAACAAAACCACTAGTTTAATCAAAAGTTTTCCCCAAATCAAACTTGGGATGTAATTAACATAGGGGCTTGCCCCTATGGGATGTCTGTACCCCAGAAATAAATAAACCCCACTCGATCAAACATCGAGTGGGGGAATCTCTGTTAAATAATTGTAAATTTTATGATTGAGTCCATAAGGGAATAATATTTTTTACCCTCCGGGGTAATATATCATATTCTTATGCTGCACCCGATTATAAAATATGCAATCCGTTCGAGGATACAAAAATTCTCCAACAAATATATATATAAAAAAGAAAAATAATGCCAGGGATAATCACGGAAGACACGCCCAAGTTACACCCAAGCCTAACTATGCTTGTGTATGTCTAGTTTCAGGTCTAGGTCCCCTTGTTGTCTATATTTAAGTGGCTTTCCACAAACTTGAATATTTTGGATCAATTTCTTTTAAGACCCAACATAATCTGAAACATGCCATAGGATCCATGCACACATTGTAATAAAATCTTGTGAGATTTTTTCACCAAAAACTTCACATGTAGAACATATCACCTTCGCACAAGGAGTATATCCAAGAGTAAATAACTTGGTTCATGATCCTAAGGAGATGACTACTTTGATGTCCAATGAGTGGACATGGACTTGGAGGTTTTTCCTAAGTTAAAATTTTATTGTTGGTTTCATAAAAATATGAAAAGCAAGAAATATCTTTGACCAATAAGCTGAGAGAACCAAAAAAATTAATTGATCGGATTATAAGAAAGTAAACCTCATCAAATATGAAGTATTGACACAAAGCACAAAGCAATTCAAATTTATCAAAATAGTGCTTCATTTTACATAGTTTGGCTAATTAAAAACCAAAAAAATATAATAATCTGATAACCCCTCTACAATAACTAGTGCATTGCATAGAGTTCATAGACACCTAGATCACTCAAATTGATGCTTAAATGCACCCGAAATAATCGAGCAAAATCTAGGCAGCTAAACTTGAGCTAGAAAGACCCAATTAGACCTATCAAGTCACCCTCTTAAGGGCAATAGTTACCACACACAAGGAAAAAGACTTCAAATGATACCAGCATTTCCAGTAGCACCAACATCGACAACAACAAAGCTATCTGACTAGTCTAGCAAGGTCTCCATATCAGAAGAAAAAATAATGTTGTCATGTGCTTGTAATGCGTAATCCGCTATAGGGATTCTCTGACACCTTAAATTTATTACCCTTCCCATATCCATCATTTTATGCATCGTTCATCCCAAAATTCTTCTCTCAATGACCAAGAGAGGTGTCGCTCTATGCATAATGACCAAATATTTTTGCTCGTTTTTGTTGGGTTAATTAAGTGGTGATGAAACTTTTTGAAATTATTCCAGTTAATCAGGCCACCGAAACTTAGATCTTTCACACCAATGAACTCATTGGATTATTTCTTATAATATGGTATATTTGGATCGTTGATACATGTTGACCTGCTGTACCGAGAAAACAAGAAAAAAGAAAATAAAAAATCAAATCTCACCTGCTCTGCGCCGAAGCCACGATCTTGGCACGACTCACACGTCGCTGGGCACGTCGACGTCGCCTCACGCACGACTCACCCTCGTCGATAAAAGGGGGACGAAACGAGGCCACCACAAACCCGCTCGGCTCTCTCGCGCGAATCCTCTGCCTCCCGCTCCCCTTGCTCTGTTCGGTCCAACCCAGAGAGAGAGGAAGAAGAAGAGAGGGCTTTCTCTCAACCCGACCTCCCTACCTCTCACCAAATCTCGAGCCGCCTCCATTCCGTCGCCTGCTCTCCCCGATCGGATCTCCATAAGCTGCCCAAGCCCGAGCCCAGTCCCAGCTTCATATAGCCGAACCTCTGTCTACCCCGATTCCCCTCTTTGCTTCTTCAGCCCGGGAGGGGGCAAATTATTGGGTCAGGTGACCGAACGCGGAGATATTAATAAAATATTATTTTAAATTTAGCGTAGTTAAAGCGCAGGTAAAGTGTAAGTAAAGCGCAATTGAAGTGCAACTAAAGTGCAAGCCAAAAAGCGCAGGTAAAGCGCAAGTAAAGCGCAACTAAAGCGCAAGTCAAAAGCGCAGGTGACACGGCAAAATTTTATTGGATGTCCGAACTTATTTTTCGCGTTCGGTCACCTGACCAAAAAATTTGCCGAGAGGGAGAGGGAGAGGGAGTGCTACCTTGTCTCTTAAACCACATACCCGAAAATTTGGCCCCCTTTTCTCCTGTTCCTTGCCGACCAGAGAGGGTAATCCCTCTCTTAATTCCCCTCTTAACTGATATTAGTCTTAACTAATACTAATATTAATACTATTATTAATATTATGTTATTATTACAATATTATTATTATTATCATTATTGAATATAATGGTATATAATAGTAATAGTATAATAATAACATAATAATACTATTAGTATTAATATCAATAATAATAATAATAATAATAATAATAATAATAATAATTATTATTATTATTATTATTATTATTATTATTATTATTATTATTGTTATTATTATTATTTCAAAAAAATGTTGTTTTGTTTTTCGTGCTCTCTTACTCCCAAAGTCTTGTCCTCGGTGTGTGCGACGAGCCGATTAACCACCTATGCACGCTTTTATTGAGCGTGGTAGGAAGGACTCCGGTGCGATGCACGCGACGAGGCCAGGTAAGCATGGTACACGCTTTAATTAGTGTGGCCGAGACAACTTTTAAGTACCCATACGCGGCTCTATACCTACGGGGAAACAACTGCTCTTTTCTTGCAACAAGTACCGAAGACCCATACACGCCTTTATTGCGCGTGGTGGGGACAAAGACTTTACACGGCCGCGGTATCCTCAAAAGAGGACACCTACCATGCACACCTTTATTGCACGTGATGAGAAAGACCTAGTTTTCCGCAGTTTTTCCCTAAACAGGGGAGACGCCGGGAGGCTGCCGAAATTTTGGGTGAAAATATACTGTACTCGGACCTGTTTGAATTCAAAAAGGACATGCAAGGACTTGAACATTTAAACTTGAGCAAAGATTTGACTTGGACCATAAAGAACTTGTACTCGAATAAGAACAGTAGACTTGTGGACCTAAATCTGAACAAAAATTTAAATGATTTCTAAAAGTCAAATCCAAATAAAACAAGATGAAATTGGAGCTGAATTCGAATCAAATGAGCATAAAAATGATCTTGCAAAGATTTCATAAGTTGTGGACATAGCACTTGAACTTGTAAGCATTTGACTCAAATCTAAATGAAGTATAATATGCAATTGAACTCAAAAGACTTTGAACAAAAAGTGAACATGCACTCGGACTCAAATATATACAACGGGCAAAGCTTGAATCATGTGTAAGAGAGCTCAAATTACAAGAGCATTCGTACGGTAAAAAATGACTCAAAGTACGTTACAAGACCTCAATGCATGAATTCCTACAACAATCTCTACAAGTGCCTGTTGATTGAAGAAGACAATATTGTCAACTGATAGTAGAAGATTCGTCCTTGCAAGCAAGTGCGATAATCAAACCCACCTAAGACTGGTGAAAGATGGATGTGATGCAAGGACAACGATTCTCCTACGAATATTTCCAAAGGGTCGTGGTAGATACAATAGTCCCTACAAAGTCAATGTACTATACTTATAAGAAGCAATGGACAGTTGTAAGGTGTACGAGTCCTACCCATATATGGCAATCAAAGATTCGTCCCTACAAGCAAGAGCAAATACATCAAAGCAAACCACCTGAGATTGGTGAAAGATGGATATGGTGAAGATGATAACGGCTCTTCTACAAACATTTTCAGGAGGTCGTAGTAGATGCAGCAGTCTCCTGCAAATGGATACTTGTGGATAACAACAGTGTATTGTAAGTACAATGAATCATTGTAGACACAAGTACGGATATCACCTACGACAGTAGCGATCAAGATCTTCAAGTACGTCCTGATCATACAAGGGAAACCCGGTGTATGAAAGAGGACACCCACTGGCAGAAGGAAAGGGATGTTTGAACAAATTAGAACTAAACTTCCTGATGTTCTAAAATTTCTTTTTGATCCTGCACTTAAGAAGAAGACAATGCTTGCATCCACAAATATAAAAAACAACAAGTTCACTACACTGATGATCCTGAAAAGAGTCTCCTTCAAGGCAGCAGTCACTGATTTCAAAGTCTAGAAGAACCCACCCCAGTGAATGAGAAAGGGGGAGTTAACATCAAGATGAGGAGATGCCTCCTAACATCAAGACCATAACACCACCGAATATGCAACCCTCATGCAAGCGGGCAGAAGACGTTTACAAATGTTTCAAAATACTTCTGTACGTGCACCATAAATTGTATACACATAGGTACACTAAAGGGAAAAATACAATCATAACCCGTATGGGCCCTGACGAGCGTGTTATTGGTACACACGTGACGCCTAGGGATGTCGCGCGGGTCGATAAGTAAATTCATGTTCGAACATGATCCTTCTATACAGATCAATAGAAGTCGACAGGGTTCGAACTCTCGAACAAATACACGGTTGTGGCGACTAGTGTATTTGTTTTAATACATTCATATCAGGCCTTCAAGGCCTACAATCAAGAAAATTCACAAACAAAGACACAAAGCCTACGAGAAACCCGATCCTCGATCAATAGCTTGGTCGAGTTGACAGGGTTCAATCAATAAAGAGAAATGACCCTGAACACCCTGATGATGGTCATGTTGAACAATGATCTCAACCGGATGGGTTCACAAATATTTTCAAATGCCTCCCATAAGTCCACTCAAAATCCAAACTCCACATAAATATTCAAATCCAACAAATCCCAAATTCCAAGATATTTAAATTCGAAACCATCTATCAATCACTCAAAGCAAAATACATCCATCATCCGCAACAGTTTGCCGAGGTGGACAAATTCAAATATAACTTCAGCTCACAAAGAGCCAAATGCCTAGTCAAAAATATCACTAGGATCAATTCTCAAACAATCTCCTCCCAATAAGAACGTGGTACGTATCCTCTAACCGGTGGTTTTGTCGCCAAATGCCACCGCAGGATAAACGGTTTTGACCCGGGGCCCTCTAAACCGAGTGGTTTTGCCGCCAAATGGCACCACAAAATACCGGTTATTATCAGAGCCAATATGTTCCTTAGTGGCATTAAATCCTTGATATATGAATCAACAGGATATAATCGATAGGGCACAAAGCCCTCTGTTAGCTAAGATGGATTCAAATTTGTCCCCTTAGACAAACATTCACCCCAGGTCTACAAGGTCCCCTTGGACGAAGCAACCCATGGCTGCCGACAAGGATCCTTCTATCAGGTTGGCTCGACTACCTCCTTTGACTAAGTAGACCAGGGACCACGATGGCTCGAGACAACGGAACCATGGGATCTTGATCGGGTCTATCATCCATTCCCCCACCATCCGCTTTAAGTGCTAGATGGTGAAATTTCTATTTTAAATATCAAATCTCCAAATATTTCAATCATCCAAATTCCTAAATTCTTCAATTATTTCAAATACCCATCGCTGCTACTATATGCCAGATAACACGTATTTTCTACGTATCTGATTGACGACTAGCCTTAATCGAAAGTTCTCTCTCATGATTAAGAGGGGTAATTAACTATAGGGGCTTGCGCCTATAGGAAACCAGAACTCAGATCATAAAGTCCTCGCAAAATGAGGGCGAAATCTCTGGGTAGTGTCTTATCTACAAACTCATCTGCCTTCCAAAATTTATCCCGGAACTTATTTCGTTAAAATTCCCTCGCCGAAAAAGAAAAAGCACAATCAATCGAGCGGCGGGGAGGCCGGGGTCGAATTTTCGGAGCCCACAATACAAGACAATGCTAGTGGCAATCTCCACTAGTTGGACTGAGGTTAACATAAAACAGACAAGCTTGTTGGGTTGGCTCGGGCTAACATATTGTTTAATTATAATCACATCATTAAAGAGAGCATCTCCATCATACATTATTGATAACTACAAAGAATATTAGGAAAATGATATCAATAATCATGAAAATTATAAATATATCCTAAAATCAATTCATTTATAGAGAGAGTTCTAAAGACAACCCTGCATCTCCCAAACTCTGTATCCTTTGTTATTGATGATGAATGTCATCATCTTCAGCAAACTTTCTGCCAATGGGCGAATACACGGCATCGTTATCTACAAACTTAACACCATAACCATTAACATTCTTGCAACATGACGACACTTTCTACAACATAGCACTGATGCCATCTCCAATTGATCAGAACTGAATATTATGGAACAAGAGTAAAATGTATTATCAAAACGAAACATGCCTTCATAGAATTGAATAGCATGAATAAAGTCAGATGGTGATGCAGAGCATAGAAAATAGCCATCAATACAACTACTTCGATGGAACAAGACTGAAATAGTAAATGAGAGAATTCTCACTCTATATCCAGCAGATTGTTTGACACGAGAAAGAGGATGTGGAAATTCACTAGTTGGCCTGAAGAAAAATGTACAAAAGAAATATTTTTGATGATAAATTTATCAATTTGATGGAAAAAATAAAATAAAATAAAAGTGCAAAGGCTCTTCTTCTCCTAATATGTAACTCATGGTGCAGAGCATTCAATAACCCAACAGCTGGAACTAAAGAAAAAAATAGTAAATTGCAGAGGGACAATGACTCACGTCCATGGCATTGTGAAGAATATATGGATAGGGACTTTTAATGCCTCTGCCACATGTGTGTGTCCTGAAAAAGCATTCTTCTGTGTCAGCAGTTGAATTCAAGACTTTCACTTGTGTTAAAAACAAAAACAATATTCAATCCCCTGGATGCAAATAACGTTAAGAAATATCAAAAGACATCATGAACCATTAATGATTAAATTATAAACTACATGCATCAGTACTGCAATAGTATTTCCTATCTGATTCACAAACAATTGCAGTATCCAAAATGATTTTAAAGATAAGCATAAATCAACTTAACATCAAACCCACAAGAAATATTAAGTCAATAAACAATTGAATCATGTACTAATTCTGGGCCTTCAAAAATCAAAAACAGAATAAACAATGAATTTGCTACCCAGGGTACATAATATGATTGAACTAGCTGATCGGTGTTAAAATGTTTTAAAGAGATACAAGGAAAAATAATTTCAGATCCAACAATATGAACATTTCTTTTAAAATCTGATGCAGGACTTTTTACTTATTATTTACATTTTTGAGAAAGTTATTTCTATAACATTTGAAAATTCATATTTGGAATTAAATTTGCTGAGCAAAATCTATAGGCATGGTCCGCATGGATAAGGATAAAATTTAGAGTTTTCGTCTAGTTGCAGTTTTTACTAACTCATTCTTCTAGAAAATTATTGATGAGATGATCTCAGTACTTTCTGCGTAATGAGTGCACTATGAGTTTCATATAATTACTACAGGTAAAATACACAACAAAATAATTGAGCTAAACTCACCAAACAATTTACCCATTCAAGAATCGAAGTATGATTAATCATACACTATAACAATGCAAAAGCAGGCAATACACTTCATTTCTACAACAAAACAACTACAGCAGGATATCTCTATATATCCCACATACCCTGTTATGATAATCTCTCTTGTTATGCATCGGTTAAGCATGATAAGAATAAAAATAGAAATAGAAACAGCATGACACTGTATACGAAGCAAAGTTCATCAATGACCTACTACATTTGGAACTTCTACCACAATTACATGACAACCATTTCAAACCAATACAGAAAGATGAAGTTTTTTTTAATGATAACCAAGCTTCTGCAATTTTAAAGATAAAAACTAGCGGATGGTACCTAGTTTTCAATATAAATGAAAACTAAGGTACATTTTACCTCATCCATATCTGCAATTATAAAAATAATAAATGACAAGTAAATCAGTTTAAACAGCTATACTTTCAGTCATTCAGCCCCAGGACCTATTAAAGCTTGGTGAGGCCTTGCTAATCATTTGTTAACCTCAATGGAACAAAATCCTATGCGCTCCAACAATTCACACCCCAGCCGCTTGCTGGGAGAGTTTAAGATGTGTTCTAGGTCAAATTTTTAGAAGGCAGATTAGATTGAACATTAGCACTACTTAGAGATTTTGCCTTTATTTTGTAAGAACTTTATAATCTAGCTCCAGGTTTCCATAGGTGTAGGCCCTATGATTAATCACCACTCCCAGTGACAAGAAAAAAACTTTTTATGAAGACTGATCGTTGGATAAACACAAAGTATCGAGCATATAGTAGCAGTAAATTTGATATTGGATTTGAAATTTATTACCTTGCACTTAAAGTGAATAGTGGGGGCAATGATAATGAACCAAAGTAAGATCTCATTATTTCATCATCCCGACTTGTCATGATCTCTAGTAAGGAGGTAGTTGAAACAATATGACCAAAAGATTTGCTTAGCAATCATGAGTTGCTTCATTCAATGATACTTCGTATATTTGGGGTGGATGTTGTATAAAAGGATAAATTTGAGTCAACATTAGCTAACAAAGGCCATTATGTCTTATCAAGTATATTTTATAGTTTATTACTCAAGGATTTTAGCCATTAGAGAACATGCATGCCATTGTCATGTATTTAATGGTGTCATTTCATTGCAAAGCCACCCGATCAGATAGCCTCGATCAAAATCATTTAACTATGGTGCCATTTGGGGGCAATACCGCTAGCTAGAAGACAATTGAAAGGGTGAGGTGATCAGTCAACAATTTTGGGGTTGTCGAAGGAGAGGGGAGAGGTTGTGGTCAAATGTGGTTTGGTTCGAAGAAGAGAATAGCGGCTAGGACCATTGTTGGGCATGTTGCCAACAGATTTGAGTTGGAGAAGGTTGGAGAGGGTTGGAGAGGTGCATTTGAGTTGATGTGCAATGGCTGAAGGTTTGCGAGCAAGCAGTTTGAGAAGTTGTTCTTTTGCTTGGAGGGGGAAAAGGAGCAAAGATGGTGGAGTTGGGGTTTTGCACTATAGTGAGAGGAAAAGAGGGAGCATACTAGTTGTGTGAACAAGAAAGGAATGGAGGTTTGGGGCTTTGTTGTGGTAGAGGCAAGGGAGGAGTGGGGCTAAAGTAGGATGGGCTGAGGGAGAAGAGAACGAGAGGGATAGAGAAGCATAGGGCTTGCCTCATGCAAGACAGACGAGAGAATGAGTGAGTAATTGAGACTGATTGAGCGAGCGAGAGAGAGAGAGAGAGAGAGAGAGCTGAAAAACCAAGTTTTTTTTTTTGGACAATAAAAACCAACACATGGTTTAAAACATTGTTTTGTTTGTATCTTAATTTTTTTTCTTTGTCGATGTGTTTATATCTTCTTGAATAGATCTTAGAAAAAAAATTGATATAACAGTTCAAAGGATATAAGTGGTGAAAAGTTATGAATTCAGATAATTCTAATGTTTTCAATGAAAACTTTTCATGCACTTGGAGTTCAATTGAGTAAATTTCAATTTTTTTTATTTAAGAATAAAATTTTAATTTCTCTAATAATTCATCTTTATTTTCTAGAAATTTTAAGAAATAAATATTGTAATTCACTATCTACTAAATCTTTCATCAAATCCTCTATTAATTTGAATCCTATGAGAATATCATCTATATGTAATTTATAAACTTTTATTAATTCCAATCTTATAAGAAAAATTTTAAAATTGTCAATGTCGGTCTCAAATCCGGATGAAAAAGATTGAGGGTGGGTATTCTAAAGATCTATAATTTGTGCCCCCACAAAAGAAAAATGCTGGTGCTCCCAATGAAATTCCATCACAACTTTCACACATCTTCGTCATTGACCTTCATGTGTCACCAATTCCATTGCCAATGAGATCCACTCATATTTTCTACACCTATTCTTCATCATCAAGGGTTGACCTTCACAAGCCATCATTTATTATCAAGGTCATATGACACCAATCCCGTCACGAACGAGATCCCACTACAACTTCCACATCTCTTTGCCATTGAGGATTCCGTGGTTTTGGGATTTTGAATAGGAGCGATGGTGGGATTATAGCATGATATGTTTAGTAAATAGTAAAGTGTAGGTGATGTGATGCAAGCTTGGAGTTACACAAGATTATAAAAGAAAATTTACTAATAGATTAACCATTATAAAATCATGCATCAATACAAAGTGGTTACAAGAGTTCTCCGTATTCAACTTGCTTAGGCAAAGAATTGCATGGAAATTCACCAAGACAATTTAATCAAACACAAAGGGAGAAGTAATGTTAAAAGCTTATAACATGAATCCAAAGATTAATAACAAGTTGTTCACCTTGAGAACCTTCTCTTTTTCCTACGAATCTAGGTTGAGCGGAGGAAGATCGTCCACGCTAGAAATGAAGTCGCCACGAGGAGGGAGGAGCCGAGGAACGTCGTTGTTGGGAAGGTACTCGGAGGTGGAGGTGGCATGGGAGGATGACCGTTGATGATCCACTCGTAGTCTGAAAATTGACCGTCGACGAGTGCACAAGGGTGGGGAGGATTCGATCCAAGTAACCTCCAATGGTGTCGTCGTGGTCAAACCCCACGTCGAAGAATGGGGATCGAAGAATGTTGATGTCTCCGTAGACGTAGAACACGAGTCCGCCTTCAAGTTCGGGATCCGCCATGCATCCTTGGCTTGTAGATGAGAGATCACGAAGAAACCCAAGAGAGGAGAGGGGGTTGGGTTTATTTTGAAAACTGAAATTAATTTCAGTTTTAGAGAGTTGGGAGGGAAATTAATTGAAATCCAATTTGGGTTCCAAATAAAGGGGAAGGGATTTGATTTGAAAATTCAAATCAATCCAAGGGGAGGAGATGGGCGGCAATAGGGAAGGATTTGAGGCTGATTTAGTGGAGCATTTAATTTAATTTGGGGAGAGAGGAGAGCCATTTAAGGGGCCGGCCATAAGTATTGGAGAGGGAGCAATTAATATTAATTAAGTGGGCCCTCTAGAGAATAGACCACGGTGGCAGCAAATCTGAGATTTGATTTTCAGATTTGCTCTACTAGGAAAGTTTCCTAAATGGTATTAAGTCATTGGATCCGTTGGAATCTAACAGGTAATTGAATAAAAAAAGGCAACTTTCCTAAGTGATCTAGATGTAAATTAGGAAAGAATTTTAGGCATTTGAAATTGAATTTCAATTCATGGGAGTAGGGTGGCCGGCGGGCTGGTGTGAGACGGACATGGAAGCGGTGTGGAGGGGAGGCCGGCGGAGGGGGCTGAATGCGGGATGGAGCAATTGGCCGGCAGCCAATTTTCTGGACGGGCCAACAGGGCCGGCGGCAAGGAGAAAATGGGGAGGAAAATTTCAGAGCTTGGTAAAGGATGAGAAATTTTGGAGAAATCTAGGAATTTCTAACCTCACGCACTCCTTTAAGATCTCAAAAGAGATTGTAGGGATGCCGGAACTCACACAGAGATCCACGAAACTCTCCTCAAGAACTCACGAAGAGAACTAGGGAAATGTAGAACTCACAAAGAGCTCAATAAGTAGAAATTTTCATTAACAATAATTCATTCTCATACAAGATACAAGAGTCATATATATGGACTCTACATGATAACTAATACAAAAGACTAACATGTCCCTTGGGCTACAAAAGCAAACAACTACCCATAAGGGCAAAAGTGGAAAAAGCAAAAACTGAAAAGAAATACATAATACATGAAATACTAATACAAAATAGGCATCAATAGTAAAGGCTCTCCATCATGACCATAGATCTCCTGTGTCGTCTCTGATAAACGGGCCGAAATCTCCTGTCGATGTCCCCATCATTCTCCCCGGGTGGGAGAGAACTCGACCCCGTTGAGTGTGTATTGTGAAAGCTCTCGTATAACTCTAGAAGGTCTGGATCCAATCTCTGTAGCTCCTCTCGATCAATCCGTGTTCTCTGTCTCCGGTGATCCTTTCCAATGAACTAGGTACCTTTGGCACCCTCCATCCTTTGTGGAAATAATCTCATCATCTAGAATGGTTTCGATCTTCTCCGCATTGGGTAAATGGGGTAAATTGGGGAGTGGAGGAAATCTCACTAGGTGGGGTCACACAAGGCTCATTGTAAAGTGGATTGTTGGGGTTAAAATCAGGACCCTCGAAGGCTACTAGATCCTCTATATTAAAAGTTGGATTTATGTTAAAACCTCCTGGGAGGTCTACCACATAAGCATTGCTGTTAACCTTTGAAATTATCTTAAATGGTCCGGCGCTTCTCGCATGCAATTTCTTTACGGAACCAGGAGGAAAACGCTCCGGGCGGATCCGTACCATCACAAAGTCTCCTACTTCGAATTCTTTAAACCTTCTTTTCTTATCAGCAATAATTTTATAATTGGTACTTTATTCAATTTTCTTTTTAATCTCAGTGTATAACTCATGGAGATGAGATGCAAATGCAAATGCAGACTCAGATATTCACTCCTAGGACTCATGGGAACTGGATCAATAAGTTGTTTGGGTTGATATCCGTACACAATCTCAGCAGGACTAAAGCCAGTGGTTCGGTTGATAGAATTGTTATAAGCAAATTCCGCAACAGGAAGTTTTGAATCCCAATCCCTAAGGTTTTCTCCTACCAACGTCCTCAAAAGATTTCCCAAACTCCTATTAACAACCTCAGTTTGACCATCGGTCTGGGGGTGAAATGCTGTGGAAAATTGAAGCTTCGTCCCCATCTTGTGCCAAAGAGTCTTCCAAAAATAACTTGTAAATTTAACATCTCTATCAGGAACGATGGTTTTCGGTAGGCCGTGCAGTCTAACTATTTCGTCGAAATAGAGCTTCGCGATCCGTGAAGCATCGAACGTTTTGGAACACGGGAGGAAGTAGGCCATTTTTGAGAATCGGTCAATGTGGGCTCCGAAAATTCGGCCCCGGCCTCCGCTCGCTCTTCTTATTCGGCGAGGGAGTTTTAACGAACTAAGTTTCGAGGTAAATTTTGGAAGGCAGATGGGTTTGTAGATAAGACACTACCCAGAGATTTCGCCCTCATTTGGTGAGGACTTTATGATCTGAGTCCTGGTTTCCTATAGGCGCAAGCCCCTATAGTTAATTACCCCTCCCGATCACGAGAGAGAACTTTCGATTAAGGCTAGTCGTCAATCAGATACGTAGAGAATAGTGTTATCTGGCATATAGTAGCAGCAATGAGTTTGGATTGGAAAGATTGGGTTTGGATTTGGGTATTTAGAAAGGTTTGAAAAGTTTGGTATTTAAAATAGAAATTTCACCATCGAGCACTTAAAGCGGATGGTGGGGGAATGGATGATGGGCCCGATCAAGATCCCATGGTTCCGTCGTCCCGGGCCATCGTGGTCCCTGGTCTACTTAGTCAGAGGAGGTAGTCGACCCAACCTGACAGAAGGATCCTTGTCGGCAGCCATGGGTTGCTTCGTCCAAGGGGACCTTGTAGACCGGGGTTGGATGTTTGTCTAAGGGGACAAATTTGGATCCACCTTAGCTGACAGAGGGCTTTGTGCCCTATCGATCATATCCTATTGATTCATATCTCAAGGATTTAACGTCATTAAGGAGCGTATTGGCTCTGGCCATAACCGCTATCTGTGGTGCCATTTGGCGGCAAAACCACTCGGTTCAGAGGGCCCCGGGTCATAACCGTTTACCTGCGGTGCCATTTGGCGGCAAAACCGCCGGTTAGAGGACACGTACCACGTCCTTACTAACAGAAGACTTTTTGAGAATGGATCCTAGTAATATTTTCGACTAGACATTTGGCTCTATGTGAGCTGAAGTAAATTTTGATTGTCCACCTCGGCAAACTGTTGCGGAGGGCGGATGGATTTTGCTTTAAGTTTTTGATGGATTTATTTCATTTTAAATATTTTTTTGGGTTTTTGGATTTTTGTGGAGTTTTCTAGAATTTTAGGATTTTTGTGGGTATTTGGGTGGAGTTATGAAATATTTGAAATGTACTTTGGATATTTGGGAGATAATTGAAAGTATTTGGGAACCCCTCCGGTTGAGATCTGCATTCAACACGGCCATCATCGGGGTGTTCGGAGCCATTTCTCCTTATGGATCGAACCTTGTCAACTCTATCGGGCTGTTGACAGAGGATCGGATTTTGTAGGCTTTGTACCCTTGAAAGTGAATTCTTTTGATTCTAGGCATTGAAGGCCTAATATGAATGTATTAAAATAAATATTCTGGTCGCCACGGCCACATATTTATTTATTGGTTCGAACCTTGTCGACTCCTATTAACCCATATAGGAGGATCAGGTTCGAGCCTGAATTCACTTGTCAACCCGCGCAGCATCCCTAGACGTCACGTGTGTACCAATAACACGCTCGCCGGGGCCCATGCGGGTTTTATAATTATTTTTACCCCTTTTAGTGTACCTATGTGTATACAATTTATAGTGCACGTGCAGGGGTATTTTTGGAATAGACGCCTTCTGTCTGCTTGTACGGAGATTGCAGATCCGGTGGCGTAGCATTGTAGATTGTCTTGATATTGACTCCCCTTTTTCTCAATCACCGGGGATTGGTTCCTTTTTGGACTTCGAAGTTCGTTGCTTTGAAGAGAACTCCCTTTGAGATCGTCAGTGTAGTGGACTTATTATTTCTGGTATTTGTGGATACCATAACTGTTTTCCTCTTGAATTTAGGGATTTTGGAACACCGGGAAGTTTAGCTCGGATATGTTCAAACATCTCTTCCCTTCTGCAAGAGGTGTTCTTTTTCGTACATCGAGCTATCTTTGTACCCGACGTGCTTGTAGATCTTAATCACCGTTGTTGTAGACGACGCGGCACTTGTACCCACGGTGGTTCGTATTTGTCTGTAGGGATCCGTTGTGTTTACTACGAGCTCCTAGGAATGTTCGTAGAAGAACCGTTGTTTTTGCATCATATCCACCCTTTCACCAATCTCGGGTGGTCTGCTGATTGTATTTTGTAGAGACGGGTCATATTTGATACTGTCTTTTAAAGATGCCCGTAGGAAAGTCATCTGCACCAGTACCATCTTGGCGATTGTACTTGCTTGCAAGGACAGATCTTCTACTATCAAGTATTAATGCTGCCTTCTCAATCTACAGGCATGGTTGCTCGTGAGTGAACTAACATTTCACTTATATTTGGGATCTTAATGAATGACCTTCATTCATTCATTGACATCTGCCTGCATAATCAAACTTAATGATTGATATTCAGGTAATCATGCATTCATTAAATTTGATTATCTAATTATGGTTCAAATCCAGATTCACATCCACTATGCTTGATCTAAGTCCCGGTGTTAAAATCCTTCTGAAGTCCAACTCAAGTTTCTTGCTTGAGTCTAAATGCTTGAATCATATTTGATGTGCGAACCAAATCCAGTTTGAGTTCAAAGTGCTATGTCCCATGCAGTCCTTTGAGTTCAATTGAATGTTCAAATTATTCAAAGTCCTTTGAGATCTTGCAAGTTCAAGTTCATCTCCATTTTACTTGGGTTCAACTCTTTATTAAGTCATTTAGATTTTGTTTCAAGAGTCCAAGTACATGTCATCCGTCGTTCTTTTGAGTTCAATTAAGTTCAGGTACGATTTCACCCGAAATTTCGGCAGCCTCCCGGCGTCTCCCCCGTTTAGGGGAAAACTACGAGAAAACTGGGCCTTTCCCACCACGCGCAATAAAGGCGTGTATGGTAGGTGTCCTCTTGCGAGGGCACCGCGGCCGTGATATTTCTTCCCACCACGCGCAATAAAGGTGTGTATGGGGCTCTGACGGTACCTGTTTAAATGACACGATTTGCTTTCCCCCGCTCGGGGGTACTTATAAGTGACCCCGCCTCGCCGTAGGTGCCGCACCGGGTTCCCTTCCCACCACGCGCAATAAAGGCGTGTATAGGCGGTTTTCCGGTGCGCCACAAACACCGAGGTAGAGTTTAGGCGATTGCTCGCTTCGTCGTAAGCATCAGACCGGCGTCCTATCCCATCACACGCAATAAAGGCGTGTATAGGAGTTTTTCCAATCTGCTGCAAACAACGATGCGAGAATCTGAGTTTAGAGAATTCGTACCTTCGCGGGCTTTGACGGTGGCGGTTTAAAGATGCACAGTTTGCTTTCCCCCCGCTCGGGGGTACTTATGAATGACCCCGCCTCGCCGTAGGTGCCGCACCGGGGTCCCTTCCCACCACGCGCAATAAAGGCGTGTATAGGCGGTTTTCCGGCGCGCCACGAACACCGAAGTAGAGTTTAGGCGATTCCCGCCTCGTCGTAGGCGTCGGACCGGGGTCCCTTCCCACCACGCGCAATAAAGGCGTGTATAGGCGGTTTTCCGGTCCGCCGCACACAACGGAAGCGAGAATCTGAGTTTAGAAGATCTGTACCTTCGCGGGCTTTGACGGTGTTGACTCGAGGATCGAGGTAGAGCAAACGGAACTTTCCCCTTCTCTTTTGAATTAATTATAATTAATATTAATTAATTATAATTAATTAATTATATTATTTTTAATTAGTTATTTATGATAAATTAAAATGATAAATTAAGATTTATTAAAATTAATTAAAACTATTAATTATAATTAATCATAGATTAATTATGATTAATTCATATTAATTAATTTGAATAAATTATAACAAATCAATAATAATCCATTTTTTTTAAATTATAATTAATTAAAATTTACTTTAATTAAAAATAATTATAATTAATCAGATTAATTATAATAATTTAATTAAAGTTAATTATAATTAATTATAATAATTATAACTAATTAAAAATAATAATAATCAATTATAATAAATTAAAAATAATTAAAATTAAACATTTATTATATATATATATGTATATATATATATATATATATATATATATATATATATATATATTAACGGGATTCTGGCCGAGAAGCGTGCGTGAAGGGAGAAGGTTACCTTCACTGCTGACGAGCTCCTGTTCTTGCGTCCCGATCAAACAGGAAGGGAACGTCGACGAAAGAGCGACGTCGAACAGCCAAAGGGAGCCGAAGAAGCCGCTGGAAGGGAGAAAGTTACCGTCCCAGCAAGCGAGTTCCCTGTTCTTGCTCCCAATCCGAGAGAAGGGAAAGTCGTCGATGGAGCGGCGTCGAATAACAAAGGAGCCGAAGGAGCAACGTGAAGGAGAAAGTTTCTTCCACAGCAGGCGAGCTCTCGTGGTCGTGTCCGATCAAGATGTCGTAATTCCCGTTCAAACAAGAACGAAAGGTCGTCGGAGGGGCGAAGTCGTCGGAACAAGAGGGCTCGGCCGGCTCTGTTCGTGGAAGCAGAGGAAAGGAGATCGAGGAGCTCGGCTTCGGACTGGATGGAGGAGCTCGGGATTGAGGTAAGAAGCTCTCTCTTTCTCCCTCTCTCTCTCTCTCTCTCAGCTTGGGATCGGTATATGCAGAGGAGGGAACTCGACGGGATGGAGATGGGATATCGTGTGAGCAGCGGGATGCTTACGGGAAGGAGAAGCTGAGTGCCGAAGAAGTGAGACTCGCTCTCTATTTAACGACACAAACGGGCGGGAGCTTCTAAGGAACGAGCAAATCCCGGGAGATGACGCCAATGGCGCTGTTCTGTACGAGGTAAGCTATTTGAACGGGATTTACGCATGGATTCACGGAGAAGCAACTGATTAGGCATTGACATACAGTACCTTGGCAGAACTTCGGCAAGATTTCGGGATTCAACGGATATAAGTTATATACGCATTGGATTTATTCTTTCTTCCCTTTTTTGTTCTTTGTACATAGGTCAACAGTCAACGACCACAAAGACAGAATCGTGCTTCCTAGCGGTTTTGGGCAAACCAAGGACGAAATCCATACTCACATCCTGCCAAGGGCAACTGGGTACGGGGAGTGGAGAGTAGAGTCTCATATTCTGCTTGCGCTGTTTGGCTATCTGGCCATACTCACATCATCTTAAGAGCTTACTGACATTGCGCTTAAGGCTGGGCCAGTAGAAACGATTCTCTAATGCAGCAATAGTCTTTGCTTGCCCGAAGTGGCCAACTAAACCTCCTGCATGTAATTCCCAGACAAGGTATTCACGAAGGGAAGTTTGGGGAATAAAGAGTTTCTGAGCCTTGAATAGGTACCCATTTTCTATTAAGAAATCATCTATCGTGCGCTCACGTCCAGAGGTCAAAAGGGAATAGGTATCGTTAAAATCAGGGCAGTCCTTATAGTCTTCTTTAAGGCGTTCAAATCCGATAACCTCAATTCTCATTTCTTAGGTCATCATCAATCTCCTGCTAAGGGCATCCGCATCTTTATTCTCAGATCCAACCTTATGTCTAATCGTGTAAGTGTATTCTTGTAAGAATTCAACCCAACGACCATGGTGGGCATTGAGTTTCTTCTGCGAATTAATGTATCTCAAGGCTTCATGGTCCGAGAATATCACAAATTCTTGTGGCAATAAGTAGTGTCTCCAGTATCTAAGGGACTGAATGACCGCATAGAATTCCTTGTCGTAGGTAGAATACCTTTGACGAATGTCGTTTAACTTCTCGCTAGAGTATGCCACAGGGTGTCCTTCTGATAAAACTCATATTCTAATTCCTGATGCGTCACAAGTTGCTTCAAAAACTTTAAAGAAATTAGGGAGACGCATAACAGGGGCTTCGATCATCTTCCTCTTAATATCCTCGAAAGCCTTAGTGGCAGCTAATGTCCAATGAAATTCTCCTTTCTTGAGGTAGTCAGTTATGGGTGTCACTATAGTGCTAAAGTTCCTAATAAACCTCCGATAGAATGTGGCCAATCCATGAAAACTCCGAACATCTTTAATATTTTTAGGCTCAGGCCACTCATTAATTGCTCTAACCTTCTCAGGGTCGGCTGAAATTCCTTGAGATGAAATGATGAACCCGAGAAAAGTAACATTATAAGTGAGGAATACACATTTTTTAGGATTAGCATACAACTGTTCTTTTCTCAAAATCTCGCAGACTTGCTTCAGATGTTTTAAATGTTGATCCACAGAGTTACTATAGATCAATATATCATCAAAGTATACGACGACAAATTTTCCTAGGAACGGCCGAAGTACTTAGGTCATCACTCGCATGAAGGTGCTGGGAGCGTTGCTAAGACCAAATAGCATAACCATCCATTCATACAACCCGTCTTTTGTTTTGAAGTAGACCTGTCAATTTCGGGTCACGGGTCGGGTTCGGGTCGAACCCGAAACTGACCCGGTATTATTCGGGTTCTGGTCAACCCGACCCATTTTTAAAAACGGGTCACTTTTCTGGACCCTAACCCGACTCGCTTCGGGTTCGGGTCAACCCGACCCGACCCGACCCGCGACGGGTCGGCACGAACACTGGGCCGACAGCCGACATTAACGGAAGCCGGCGAAAGCAGCCGGCGTCATTCCAGGCGGGGAAATGTTTACCGGGGGTATTCTTGGAATGCAATGAATGTCCTCGCTTACATTTTGAAAATATTTTTTTGGGTATTCCAGGAAGAAATCTTCCATGTGGGCCCCACATCTGTCTTGCGCTGTTAGGGCTCTGCGCCTCTGCCCGCCGGTGACAGGCACATGGGAGGGGGTAGTGAAGGTGTAGGGATTTTCAATTAAAAAAAGGAAAAGATGAGGGGTTTTATCTAAATGACAATTTGTATGAAGAGGTCCTTTTTCGCCTGGATGCATTGGAAATCGCGGGAGCAGAGACTGTTATGAGGGGTTTTTAAATTAACAAATATTATTTTATTTTATGTGACACTCGACGCGAGCCCGCTGCGGGACGTGAGCTCGAGCGGGATGTGAGCTCGAGACGAGTGCGGGTGCAGCGAGCCAGCAACACCGTCCTCGGTACTCAACTCACGACGCGGGAATCCAATTTTTTTTAAATTAAACGGGTTTTCGGGTTGACCCGGCAACCCGTCGGGTCAACCCGAACCCGACCCGTTTTTGCAAACGGGTCGATTTTCCTGACCCGAACCCGACCCGTTTCGGGTTCGGGTCAACCCAAACCCGGAAATTCCGGGTCGGGTTTTCGGGTCGGGTCCAATATTGACATGTCTATTTTGAAGGCCGTTTTCCACTCATCACCAGGGAGGATTCTGATTTGATGGTATCCGCTTTTAAGGTCAAATTTCGAGAAAAGAGTTGCTCCAGTCATCATGTCTAACATGTCGTCTAATCGAGGGATCGGAAAACGATGTTTCACAGTAATCTTGTTGATAGCGCGACCATCAACACACATCCTCCAAGAACCGTCCTTTTTTGGAGTTAAAAGGGCAGGAACTGCACACGGGCTAAGGCTCTCTTTGATAAATCCACGTTGTAGAAGTTCATCTACTTGTTTTTTCAGTTCAGTGTGCTCCGTTGGGTTCATTCGATAGTGAGGGAGGATAGGTAGGAAAGCTTCGGGTACTAAGTCGATGACATGTTGGATGTCCCTAAGGGGTGGGAGTTGGTCAGGTAGCTCTTCGAGGAAGACATCAACAAAGGTTTCAGAAGAGGCTTAACTTCCTCGGGGATATGCCCCTCTTGGTCAACATCCACTTCTCTAGCTACCAGGGCATACATGGGTGATCCTTGGTGAAGCTCAATGTCCACTTCTTTCGCAGTTAAAAAGTGTAAGCCCTTGTTAGGTTTAACAGGAGCAGCCTTAACTTCACTCTTGTCAGACTTAGGTTGAGAGGGAATTAATTTGATTTTCTTGTCGTTGTGCTCAAACACACAGGTGTTTGTCCTCCCATAAATATGGACGTCGTTGTCAAACAGCCAAGGGCGACCAAGGATAATTTGGCCCACATCCATCATCAACACGTCACACCAAATTTTCTCTTGATATCCAATAAACTCAAGTGGGATAAGGCTCCTATCTTTTATCTCCATAGAGGTTGAGTTAATCTAGGTAACCTTATAAGGGTTTGGGTGAGGTGTGGCTTTCAGGTTTAGTTTTGAGATCATCGCTGAAGAGACAGCGTTGATGCAACTTCCACTATCAATAATGACCTTACAGTTCTTATCCCCTATCTTGGTAAAGGTATGGAAAATGGAAGTCCTTCGCCAGTCACCACTTGGCTTAGGTTGGGACAACGCACATCTAACAACTTGTAAGGCGACGGATTCATCCTCAGTGAAGGAGTCCTCTTCTTCATTAACATGATGAACTAAGTCAGTCTAAGGCTCTTCCTCGTCGTCATCAATCTCTTCTATTATGGTGACCTTATAGGGACTGGAACATTGCAAAGCAATGTGCCAATACCCATGACACCTATAACATTTGGTTTCAGAATTGGCTTTGGGAGCGTCACGTTCGGGGGCTTTACCTTTAAAGTCCGGGCGAGGTGGAGCTGGGTTAGCAGTTGGTCGGTTAGCCATCGAGCTCGTGGATCGGTTTTGGGGCTGGCTAGTGGAAGTTCGATACGGATTTGGGTGGGAGTCAAAATGTTTAGCGTGAGAATGGGTCTTGGACTCCTCTAGGTCAAGTACTAGACTGCAAGCTGCCTCTAGCGTGTCTATTCCTCTCGCGAAAAACTCAGTTCGAAGATCTTCCCTAAGGCCAGCTCTAAACATGGACAGGATTTGTGTCGGGGTAGCAGATTCTTCGCCATTACAACGGATCAGGAAATCGTCGAATACGGAGATGTATTCTTTAACGGGCTTGCTTCCCTGAGTCAACCTATTCCATTTATCTAGTAGCTTGGGGTAGTAGGATGGGGGAAGGTATTTTCTCCTAAGCTCTTGCTTCATAGTTCTCCAATCGGTGATAGGATGTTCGCCTCGAGCCTCACGCATAATTTCCAAATTGGTCCAGTACAGGTTGGCTCGACCAGTGAGTTTCATTTCCGCGAATCTAACTTTTCTAGCTTCTGAAATGTTGTGCCATTTGAAATAACTATCCATCGCCTTGAGCCAATCTAAGAAAACTTGAGGGTCAAGGGTTCCATCGTATGTTGGGGCATCAATTCTAATGTTCTTAAGTAATTGAGCATCATTATCTCTCCAAGGGGCTTCATTTCCTAAGGTATCTTGATTAGGCCTAGGGTTATGACGGTATTGATCTCGTTGTAGTCCATGATCGGTCCTGGTGTCATCACCATAAGGTGACTGCGGCCTAGAAGGGGTATAAATGGCGGGGTTTCCTATGCGCTCTATGTTATCCAGTCGATCACTTGTTTGGCACCTAAAGTCTGCTAAGTCCATCTGGGTGTTACGGATTTGCTGCGTAACAGTTCCTAATTGGCCCACTATGAGGTCTAGAGTTGCTTGGATATGTTTCGGATCCATGGGTGGAGGTTAGGGGTTGCTAGGGGAAGTACCAGGGTGGAGGACAGCAATATAACACTAGGGTAAAAAGCTCCTAAGACCTCTATATGATGCTGAAATGTTGGGGACAACAACCTACCACAAGAACCTAAGTTGTCTAAGTGTTATGGATGGGTTTTAAAGTGTGGACAGCAATATAACACTTGCCTAGAATCAAATAAAAGTGCTGGAATTTTCTGGACAGCAGGTTTTATGGTTTGGGCTAAGCAACCTAATCAATTAGAGGTGTTGTAGTGACAAAGACAGCACTTAAACAATGAATTAGGCTTGCTTACAATGATGGAATCATGCAGAAAGTTTCTGGACAGCAAAGTAAAACAGGGAATTTAAATTAACTAGGCAACGGTATGCATGCAACGAATGTCACAAATGGCTAACTAGACTCCTAGGAACTTCTAGCACATGTAAAGCATGCTAGCCATGCTCTGATACCAAAATTGATGTGATGCAAGCTTGGAGTTACACAAGATTATAAAAGAAAATTTACTAATAGATTAACCATTATAAAATCATGCATCAATTCAAAGTGGTTACAAGAGTTCTCCGTATTCAACTTGCTTAGGCAAAGAATTGCATGGAAATTCACCAAGACAATTTAATCAAACACAAAGGGGGAAGTAATGTTAAAAGCTTATAACATGAATCCAAAAGTTAATAACAAGTTGTTCACCTTGAGAACCTTCTCTCTTTCCTACGAATCTAGGTTGAGCGGAGGAAGATCGTCCACGCTAGAAATGAAGTCGCCACGAGGAGGGAGGAGCCGAGGAACGTTGTTGTTGGGAAGGTACTCGGAGGTGGAGGTGGAGGTGGAGGTGGCAGGGGAGGATGACCGTTGATGATCCACTCGTAGTCTGAAAATTGACCGTCGACGACGTACACAAGGGTGGGGAGGATTCGATCCAAGTAACCTCCATTGGTGTCATCGTGGTCAAACCCCATGTCGAAGAATGGGAATCGAAGAATGTGGATGTCTCCGTAGACGTCGAACACGAGTCCGCCTTCAAGTTCGGGATCCGCCATGCATCCTTGGCTTGTAGATGAGAGATCATGAAGAAACCCAAGAGAGGAGAGGGGGTTGGGTTTATTTTGAAAACTGAAATTAATTTCAGTTTTAGAGAGTTGGGAGGGAAATTAATTGAAATCCAATTTGGGTTCCAAATAAAGGGGAAGGGATTTGATTTGAAAATTCAAATCAATCCAAGGGGAGGAGATGGGCGGCAATAGGGAAGGATTTGAGGCTGATTTAGTGGAGTATTTAATTTAACTTGGGGAGAGATGAGAGCCATTTAAGGGGCTGGCCATAAGTATTGGAGAGGGAGCAATTAATATTAATTAAGTGGACCCTCTAGAGAATAGACCATGGTGGCAGCAAATCTGAGATTTGATTTTCAGATTTTCTCTACTAGGAAAGTTTCCTAAATGGTATTAAGCCATTGGATCCGTTGGAATCTAACAGGTAATTGAATAATAAAAAAAGGCAACTTTCCTAAGTGATCCAGATGCAAATTAGGAAAGAATTTGAGGCATTTGAAATTGAATTTCAATTCATGGGAGTAGGGTAGCCGGCGGGCTGGTGTGAGACGGACATGGAAGCGATGTGGAGGGGCTGATTGCGGGATGGAGCAATTGGCCGGTGTCCAATTTTCTGGACGGGCCAACAGGGTCGGCGGCAAGGAGAAAATGGGGAGGAAAATTCCAGAGCTTGGTACAGGATGAGAAATTTTGGAGAAATCTAGGAATTTCTAACCTCACGCACTCCTTCAGGATCTCAAAAGAGATTGTAGGGATGCCGGAACTCACAAAGAGATCCACGAAACTCTCCTCAAGAACTCACGAAGAGAACTAGGGAAATGTAGAACTCACAAAGAGATTAATAAGTAGAAATTTTCATTAACAATAATACATCCTCATACAAGATACAAGAGCCATATATATAGGCTCTACATGATAACTAATACAAAAGACTAACATGCCCCTTGGGCTACAAAAGCAAAAAACTACCCATAAGGGCAAAAGTGAAAAAACTGAAAAGAAATACATAATACATGAAATGCTAATACAAAATAGGCATCAATAGTAAAGGCTCTCCATCATGATCATCGATCTCCTGTGTCGTCTCTGATAAACGCGCCAAAATCTCTTGTCGATGTCCCCATCAATAGGTGTTAATATGTAAATATAATAGTTTAAGGTACTACATATGTAAATCCTCTTTTTTTTTGTAAATTTTACTTCTAGCACATGTTTTATTCACAAGAATGACCCAACAAGCCTCAAATAGAAAAACCTCATGTCACGAACAAGAAAAGAGTAACATCACCAATTGTGATTATATGTAAGCTGACGTCTCAGATGAAATGATAGCTTATCTTTCTTTGAAAGCAAAGTATATTGCAGCCTTTCAGTTTCTTCTAGCAAAGTCCAATATGATAGACCTTTAAGTAAGGAATGAACATTATTGCATAGAAAAAAATTCTAAATAAACCTTTGCCATCAGTTCCTCTTCAAAAAAATAAATAAGCTTCGTTGAAACAGGTTTATTAAGGTGGCAGTGATTTGATTTATCAATGTAGGAAAAGGACAGCCATATTAGCAACTAAACAAGGAGCAGTTAAAAGCATAATTTTGTCGTTAAAACGAGACTCTAAGGCAAATTAAACAACAGACAATATGATAAATAACAAACAGAAGCTGAAACTTAGACATACACTGATTTACACTAACCATAAGCTGGTGGATTTGCAATAATAGCTTCTGCTTTGAACGGAATACCAGTATCCATATCTGGCTCCTTGCAGGCTGAAAGCAAAGAAAATATAATTTCCTTCATTTGCTTACGTTGAATAGTTATCTCTGAAGGTGATGAAGGCAGAAATCCTTTATTCTTAACCATATCTGTTTATAGCCAAGTGTTACCATTCAATAAAAACCCAATCAGTACATGTAACTGTAAATACTTCCATCCATGTAAACTTCATACATTCAGCAAGGACTTTAGGGTCTCCTCCTAATGGGTAAAACTCAAGTCCAGCAGTCAATACAAACTCTTTAAAGTTTGCATGAGTTGCTAATCGGACACGATGTCCATAGTCCTGAAAGAAAATCGTAGCATAGTTATAGGAACATTCGAAGTTAAAAAAACATTGACGTAAGAATTGAGAAAGCAGCATAAATTGAAGTACAACCAAAAGCTTGCAAAAGACATCCATCAAAAACGAAATCAACAAAATTCAAATCTGTGTATAGAATGTTGGTAGAAAATTTTATAAAGTTAGAAAAGAAACAATGTTATCAGTCTTTAAATACTTTAAAAGTCAGGTAAATGAAACAGAGTAGCTTACTGCCCCAATCGCATGAGAACATTGTCTAGACTGACTTATCCTAAAGGAACTCAAGACCACCCACAATGAACTCGAGAAAAAATCCAATAGCTAATGCAAGAAACAAGATAAAAATACAAAGGAAAAGTATCTTTATATCATGATATGCAAAAATGTTGACATAACATGAGTAATCACTTTATGGAGACCACATGAATCTGTCTGTATAACATATAGTTGTCAGAAGCTAACATAAGTGTCAACAACTTTAGTTCCATCAGAGGACAGCCAAATTTGTTCATAATTTTGCTCACAAAGAAAAAAAAAATCACTGTTAACTTATTTTTTCTCTTGACTTTACAGGAGCACTAAATTTTCGTTCTCTCTGACTTCAGTATTTCTAGTAAAGCCTAAGAGTTTCATTCTTCAACGATGAACAGCAGCAAAAGGAGCAGATTATTATTTTTCCCATGTGACAATCAAAGAATTTTTTGGAATGATTGGCGTGTTATTCAGTGCAAATGTGATAAGTTTATATATGCACAATCATGTTCTAGATCAGATTCAGATATATGTTGTATCAGACAGCACCACAATTCCAATAGTGGACGTATGACTGCAGGATGTAGTAAGCTAATGCTGCATCTTCTATCAAGGAAGATACTTAAAGCAGTTTCTCGTCTCTGCAACTCTTTATGATAGCTGCTTATTGTTGCAGCATATGCAGCAGCTTTTGAACCTCTCGGGCTTCAGTTTATATATATATATATATATAACTTCGAGTGCAAAAAGAATGATAAAAAAAGATCATTACTTTGGATACGATTGTGGTACTTAAATAGACAAGTTGTTAGTCTTCCCAAAAAAAGTTTGTAAAGAGAGGTTATTATAAATTTAAAATTAAACCAAAATGACATGGGATAAAATGGTGTTTGAACTAAGAGTGAGACAATAGCATACTAGTTAAAACTGAATATCACACGAGCTTATTTTGATGACAAAAAAAAAACTGAAGTCACGCAAAGAGCATAGTCAACAAAACAAAAAGATAATTTTTTTTATGATTTATATGATAGACTTGGTACTAACGAGGAAAAAATGTGATAAAAAAATAGATAAGATGAGATAAGAGATCTAGATATTTTGATCAAATCAGAACATAAAAAGCAAAGATAGTAGGATTTTAGTCAAAGATAAAGGCACCAAGGAAAGATGAAAAATGCTGCTTTTAGAACTTAATAAATGAGAGTTTTTAAAATATATATATTATTTCAAAAGAGAATATTGAACAATATTATAAGGTATATTATAGATTAGTTTAAAAAGTGAAATGGAGTTGGCTCTAATGAAGATGTATAAGGGGTGGCATTAGATCCAAATGAGTCACCTATGGAGATTTGAATAGTTCATAAAATAATCACGATTAACTATTAACAAATATTTTCAATATAATTTTGAATGATAAGAAGATCTGGATAAGTATTATCATACTATTATTTGAGAACAAAAGCATGTTCAACATGGTGCTAATTACAGAGAAATCAAATTTATGAGTCATCTAAAAATGTCCCTCAACAACTTATCTCTAATATTTGTGGCATTCTTAACATCTCCCAAGTGGAAACCTGTCTCAACTACTTGGGCCTTCCCATCTCTCATAAAAATCTTAAATTTACTCACTTTCAACCTCTCATGAGCAAGATTTATGCTCTACTTGAAGGTTGGAAAGTAAGATTTTTTTCTTTTGGAGGTAGGGTTCAATTTTTTAAGTTTTCCATTGCCAATACTATAGCTTACTGGATTAGAGATTTCATCATACTAAAGCCATCTGTAATGCTATCTCTAAACTCAACTCGAGGTTCCTATATCATGGAGAAGTTTTCCGACGCTCGATTTACCGTCGAAATCATTTTCGCCGGAAATCTGCTGGAAAATTTTGAAATCCACCTGAAAATTCATAATTTTCTGCTGGAAATATTCGATTTTCCTATAGTGAAGGGTTTCATCTACGAAGCCGAATGGTAGGAGGTGTTTTACCAATACTCCGCCCATGATAACCACTTGGTTCATAACTTGGGCAACTCCGACACAAAATATCGGAGATAGGTCTCCAAGCTTCTGTTGACCACTTTTGTTTGGTCATCCATCTGTGGGTGGTAGACAATGCTCCTTTCAGAACTACCCCCTGTAATCTAAACAACTCTCTCTAGAAATAGCTGAGGAACACCTTATCTCTGTCTGAGTGTCTGAAACTATTGCCTCTAGTAACCCATGCAATCTAGCCACCTCTCTGATGAAAATTGATGCCACTATCACTGCGGTGTATGGATGTCGTAAAGGAATGAAATGAGCATACTTGCTCAATCTTTTCACTACCACCAGAATCACTGTGAATCCTTCTAAACGGGACAACCCATCTATGAAGTCCATGGATACCTCTTGCCATCCCCGCCCTAGTAAAGCCAACGACTATAGTAACCTCCTGATGACATAGCTAAGTACTTGTTTCTCTGGCAAATCTCACGTCTGGCCATCATCTCCTCCACATCTTTATGCATCCCCTTCCAGTATAGCTCTGAGGCTAACCTTATGTATGTCTTTTGCACTCCTGAATGACCCCCCACAACGCTCCCATGCAACTCTTGGAGTAAGGATGGAATGTGGCCTAAGGTAGGGGTATCACAAACCTCCCTTGATACAACAATCAATCCCCCTCCAATGAATACCCCGGGTGGCTACTCCCTTCCCTCAATAAATCAGCCTTGATCTTCTCCAACTCCTCATCCCTGACACTCTCCTCCTTGATGGCCTCCCAATCTAACATCAATGGAATCGATACTGCCATCGCCTGCAAGTCTCTCATGCACCTGGACAAGGCATCTGCTGCTTTGTTCTTCACTCCTAGCCTGTATTGGATTTTAAAATCATACCCTAATAATTTGGACAACCACCTCTGATGTTCATCTATCACCATCTGCTGCTCCAATAAGTATTTCAAGCTCCGATGGTCTATCCTGACAATGAAGTGTCTACCTAACAGGTACGGGCGCCACTTCTGGATGGCCAAAACGATGTCTATCAACTCCCGCTCATATACTGATTTCAGACAGGCTCTAACTGTTAACACCTGGCTGAAATAGGCAATCGGTCAGCGACTCTGCATGAGTACTGCTCCCAGTCCATACCCTAAAGCATTTGTCTACACTTCGAAGACCTGAGAAAAGTCTGGTAAGGCTAAGACTGGCACCGTAGCCATAGCACTCTTCAGCCTCTCAAAGGCTGTTGTGGTCTCCTCGCCCCATAGGAAGCCATCATTCTCCAGCTGTTCTGTTAGTGGTCATGTTATAGTGTTATACATATTTATGAATCTCTTGTAGTATTCCGTCAGTCCTAAGAACCCTATCAACTCTTTCGGGTTATTTGGTAATGAACATCTCAACATAGCCTTAATCTTTGATTGATCGACTGCCATACCCTCCTTGGACACAATATGGCTCAAATACCCCACATTCGTCTAGACAAAGCAGCACTTCTTCAGGTTGGCCCTTAGCTGATGCTCCTGTAATAGCTCTAACACCCTCCTCAAATGCTCCCAGTGCTCCTCCTCTGTCATGTTGTAAACTAGGATATCGTCAAAAAACACCAAGACAAACCGCCGAAGATAAGGTTTGAAGATCTTATTCATAAGTGACTGGAATGTAGCCGGAGCATTAGTGAGGCCATAATGCATCACTAGGAACTCATAATTCCTCTCATGAGTCCTAAAATCAATTTTTGGCACATCTTCCTTCTTCATTCTAATCTGATGATATCATGATTTCAGATTTATCTTGGTGAACATCACCGCCCCACTCAATTCATCCAACAGTTCATCAATTACTGGTATAAGAAACTTGTCTGTCACAATTTCCTTGTTGATCGCCCAGTAGTCCACACAAAACCTCTAGCTGCAATCTTTTTTCTTCACTAGTAACACAGGACTAGAAAAAAGGTCTGATATTGGGTCTGATAATATCTGCCTCTATCATTTCTCTGATCAGCTTTTCAATCTCATCCTTTTGAAATTGAGGATATCGATAGGGCCTGACGCTGATGGGTGACACACCCTCCCTCAGAGTGATAGCGTGCTCCTACTCCCTCGGGGGTGGCAATCCCTAAGGCAGTTCAAATACCTCATGGAATTACTGTATCAACGGCTGCATGGAGAAGGGGATCTCCCCTCCCTCCTCCAATCTAACTCCCTCCAACCTGTACAGCTCCACTAAATAGCCTTACACCACCTCTTTGATATTCCTTACCATAGTTTTAAGAGACACCATGGATCTGGATAACCCTCCATCTCCCATGATCATCACCTTCCTTCCATCCACCATTAGCTCTATAATGAGGGCTCCTCAATTGACCTTGGTATCCCACAAGGTCTGCAGCCACTTCATTCCCAAGATGACATCTGCACTCCCTAACTTTAGTGGGAGAAAGTCCTCCCTCACCTGAATGCCCTAGACGGTCAACACCACTTCTCTACAAATCCCCTGACCTTTCTCCACCTTCCTAGTGCCCATCATCACCCCATAACAACAGGTGTCCACCAATTTCACTCCCAATTGGTCGACGACCTGAGTGGAAAGGAAATTGTGGGTAGCCCCACTATCAATCAGAACCACCACCTCCTTGCCCTCTATCTCCCCCTTCACCTTCGTGGTGTGATTCGTAGTGAATCCTACCACCGAGTTCAGGGAAATCTTTGCCAGATATAGATGCAGCTTCTCCTTTTCCTCCACGAACTCCCCTTCACCTCCCTCAGTTTTCTTGTCATCACAGACGGTGAGAACCTGAAGTGCTCGGTCCCTAATCCTATTCCTTGGAATGTACTTTTCATCACACCAGAAGCACAATCCCTTAGCCCTCTTTTCCTGCATCTCCTCCGTCAACCTCTAAAAATTTCCCTCGCTACCTCCTCATGTCTTCTCCCTAGTGGCCTCACAAACTCCTCCTATCGTAGGACCTTTGGGTGCTAAGTGGGTGATCGCCATCCTATAAGTGCCTCCTGAGCTGTTGCTCCTGGCTCCCTTCTCTAGGTTCTTCTGATTGTCCACCCGTTATGCTAACTTCATGGCCTCTCCCAAGTCACGAGGCATCATGACTTTCATCGCCACCCTGATCTTTGCCTTAAGCCCTTTCATGAAGTTTCCCTCCAATGCGGTCTCTGATAATCAGTCCACTTAACTGGCTCGGTTCTCGAACCGCTCTCGATAGTCTGCCACTAATCCGTCCTGCACTAGTACAAAAAACTGCTCATAGAAGTCCCCTCCCCCATCGGTTTGGAAACATTCTAATAAACAGTCTTTGAATGCTCTCCAGCTCCGTATAAGTCTCCTATGGTCATTCCACTGAAACCACAACAACGCCTTCCCTTCCAAGCATAGGTATGCTGCTATTAGTTTCTCCTTATCCATCAACCCATTGATAGCGAAGTACCTCTCTACCTTGTAGATCCATCCATAAGCATCCTCCCCTTCAAAAATTTGCATCTTCAGACCAGCCCCCTTTACTGCTTCCCTATTTCCTCGTCTCTCTACATACCTTTCCCCTTTCTCCTCAATGATTTCTTCATCGTTTTCCCTCCTACGAATATAAGAATTCGTAGTTCTTCCCATTGGTCCCTTTGCCTCCAATGCCGCCATTTGGATTTGATTTTCCAATAATTTCCTCACCATCAAATGAAGATTGGAAACTGTCTTCCATGGACGAAATCTTGTCTTCCACAGATGAAACCTTTTCTTCTACTGAGGAGATTTGATCTTCCACCGTGGCTTTTATTTGGCTCATCTCTCCTTCAAAACGTTCTTCCAACACATCTACTTTCTTAGTCTCCATCAAAAATTCTGATTTTTGCTTCAAAAATCAGCAAGGATTTCTTCCTCTAGATGGAGCTTTGCTGCTGAAATTTTAGAAAAAATCAACCCCTGATGGTCCCAAGACTTGCTCTGATACCAATTTGATAGAAAATACTTGAGTTCGCAAGTAACCCTAACGGGAAATACTTGAATTCGCAAGCAAACCTAACCAATTTGATAGGAAATACTTGAGTTCGCAACACATGCTTGGGCAGCTTTCTAAGGAGGCGGCTTAGCCCTCCTATAAACCTGAACCAACCCAGGTTGGGCCGGTTTGATCGGTTCAAGAAGAACCGTAATATCTCCCCATTCTTTCATCTAAATTATTTTATGATTACTTTGTGCACAATCGAGATTTGTTCAAGCTCGCCGCACGCTAATTTTTATTTTTTTGCGGTATGAAGCTTATTATGAAATTTTATATTTGTTCTCAGATTTCATGTGAATAGCCGGAGACAGTGCCGATCAACGGCTACGATTCAGAGCCTTTAATTTTGATGTATTTTATGTTTTATTTAGTTGGCATTTTTATTTCCTAGTTTACCCCTATGGGGAGTGTTGTCTTATTGTAGCCCAAAAGGGCATTTGAGTACTTTTATTTCCTTATGATTGAAGATCTATTTATAGGGGTCTCATGCTTTGTAATAGACTAATGAATATTGAAATGAAAATCTAGTTTGTTTCTTTTCTTTGTCTTCTTGCAAGAGAGCTTGAAGAAAGAGAGAGAGAGAGCTCAAGGGGAGCAAATCGCAAGGCCCACCAGTTGTTGGAAGCGTCCGCGGCTCGTGGTTAAATTATCATATTATCTAATCGTATTTTCTCCATCTCCTTCCCCTCCACCACAAGAAAAATCCCCCCAAAACCTTCATTGCCGCCGCCCCTCCCCTTGGAAGTCCACCACCGGCCAACCTCACGGCTTGGGCCGGCCACTTTGCCGGCAACCTCCCCAACCGTCTACTCCTCCCCTCCCACATGCTCCAAATTTGAAATTTGAAATTTGAAATTTGAAATTTGAATTTCGAATTTCAAATTCTTTCCTAATTTGGAAATCCAATTTAGGAAAGTTTATTTGATAAATTCAAATTTCAAATTAAATTAAATTGGAGTCCTCATAACTTACCTCCATGTCATCACCCGAAATTGGAAACTCCACCATGTGATTTTCCCTTTCTCCCTCCTAGCCTTGCCGCCAGCCTCCCCTAGGTGGATCCACAATTAATGCCCCCATTAAGGCATTGATGGCTCCTCATTTGAATTCAAATACAAAGAGTTTTTCCCTCCTAAATTACTTAAAACTGAAATTAATTTTCAGTTTTAAGTTTTAAACCTTCTCCCTCCTCTATGGAAACCGCCGGCCCCCTTCTTTGATGGGCTCCATTAATGGCTCATCAATCTCCCTTAATTATATTTGAAATTTGAAAATAATTTCAAATAACTCCCTCCTAATTTACTAAAATCTGAATTTAATTTCAGATTTGAGTAAATCTCTTGCCATCCTCATCTAACCTAGATTTTCCCCCTCTCCCACCTTGGCCGAAACCTTCTCTTCCTCCTTGGAAATCCCGCCGGCCTCTCCTCCCTCATCTTCCCCTCTTCCAACGCAAGGATTCCCTCTCACCCTCACTTAAATCTCTTCTCCTTTGAGGATTCTCCAACATCAAGCATGCATGGCGGATCCGGAGTTTGAGTGGGGTCTTGTGTTCAACGCCGACGGAAGCTTGAATATCCTACGGTCACTATTCTTTGACGTTGGATTTGAAGACGACGCCACCTTTGGAGATTACTTGGAACGAGTGGTTCCTACCTTTGCAAGCGTCATCGACCGCCAACATCCAAAATACAATTGGAGCATCGACCGTCTTTCATGTCCATCGTCCTCGCCACCGATAACCTTCCCGTGGATCAAGAACGTTGTGGTTGTTACCGTCCTCGTGGCATCGTCGGGTTTGCTAAAGACCTTCTTCCGCTAAGCCTAGTGTAGTTGAGTGATCAATCCCCAAGGTGAAAACTCTCATTAATAAATCGCGGATTGTTGATTAATAGCTTTTGGTATTGCTACTATCTTTGGTTACCTTTGAGTTTTGGTTAATCTACTTGTACTCCTTCGCCTAAGCAAGTCAAAGACTAAGGTTCTTTAATGAATTTACTTGTTATCTCAATAAGCTCTTAATTGTAATTCCCTTGTCAATCACTTTTAATTTTCTTAAGAAGCTCCTTCGCATGTGGTTTCACATCAATTTTCCCTCCCAATTTCCTGACATTGAAATTAAATTTCAGTTTTGTTTCAAAGCCAAACAATTCCTCTCCCTCTCCATCTCCACCGCCGGCACCCCCTCTCCCCTCTCCAAACCGCCGCCCCTCTCTCCCTCCCATTGGAGATCCTCTTGCGGCGACTACCCGTTCCCACTTGTAAGAATGAATGGAAGAACCCGAGTGGAACTTCGGGTTTGAGTATGACAACCAAGGAAGAGTTGACATCCTCAAATCACCCTTCTTCGACGTAGGCTTTGCTTTCGACGACACCGTCGAAGAATATTTGGATCGGATTCTACCAACACTAGTGGATTCCATCGACGACCATTTTTCCGTCTACACGTGGATCATTAAAGGTCATCCTCCCGCGCCACCTCCACCTCCAAGCTCATTCCCCGTGGCTACAATCATTGGTTCCTCCCTCCTCGTGGCAACCTCACTACTAGCTTGGACGATTTTCCGCCGCTCAACCTAGTTTCGTAGGAAAGAGAGAAGATGTCTCAAGGTGAACAACTCCATATTAATCGTTGGATTCCATTCACTAGCTTTTAACTTTATGTTTTCCTTTGTATTTGCTTAAATAGTTTGGTTATCTACTTGTAATTCCTTTGCCTAAACAAGTTAAACACTACGAATTCTTGTAACCAAATTTAATTTGAAGCATGATTATATAATTGGTTGAGCTAGTGTTTAAATCTTATTTTTAATCGTGTGTAACTTAACTCTTGCATCACATCATTTTGGTATCAGAGCATAGTTACCATGCTTGACATGTTTAGAAAACATCCTAGGGTCTAGCTTCTTGTTGTAGTCTAAAACTTGCATGCATGTCATTGCGTAGATAGAAAATTTTCACTGTTTTCTTTACTGTTTTTGCATTTCCTGCAAGCATCTAGCTGTGATTAGTTCATTTTATCTTGTGTCTTAGTGTTGACCTTTTGTTTGGAAGGTTCCTAAGTACCTATAGCATCTACACCTTGAGTAACCCTGCTGTCCCCACCGTGCCTGCAGCTGTTAGACACTGTTTAGGTAATCTAAATAACTGTTTAGCTCAAGCTGCTGCCTTTTAATTCCTGCAATGTTTAGAGGTCGTTAGGAGTCTTTGATTGAAGTCCTACTTACTGTCCACACCTTAGAAGTCTCCCTAGTCACTTAAAATAATATTCCTAGTTGTGTAAGGTTGCTGCCCATTCGAAAACTGCACCTTCTAGAGGCTTTTAGAGCTTGCCCTCATAGTATATAAGTGTTGTTTTCACCCCTGAGCCTACCCTAATCACTAGTGCGACTTCACACCTTGTTGTAGTTTGCTGTCCACTCCGTTTCAGCTTCATTTTGGTGACCTTTAGGTGGTTTTAATTGACTTTTCTTCGCTGCCCTTCACCTGTAAACCACCCGTGGCATTCCCCAACTTTAACCAATGGACCCGGAGCACATGCAAGCGACTTTGGACCTAATAGTGGGGCAACTGGGCACTGTTACTCAGCAAATCCGCAACACGCAAACCGATCTAGCTGACTTTAGGCGCCAAACGAGTGACCGATTAGATAATATCGAGCGTATCGGGAATCCTGCTATCTATACGCCGTCGAGACCTCACTCACCTTATGGCGAGGACAACAAAACCCGATCATGACCAACCCCGTGATCCCGGACACCCCCGAGACCATTTCCGCCATAATCCAAGACCCCATCAAGAACCCATAGGAAATGAGAACCCATGGAGAGACAACGACGCCCAATTACTAAAGAACATTAGGATTGACGCCCCGACTTATGACGGAACCCTTGACCCTCAGGTTTTCCTGGATTGGCTCAAATCAATGGATAGCTATTTTAAATGGTATGACATTTCAGAAGCTAGGAAAGTCAGATTCGCTGAAATGAAGCTCACTGGTCGAGCCAACCTGTATTGGACCAACTTGGAAAACATGCGTGAAGCCCGAGGTGAACACCCTATCAACGACTGGAGAACTATGAAACAAGAACTTAGGAGAAAATACCTACTGCCATCCTACTACCCTAAGCCTCTAGACAAGTGGAATCGGCTAACCCAGGGGAGCAAGCCCGTTAGAGAATACATCTCCGCTTTCGACGATTTCCTGATTCGTTGCAACGGATAAGAATCTGCTACTCCAACACAAATCATGTCTATGTTTAGAGCTGGCCTTAGGGAAGATCTTCGAACTGAACTGTTTGCTAGAGGAATAAACACGCTAGAGGCAGCCTACAGCCTTGTACTTGACTTAGAGGAGTCCAAGACCCATTCCCACACCAAGCAGTTTGACTCCCGACCCAACCCATATCGTACCTCCACCAGCCAGCCCCAAAACTGACCCACGAACTCGACCGGTAGCCAACCCTCTGCTAGTTCAGCCCCTCATCATCAGGACCTTAAGGGTAAAGCACCTGAACGTGACACCCCCAAACCTAATTCGGGAACCAAATATTATAGGTGTCATGGGTATGGGCACATTGCCTCGCAATGTTCCAGTCCCTATAAGGTCACCATAATAGAAGAGGTTGATGACGACGAGGACGAACCCGAGACTGACTTGGTTCATCATGTTGATGAAGAGGAAGATTCTTTCACGGAGGATGAACATGTCACCCTGCAAGTTGTTAGGTGTGCGCTGTCCCAGCCAAAGCTAAGTGATGATTGGAGAAGAACTGCCATTTTCCATACATTTACTAAAATTGGGGATAAGAACTGTAAGGTTATTATTGATAGTGGAAGCTGCATCAACGCTGTCTCTTCAGCAATGATTTCCAAGCTTAACATTAAGGCCACACCTCACCCAAATACATATAAGGTCGCTTGGATTAACTCGACCTCCATGGAAATAAAAGATAGGAGCCTTATCCCAATTGATTTTATTGGATATCAAGAGAAGATTTGGTGTGATGTGTTGACAATGGATGTGGGCCAAATTATTCTTGGTCGTCCCTGACTGTTTGACAATGACGTTCACATTTATGGAAGAACGAACACCTGTGTGTTTGAGCACAACGGGAAGAAGATTAAATTGATTCCCTCGCAACCTAAGTCCGACAGGGGTGAAGTTAAGACCGCTCCACCTAAAACCAATAAAGGCTTACACCTCGTGACTGCAAAAGAACTGGATATAGAATTTACCCAAGGATCCCCTATGTACGCCCTAGTAGCTAGGGAAGTTAATGACGATGAGCAAGGGGAGCCTGTCCCTGAAGAGGTTAAGCCTCTTTTAGAAGCTTTTGCTTATGTCTTTCCGGAAGATCTACCTGACCAACTCCCACCCCTTAGAGATATTCAACACGTGATTGACTTGGTACCCGAGCTTCCCTACCTAACCTCCCTCACTACCGAATGAACCCAACGGAGCATACGGAACTGAAAAGACAAGTAGATGAGCTCCTGCAGCGCGGATTTATCAAAGAGAGCCTTAGTCCGTGTGCAGTCCCTGCCCTTTTAACTCCAAAGAAGGATGGATCATGGAGGATGTGTGTTGATAGTCGCGCTATCAACAAGATTACCGTGAAATATCGTTTTCCAATCCCACGACTAGACGATATGTTAGACATGATGACTGGGGCAACCCTGTTCTCAAAAGTCGATCTTAAAAGTGGGTATCATCAAATCCGAATTCGCCCCAGGGATGAATGGAAGACGGCATTTAAAACAAAAGACGGGTTGTACGAATGGATGGTTATGCCATTTGGCCTTAGTAACGCTCCTAGCACTTTCATGCGAATCATGAGCCAAGTCCTGCGACCTTTCCTTGGGAAATTCGTCGTCGTATACTTTGACGATATTTTGATCTATAGTAACTCGGTAGATCAACATTTGAAACATCTGAAGCAAGTCTGTGAGATTTTGAAGAAAGAACAGTTATATGCAAACCCTCAGAAGTGTGTGTTTCTCACTGATAGTGTTACCTTTCTTGGATTCATAATTTCCTCTCGTGGAATCTCAGCCGACCCGGAAAAGGTTAGAGCGATTAACGAGTGGCCTGAGCCTAAAACTATAAGAGATGTTCGGAGTTTTCACGGATTGGCCACATTCTATCGGAGGTTTATTAGGAGTTTCAGCACTATAGTGGCACCCATAATTGACTGCCTCAAGAAAGGCGAATTTCATTGGACACTAGCTGCCACTAAGGCTTTCGAGGACATTAAGAAGAGAATGGTTGAAGCCCCTGTTATGCGTCTCCCTGATTTTTCCAAAGTTTTTGAAGTAACTTGTGACGCGTCAGGAATCGGTATTGGAGGAGTTTTATCTCAAGAAGGACACCATGTGGCATATTTTAGCGAGAAATTAAACGACATCCGTCAGAGGTACTCTACCTATGACAAGGAATTTTATGCGGTCATCCAGTCCCTCAGATACTGGAGACACTACTTATTTCCACAAGAATTTGTGATATTCTCTGATCACGAAGCCTTGAGGTACATTAACTTGCAGAAGAAACTCAATGCCCGCCATGGTCGTTGGGTTGAGTTCTTGCAAGAGTACACTTACACAATTAGACACAAGGCTGGAAGTGAGAATAAAGCTGCGGATGCCCTTAGTAGGAGACTGATGATCACCCAAGAGATGAAGGCTGAAGTTATCGGATTTGAACGCCTTAAGGACGACTATAAGGACTGCCCAGATTTTCAGGATACCTACTCCCTCTTGACCTCTGGAGGAGAGCGTACGATAGATGATTTCTTAGTAGACAATGGGTAACTATTCAAAGCTCAGAAACTCTGTGTTCCCCAAACCTCCCTTCGTGAATATCTCGTCTGGGAGTTACATGCTGGAGGTTTGGCTGGCCACTTTGGGCAGGCAAAAACTATTGCTGCTTTAGAAAACCGTTTTTACTAGCCCAGCCTCAAACGCGATGTCAGTAAGCTCTTAAAGCGATGTCATATCTGCCAACTGGCCAAACAACGAAAGCAGAACACAGGACTCTACTCTCCACTCCCCGTACCTAGTCGCCCGTGGCAAGACGTGAGTGTGGACTTCATCCTGGGTTTACCCAAAACCACTAGGAAACATGATTCTGTCTTTGTGGTCGTTGATCGATTTTCTAAAGTGACTCACTTCCTCCCATGCTCCAAAACATTCGATGCTTCCAGAATCGCGAAGCTTTACTTCGAAGAAATAGTTAGATTTCATGGCCTTCCGAAGACAATCGTGTTCGATAGGGATGTTAAGTTCACAAGCTACTTTTGGAAGACCCTTTGGCACAAAATGGAGACAAAGCTCCAATTTTCCACAGCATTTCACCCCCAAACCGATGGCCAAACTGAGGTCGTCAATAGGAGTTTAGGAAATCTTTTGAGGACTTTGGTAGGAGAGAACCTTAGGGATTGGGACTCAAAACTTCCTATGGCAGAATTTGCTTACAACAACTCTATCAACCGAACCACTGACCTTAGTCCTGCTGAAATTGTGTACGGATATCAGCCTAAACAGCCCATTGACCTAGTTCCCATGAGTCCTAGGAATAGAACATCTGAGTCTGCATTTGCATTCACATCTCATTTGCATGAGTTACACAATGAAATTAAAAAGAAAATTGAACAAAGCAATACCGATTATAAAATTCATGCTGATAAGAAAAGGAGGTTTAAAGAATTCAAAGTGGGAGACTTTGTGATGGTACGGATCCGCCCGGAGCGTTTCCCTCCTGGTTCCGTGAAGACGTTACATGCGAGAAGTGTCGGACCATTTAAAATAATTTCAAAGGTTAACAATAATGCTTATGTGCTAGAAGTCCCGGAAGGGTTTAATATGAATCTGACTTTTAATATAGAGGATATAGTAGTCTTTGAGGGTCCTGATTTTAACCCCAACAATCAACTTTAGAACAAGCCTTGTGAGACCCCACCTAGTGAGATCCCTAGCCTTCCTCCACTCCCCAATTTACCCCATTTACCTAGAGCGGAAAAGATCGAAACCATTCTGAATGATGAGATTATTTCCACAAAGGATGGAGGGCGCCAGAGATACTTAGTTCATTGGGAAGGAACACCAGAGACAGAGGACACGTGGATTGATCGAGAGGAGCTACAGAGACTGGACCCAAACCTTCTAGAGTTATATGAGAGCCTCCATAGCATGCACTCGACGGGGTCGAGTTCTCTCCCACCCGGGGAGAATGATGGGGGCATCGACAGGAGATTCCGGCGCGTCTATCAGAGACGACACCGGAGATCGATGGCTATGATGAATAGCCTCTACTACTGATGACTTGTTGTATCTGCAGTTCTTACATTACTTGTTGCTTTTCAGTTTTCCCATTTTACCCTTGTGGGTATTAGTTTTATCTTGTAGCCTAAGGGGCATTTTAGACTCTTGCATTTGCTTTCATTTGGAGCCTATTTATATGGCCCCTTGTATCATGTATGGGAATTTGAATTATTGAATGAAAAAATTTTCTGATGCATTTGTTCTCTTTGTGAGTCCAAAACCATTGAGATCTCTTAGTGAGTTCTCTGTGATCTCTTTGTGAGTTCACTTGAAGAAGTCATTCAAGGTTTGAAATCCTTGATTCCTCATCTCCGTCATAGAAGATTTCAAGTGAAGAAGAAGAAGCAAGAAGTTCGAGCCCCTTGTTGCCGCCGCCCCTAACCCTACCCGCCGACCACCCAAGCTTCACCGGCCAGCCTCCTTCCCCTCCACCACCACCACCACACCTCCCCCTCCACCCCCTCTTTGAAATTTCAATTTCAATTTCTTTCCAAATTGAGAAATTCTATTTTTGGAAAGTTTTTGAATAAGTCCAAATTTTAAATTAACATTTTATTTGGATTTTATTTCAGAATTTTCCTAATCAACTTCTAAGTTTGGAAACCTTTTTTCTCCTCTCCCTAACTCCCTCTCTCTCTCTCTAGTAATGCCGCCGGCCCCTCTTAGGGGAATTCCTATTAAATGCTTACTTAATTCCCCCACCTATTTGAAATCCTAATTACTACCAATTATTTCTTCCCTCCAATTGTGCAAAAACTGAAAGAAATTTCAGTTTTAATTTTCCTTCCTCCCTTCTCCTTACCGCCGCCCCCTTCATCCTCACCCTAATTAATTTTCCAATAATGCCTTAATTGCATTCAATTGGAAATTCAAATCCCTAATATTTTCCCTTCCAATTTCCTCACATTAAAATTAAATTTCAGTTTTGTTTCAAAGCCAAACAATTCCTCTCCCTCTCCATCTCCACCGACGGCACCCCCTCTCCCCTCTCCACTCTCCAAACCGCCGCCCCTCTCTCCCTCCCATTGGAGATCCTCTTGCGGCGACTACTCGTTCCCACTTGCAAGAATGCATGGAAGAACCCGAGTGGAACTTCGGGTTTGAGTATGACAACCAAGGAAGAGTTGACATCCTCAAATCACCCTTCTTCGACGTAGGCTTTGATTTCGACGTCACCGTCGAAGAATATTTGGATCGGATTCTACCAACACTAGTGGATTCCATCGACGACCACTTTTTCGTCTACACGTGGATCATTAAAGGTCATCCTCCCGCGCCACCTCCACCTCCAAGCTCCTTCCCCATGGCTACAATCATTGGCTCCTCCCTCCTCGTGGCAACCTCACTACTAGCTTGGACGATTTTCCGCCGCTCAACCTAGTTTCGTAGGAAAGAGAGAAGAGGTCTCAAGGTGAACAACTCCATATTAATCGTTGGATTCCATTCACTAGCTTTTAACTTTATGTTTTCCTTTGTATTTGCTTAAATAGTTTGGTTATCTACTTGTAATTCCTTTGCCTAAACAAGTTAAACACTACGAATTCTTGTAACCAAATTTAATTTGAAGCATGATTATATAAGTGGTTGAGCTAGTGTTTAAATCTTCTTTTTAATCGTGTGTAACTTAACTCTTGCATCACATCATTCTCCCTTCCAAAATTGTGTAAATTTTAGTACACGGATAGCAGTCTATAAGTATTTTGGTATGCAAGCTGAAGCATTAACTAGGAATGCAGAATTTTCAATCTTAAAAAAATTAGCAATAAAATGCATCATCAGAAGTTATATTGCCATCTTTTTTATAGTACTCATACGATGAATGATAGCTAACTGAATATAACCAAACCTGCAAACGTTTGCCAATAGCAATAAATGGCTGCACATCTCCACGTGTGCCAACAATGAGAATGGCTATTTGGAGAGGAGGTAAGTATGGAAGATCAGTTACTTCCATTGGTTCTTCATCAATTGCTCCAGCAACAACATAATCGGGTCTAAAATCAAGTGTTGCACTCTCTATATCACCAGGAACTTCAACTTCCACAGTTCCGTCACCTTTCACCGTAGCCATTCGATTAAGCATCTTAAGCTGAAGCACAGGGAAAACAAAAAAAAGAATAAGGAAAACATTAACTCACGGTTGAATGAAATCACAAATATAGTGCAGAAGTTGAAGCAAAAAAAAGTGAAGTCACATATAAGATTTCCAAAAATAAAACTGAAGTATAAAATGAAAATGACATTACAATGTGATTGCATAAATACATATCACACGTTTCAAGATCATAACTCATAAAATCATGGATGAAAAAAAAAAGGTGTAAGATATTTGATAAGAAAGATAATTTTCCAATTTGATATTGAAGCTAAAAAGTTTTTCTCAATTCAACTCAAAGAGTTTATGTTTTGTATGGCCCTAGAACATCATACGAATCAAGGAAAAGAACGTAAAGCATTGCAAAACTGCTGCTCGAAACTCTAAAAATACAGGCAAACAATGCAGCAAGACCAATAACTGTTGTGATATCCTAAAGAAGCTATCATGTGCCGCACATAGTGTAAGTACACTTTTAAGACAATTAGTATTAGTTGGCCACAAATTAAGCATTACACGTCAATTGGAACCGGATAACCTGTATGGATTTATTGTAAATGAAAAGAAAATTTTATTCCATTGCCAGTTTAAATACTCAAAAACCAAATCCTACTATTGCTAAACGGGACAATGTTAAAATCCTTCACATGTGATTGACATTCAAGAGTGAAAACCCTTTTGGCAAAACTTGCAAAAGATTCTCATTACTTGCTTAGTGCTTGCAACCTCAACGGATATGCCAATGGAGGTGAGTCGCAGGAGGTTGTGGCTTCAGCATAAGGAATAAAATGTCTTTCTATCCACACACACAGATCCCTATGGAGGGAATTGTCATAAGAAATAGGCATATGATGAAGAAAATAACAAAATGCATAATATCTAAGAAGTAAAATTAATACGTATTAGTCAATAATACTAGAAGATCAATTGATACCTAAATAAGTTTAACTATATTGAATGTTCTACGCAAAAAACTATTATGTAGGAAGCTATGTTGCACTGATACACATATTTACGAAGGTATGTGATAGGAAATACTTAGATCCAAGTATTTCCTATCGACTCGAGTGGGGAAAACAGCAATAGAGCTGCTGTTTTCTGCAGGAAAACAGCCCAAATCACAGGAAAACAGTAGAAAACTGTAGGAAATCTGAGAGAAAAACACTCAATGGACTTATATTCCACTAGTAGATAATCAAAACGAAAGCAAGATACAATGTTCTTCGATTCGAGAGGAAGAACAACTCTCCGACAATCTCCGGCAACGCCAAGAGCCCAAGCAAAAAAACCTAGATCTCAAATTACATTCAAATTCAAGATGATCCTAATTCCCCCCCATCTCCCTAATTAAAGCAAAAGGAACGATACAAATTACATAAACACCCTCCTCATTCAAAAATTCCCTCCAACGAAACGCTCCAAAACCCCCTAGCCCGCCTCTTCTTCCGCCGATTCTGCGAACGGGTTCCGCCCGGCTTTGGACCGCCGGGCGTAGAACCGGACCGGTCCAGCTGGGACCGGTCCAAGCGTAACATTACCGCCCTCCCAAAGAATCACCTTGTCCTCAAGGTGAAAATCAGGAAACTGATGTTTCGTCCTCTCGTATGGTTCCCACGTGGCCTCGTAGTCAGGAAGGTTCTTCCACTGGATCAACACTTCCTTAGTTTTATCTTCTTTTTGGCGAACACCCTTCAGCTCCAACGGTTCCATTATCACCTCTAAATCCTCTGTAAGTGTGGTCGGCAGCTCGGGAATGGTGATGTGATCACCAATGGCCTTTCTCAACTGTGAGACATGGAAAACCGGGTGTATAGTCGCCGATGGGGGTAATTTCAGTCGATATGCTACTGCCCCAATCTTTTCCATCACTTCATAAGGACCAAAGTACCTTGGAGCCAGCTTTTCATTCCTCCTGTTGGCGACTGTCTTCTGCCTGTATGGACGGAGCTTCAAGAACACCTTATCCCCGGCCTCAAACTGGATATCTTTCCTATGCCCATCTGCTTGCTTCTTCATGATTTGCTGCGCCCTCAGCAAATGCCTCTTTAACTCTTCTAGCACTCGGTCCCTCTCCTCCAAGTACTCTTCTACCGATGAAACAGGGGTACTACTGCTCCCAAAGTGTACCAAGTGTGGGGGATCCCGTCCATACAACACCTTGAATGGAGTCATTTGTGAAGCTGAGTGAAATGACGTGTTGTACCAGTACTCAGCCCAGGATAGCCACTTTGCCCATAGCTTTGGTGTTTCGGAAACAAAGCATCTTAGGTACGTCTCCAAGCTCCTGTTTACTGCTTCCGTCTGGCCATCCGTCTGTGGGTGGTAGGCTGTGCTCCTCTTGAGCACTGTTCCCTGCAGTCTGAATAACTCCCTCCAAAAATGGCTGAGGAACACCTTGTCCCTATCTGATACGATCGCCTCTGGTACTCCGTGCAGTCTAATCACTTCCCTGATAAATGCTGAAGCTACTGTCACTGCAGTGTAAGGGTGTCGGAGTGGAATGAAGTGTGCATATTTGCTCAGCCGGTCAACTACTACCAGTATCACTGTGAACCCTTCTGACCTGGGTAAGCCATCGATGAAATCCATGGACACTTCCTCCCAAACTCTGTTTGGAAGTGCCAATGGTTGTAGTAAACCTCCTGGAGCCATGGCCATATATTTGTTCCTTTGGCAGACCTCACAACCCGCCACCATCTCCTCCACATCTTTATGCATCCCTTTCCAATAAAGTTCTGTCGCCAGCCTCCGGTATGTCTTCTGAACTCCTGAGTGACCTCCAACTGAGCTGCCATGAAACTCCTGCAACAGATGGGGAATGTGTATGGAAGTTCGTGGCATCACGAACCTCCCCTGATACAATAGTCTCCCCCCTTCCATGTAGTAACCAGGATGACTACTCCTGTCTTTCTCCAGATCCTCCCTGATCTTCCTCAGCTCCTCGTTCAGCATACTTTCTTCTTTGATGGCCCTCCAGTCTACTACCAATGGCACCGACACAACCAACTCCTGAATCTCCCCAACGCATCTGGATAAAGCATCGGCCGCCTTATTCTCCAAACCAGGCTTATATTGGATCTCAAAATCATAGCCTAATAGTTTGGACAACCACCTCTGATGCTCTTCGGTCACCATCCTTTGCTCTAACAAATACTTCAAGCTCCTCTGATCAGTCCGTACAATGAAGTGTCTTCCCAAGAGATACGGCCGCCACTTTTGGATTGCCAAAACAATGGCCATCAGCTCCCTTTCATATACTGACTTTAGTCTAGCTCTGGCTGAAAGCACTTGACTGAAGTACGCTACTGGCCTGTGATTCTGCATCAACACCGCCCCCAGCCCATAACCTGACGCATCTGTCTCTACTACAAAAGCCTGATCAAAGTCTGGTAGAGCTAGAACAGGGACCGTCGTCATGGCCTCTTTCAACCTCTCGAATGCCTGGGTGGCCGCCTCTCCCCAACAAAAATTATCCTTCTTCAGCTGCTCAGTCAAAGGCCAGGCAATGGTACTGTATCCCTTCACGAACTTTCTGTAGTATCCAGTCAATCCTAAGAACCCCCTTAACTCCTTTAGGTTCCTAGGCATGGGCCACTTCTGCATTGCTTCTATTTTATTCTGATCCGCTGCTACTCCTTCTTGGGACACCACGTGTCCCAAGTACTCTACACTGGTCTGGGCAAAGCTGCATTTCTTCAGGTTGGCTTGTAACCGGTGTTCCTGCAATACTCCCAAAACCACCTTCAAGTGTTCTAAGTGTTCCCCCTCAGTTTTGCTGTACACCAATATATCATCAAAAAATACAAGTACAAACTTCCTGAGGTACTCCCTGAAGACCCTGTTCATCAGAGACTGAAATGTAGCAGGAGCGTTAGTCAAACCAAAGGGCATTACCAGAAATTCATAATGCCCTTCATGTGTCCTGAAGGCTGTCTTTGGAACATCCGCCTCTTTCATTCTGATCTGGTGGTATCCGGATTTTAAGTCTAGCTTGGAAAACACCACTGCCCCAAATAATTCATCCAATAATTCATCAATCACTGGAATTGGGAACTTGTCTGGTACAGTGCCTTTATTCAGAGCCCTGTAATCCACACAGAATCTCCAACTCCCATCCTTCTTCTTGACCAGGAGGACTGGACTAGAGAAAGGGCTTACACTTGGCCTTATGATCCCTGCCTCCAACATTTCCCGGATCAGCCTCTCTATCTCATCCTTTTGGATCTGGGGGTAGCGGTAAGGACGAACGCTGATCGGTACCTCCCCTTCCTTCAAAATAATGGCGTGCTCCAGCTCCCTCTGAGGTGGCAAACCCTGTGGAGGTTGAAAGACCTCCCTGAACTGCTGTATGACCGGTTGCACTTCAAGAGGAATGTCTCCCTCTTCCCCCACACTGACTTTCTCCAATCGTTGCAGCTCCACCAAGTATCCACCCCCAACCTCCTGGATGGTTCGGATCATGGACTTGAGAGACACCCCCGTCCTAGACAGGCCGACATCTCCCTGTATCACCATTCTCCTTCCCCCTACTACCAGTTCCATCCTCAGTTCTCCCCAGTTCACCTTGGTCTCCCCCAAAGTCTGTAGCCACTTCATTCCCAAAATCACATCAGTACTTCCCAATTCTAAGGGAAGAAAATCCTCCCTCACCTGTATTTCCTGAATGGTCAACACCACTCCTCTACAAACTCCTCTCCCCATTTCCACCTTCCCCGTGCCCATCATCACCCCATAGCCTCCGGTATCCACTAATGCCATACCAAGTAACTCAACCAGCCGGGTGGAAATGAAATTGTGGGTTGCCCCACTATCTATCAGAACCACCACCTCGTGGTCAGCTATCACCCCTTTCACTTTCATAGTGTGACTCGAAGTGAATCCCACTACAGAGTTCAGAGAGACTTCTGCCACATCCAGGTGCAACTTCTCCTCCTCCTCCTCCACTTCTGACTTGCTCCCACCTTCCTCTTTGTCTTCCTCGTCTTCGCAAACAAGGAGAACCTGAAGAGTCCGGTCCTTGCACCTATGTCCCGGCATGTACTTCTCATCACATCTAAAGCACAATCCCTTGGCCCTCTTCTCCTGCATCTCCTTATCAGTAAGCTTTTTAAAATTTCCCCCAGGCCCTCCTCCTCCAGACCTCTCCTTTGGTGCTTCTCGTGTACCCCCCAGTGCAGCTCCCTTGGATGCTAAAAACGTGGTTGTCATCCTGTGGGATCCCCCAGAGCTGCTGCCTCGAGTCCCCCTCTCCAAATGCTTCTGGTCCTCGACCAACTGTGCCAACTCCATGGCCTCCCCCAGGTCGTGTGGTCTCATCACTCTAACGGCGGCTCTGATTTCTGGTCTGAGCCCCTTCATGAAGTTCCCCTCAAGCACGGTATTAGAGAGACGATCCAACCTGCTAGCTAGGTACTCAAACCGGTCCCGGAACTCTGCTACTGTCCCTTCCTGTGTCAGTGCAAAGAACTGCTCGTAGAAATCCCCTCCGCTGCTGGTTCGGAAACGCTCTAGCAAGCAATCCTTGAACTCCCTCCAGCTTCGAATAGGTCGCCTCATGTCCCGCCACTGGTACCATGCCAGTGCCTTCCCTTCCAAACACAGTCCTGCCGCTGTCAGTTTCTCCTCCTCTGTCAATCCGTTGACTGCAAAATACCGTTCCACCTTGTAGATCCAGCCATGGCCATCTTCCCCCTCAAAGATGGGCATCTTCAACTTCCTCACCTTCGGATCCCTTCCGTTACCTCGGTACTCCCCATAACCTCCCATTCCTCGAAGATGAGGTGCTCCCCAAGTATCCCGGTCCTCCCTCCCACGTTGGTATCCGAGTCCATCGTCATAATCCCCTCTTCCCCTTTCAGAATCAGCACCTCGACGCTGAAATTCAGCACCTCGACGCTGATATTCTCCTCTTCTTTCGCCAAAATCTGCACTTCCCTCATATTCTCCCCTCCGGCCTTCAAAATCCACACCTTGACGCTGAAAATCAGCACCTCGACGCTGAAAATCAGCACCTCGACGCTGAAAATCTGCACCTCGACGGTCATTCCCCAGGCTCATCTCCTCTCTAGAAAGTGGCTCTAGAGGTGGCATGTCGTCGTCTCCCTCAAGGATCTCCACAGCCGGATTCCTCCTCCCCCGAGGCGGGTTCGGATTTCCTCCTACGCCATGGTCGCCGACAGTCTCTCTTGCATCCGACGCCGTCGGATTAGTCTTCATCTCAAGTAATTTCTTCATCATCTCTTCCATGGCCGTAAATTTTCCTTCCAACCTTTCGTTGTTGGTGGTGATTTGATTTTGAAAATCAAAAAATCTTTCCTCCAAATCGGTTTTTAATTGACCGACTTCGCCTTCCAAGACATCCACCTTCTTTCCAGCCATTGTCCTTCTAACGGATCCAAAAAAAAACTTCTTCCGGAGACAAGAAACTTGCTGAAATCTCAGAATTTCAGCCGCCGGTGGTCCCGGAACGATGCTCTGATACCAATTTGATAGGAAATACTTAGATCCAAGTATTTCCTATCGACTCGAGTGGGGAAAACAGCAATAGAGCTGCTGTTTTCTGCAGGAAAACAGCCCAAATCACAGGAAAACAGTAGAAAACTGTAGGAAATCTGAGAGAAAAACACTCAATGGACTTATATTCCACTAGTAGATAATCAAAACGAAAGCAAGATACAATGTTCTTCGATTCGAGAGGAAGAACAACTCTCCGACAATCTCCGGCAACGCCAAGAGCCCAAGCAAGAAAACCTAGATCTCAAATTACATTCAAATTCAAGATGATCCTAATTCCCCCCATCTCCCTAATTAAAGCAAAAGGAACGATACAAATTACATAAACACCCTCCTCATTCAAAAATTCCCTCCAACGAAACGCTCCAAAACCCCCTAGCCCGCCTCTTCTTCCGCCGATTCTGCGAACGGGTTCCGCCCGGCTTTGGACCGCCGGGCGTAGAACCGGACCGGTCCAGCTGGGACCGGTCCAAGCGTAACAGTATGCAGTATTGGACACGTGTCGGATACGGATACGCGTCCTATACGACATCGATACTTGTCAGATACGGCAAAGCCGTATCCAATTTAAATAATATTTAAATTCAAAAGTTCAAAAACAAAAAAAAGAGGGGCGCGACTCGTATTTCCTATTCATTTCAACGACCGCGAGGGTTTAAGTATTTTCGCGACCATTAGCTGTGAGTTAGGGCTTTCCCATTTCCACGATTGCGAGCGTGTGTCTTTTTCGTCATCATCGAAGGAGAAGGAGCAGCACACGAGCATGCCAAGCAAGCAAGATAAGGCAACACGATTGCAGGAAGATGATATAGAAGTTCAAAGACAAACCCATGAAGAAGTTAATCCTATAATTCCTTCCATTGAATAGTTGAAACTTCATGTGTTAGACAATTTATGTTTATGTTTTTGTTGTTTTACTAGACATTTAATGCTTACTTTCATTTTGATATTATAAGCTACAAGACTATAAATGATGTTGCTTTATTTTTATTTTTATATTTTTTGTCATTTCCAATATTATGCTTTGATTTATTTCTTAATTTTATGAATGATTTATAAATTATAATGTCGTGTCCGCGTCATACCTGTATCATGTATTTTTAATAATTGATGTGTCTCGTATTTGTATTGTGTCATATCCGTGTCACCGTATATGTATCAGTGCAACATAAGTAAGAAGAAATCACATATAGAGTTACATATTGGGAATAAAATTAGAATTTCCCTACAACATTATGTGATAGGAATATTATGGAGACTAGAAGCAAAATTTCACATGTAAACGGTTAAAGATGTGACTAATTTATTATCTTTGGTGTGTCACCCGTGTTGGCTTTATTTTGCAGGGGTGCTGCCTCTTTTCTGCAACAAATGGGTTGGAAGATGCTAATCTCTTTTGCTCATGTCTGGGCTGGCAAGTATTGTTATTATGCACTTGTTCAGATTGGCAAAAGGCTTGCTTCTTTTGTTCTTGCCTTGGTTGGGTAGAGGATCTCTTCTTCAACTGATTCTGATGGCTACTCCTGGTTCCTTTCTTTTTCTTCTTTGCATATCGTGTGATGATGCTTGCTATTGGATGAAGGAACAAGACTTATAATTGTCGCAGATGGTCATTTATACCTATCATGCTTCCTTAAATCATTCATCTATAAAATATATCTACATGCTTCAAGCTTTTTCATATGTTTGACAAAGATATACTTTTGTTCTCTAATATAAGACAACATTTCCCTCAAAAAAGGATTCCCCAGGATTCAATAAGGCCAAGTATCTAAAAGTTGAAAATATCCTCTCAACCGTGAAAGAAAAGTTTTCAAATGTGGGGTGCAGATAGATTATTTTGATAAACATTCTCTTTTTGATCTTTTCACACTTAATCTCAATGTTTTAATCTAGAAATCACCACCTTCAACAATTTCAATATAGAAATGAGACTGGTAAAACTTCAACTAACATAATCCTTTGATCTCTTTTCATGATTTGATGCCCAAACTGTGAGAAAAGATTCTTCTACTAGATTCATTAAAACAGCCAATCAGATTGACTACCTCCCTTCATGATTTAATCCCAGGATAATTGCTCAAGCCTTCTTTCCTTATCATCACTTTTGTTATGTATAATAAGTGAAAATTGACGATTAAAATTTTATTAAGTTAATTTCTCGGCAATTATGTTTTACTTTATGATCATGTGTTTAATTTCATGTATAGTTTTAATGAGTCATTGAGTGCCTTCATTATTTGGGACTTTCAAGTTGGCCCGTGTCTATACAACAGGCATAAACTTATATTATCTACGTGTATAATGCTTTTTTCCTTTGCTATTCATCCTTCTATAAATTATATTACCATATATTTGGTGCATGATGTCTCTCAAGCTTTCATTTTTCAATAGCAAATAACCTGTGAAATGTATTGGAATGAATTACTAACCACATGATTCCAAGAAAACTAAAATCAAAATAACAAAGTAAATCAACCATTTGTAATGGGGAAGAACATATGCAAAGTATTACTAAAATAAAACATTATGCCTGCCTAGTTAAAAGGGAAAAACACTAAGGTTCTGTGTAGGTTATTCATTTGAGATATTCTATAACATTCATCATGATAGAACATGAGGGAGAATTTTCAAACCTTCTTTTTATCAGATATCTTGTCATTAAATAACTGTGCTGTTGGGTCAGTACGTGAGTTGTTTTGCCTTCTCTTCTCAGTGCTTGATCTCTCCAGATTTTGCGGACCACTCCATATCTCTGAAACCTCACTTTTATTTCCACCAGGCATTGTGTTTGCTCTAGGTAAATTCCTGTCAGACCTCACTGAACAAAGAAGTTTAGAAACACGCAGAGCTTGTAAAATATCAGAAAACAACCCAACCCCCACCCTATTTTTTCAATAAACCAAAATATTAGAAAGCTGGTTTTTTCTTTTTTTCTTTTTTTTGGGGGGGGGGGGGGGGGGGGTTATTCAAACAGTTCATACCACAAGTTTTTGTTCAAAACAAGGGCAACTATTTCATTTCTGTGCACAGGCACAACAGGGCAGCAAGTGAAGAAAGATTAGCCAAAACTAAATCTATCTTCGATGATGATTAAGGGTTACATTTTAAAGTGAGCTTATAACAGAAAAATAAAGAGAGCAAAGAATAGCATGCAAGGAACAAAATAAATACAAATAAAAGAAATTATTCTCATGAGTCGTCACTACGCCACACATATGCCGAGATACAAGACTCAAAAATCAGCTAAAAAATAGATATCGTCCATAAGCTTGATGAAGGAATCACCATTCTGCCGTTTCTAATAACAATGTCAGCCAGGAATCTTGTGATCGGCATTTTTTAAAAATCTAAAGCCATTCGTGTTTCGATAGGATTGCATGGAAACCTACCCATTTATTCTAGCGATCATGTGATTGAGTAATATATAAAGAATGAAGTTCTTTCAAAACGCAGAACACATACTTCACAGAATTCTACTAGCAAGGATTTTACATTGATCCAATATCGGGAATGAATAATAATAAAAACTTTGTTAATTTTCTCCACCAGCATATTTAGTTCTGATTTTAAAAACCACCATTTCCACTACTAAAGAATTGTTAGCTCAATTTAAATCTCTTCGTAATTCTAAATATAAAGGTGAATTGTTTCAAAAAAAAAAAAAAGATGCCTCACTAGTACTAGGAAAAGGAAAAAACTAATTTCATGATACTGCTATTATATCTACTGTGTTTATGATCCAAGTATTGGGCAATAGAAAGTCATTTTTAAAAAGGATGTATTTGGTAAAAATGAGAAAATGTAAGAAATTATTATATTTGAAGTATGGTAAAAGTAACACCTAATAAAGATAAGATGGTACAAAAAAATACTCCGGTATTTTTAGCATGTGCAATTGTGAGAAGAAGATACACATTCAAGGATGTTAGATAAAACTAATATTGAAGAATAGGGAAAAACAATAAGCAACGACATGTACCATAAAAAAAAGGTTGTGCAGAACAACAGTCCATTGGACGAATCAATATAAAAAAAAAGGTTGTGCGGAACAACAAGTCCATTGTACGAAACAATATAAGAAATAGATGCAGAGGTGTGAGCATTTTGAATTAAGTAATCACATTCCTCAAACGAAAAACATGATAGAACATGTAGTGATGGTAGTGTGAGAAGCATCAATAGGAATGAATCTTCCCAAGGCATCATTAGTAATATGAGGAAAAAACTTTTCGCCCAACAAAGCTCAAAAGGATGAATTTACTGATGCGTTTTGAAAGTAGGAATTTGAAGATAGGAGCTGATTTTGATTAATACTTTAACAATAATTGAAATATACAATAATGCTAGAAGTAACATATGTGAAGGAATTTATATTACCAAAAGAAAGAATAGCAATTTCGTTTAATGGATGGAAGCAAATGTCAAAGCATAAAAAGCCAAGTAAGATCTACAACAAGAAGGTTTTCAAAATAACAATTTTCAAGAGATAAATTAGGCACAGCAAAACTTTAATACAAAAAATAGCAAGTGCATCAACCAATTGTTCATCCAACAAGTCTCTAATTAATGAACTCAAGTTTTCAGTGCCGAATCCCTCCAAATAAAATTAAAACGGTTCTGACCATGTCTTCTTTATGCTCAATTATAAACTAAAAACATTTTTGAAGAATGTAAAACTATTGAGATTATGTACTATTCAAATCACTATAAGATAAAGTGAAGTCCACAATTACACTTTTCGTTTGTGAAAACTGAATAGCCATTTCTTTTTATGGATCGGCTTTAAAGCCACGCATACAGAGAAAAAGGAGAGGTCACCATGAATAGAAGAGAAGAAATAGGCAAATAAAAAAAGGAAAACAAAAAACAAAAAAAAGAAGTGCCTATTTCTCTCGGAACATGTAGTATCATTCGGCTCCAACCTTAACCTTCCCAACAAAAGCCAAATGGAGCAGCCTTGACATGAAAGGAACAGTTCAATTGGGATATGTTTTAATTACATTCAAGGAGATGAAGACACAAAAAAACTCAATACACCTGGCAACTTTCCATGCCCGGCCATAGCCTTCTTTTAATAGAAACTTAATCTTGAAAGGAGGACTGATACTTATGGATGACAATTCTGGACTCCAAGCCATTTCCAAATCTAGCTTTTCTAACCAAACAGAAATATAGCTCTTTTTCTATTACCCCTAACCCCACGACATCACCCCATTAGATTCAGAAACTCCTCCCGCGCTTTTAACATCTTCCCAATCCCCTTCTACACATCAAGCTCCCAATTCGAGACAAATCACAATTTATTCCATCAACTTCGCCAAAACAAAAAAGTGTAAACCAATCCAATCAAACACAAGTCCCGTAACCCTATGGATCAAAATTCGACCGATAAACAGTCAAAGCGGCAATCCATCATCACTAATGGCAAAGGGAAACAAAAACGCCGGTCCATAACCAAAATCCTCCATCACGGCTATTCATTCGAAAACCCTAACTCGCAGCTTTCACAAGTACAGAAATCTATCATACTAGGCCTATGAAAGCGAAACCAAGCTTGCATAACCAAACAAGAGGCATCAAACAACGAGAGAATGATATAACTAGAAAGATATCCGATGAAAGACTAACCAGGCGGAGAAGAACTCGATCCCTCGCCGTTCATTCCCGGCGGGCTGCCGCCGTCCTCAACCATTCTCGCAAAGAATCGGATTCTCCCACCGCTTTTGTGACAGGAAGTTTATTAGTTAACCGAATAATTGACGCATATAAATTTCTATGCGGATGAGGCCGTTCGCTCGACGACGCCGCTGATGACGAGCGACGTAAGCTAAGCGTCGTTTTGTTTGGGGGTAAGAAAGAGAAAAATCATTTCATGATATATATATATATATATATATATATATTATATATATATATTATATAATATATATATATATATATATATATATATATATATATATATATATATATATATCATATGAGTTAAATTTTTACACACTATATATATATATATATTCATAATTTGAGTAATTCTTTTCGTCCGGATTTCACATAGAATAATTTCTTCATAGAGAGAGAGCGTCGTCTTTAGGGATGTCAATATTTGACAGAATCTGAAAATTCGATCCGAATTCGACCTAAAAATTCAAGGTTAAGGTCAACCCGTTTGTCAAACGGGTCGAGTTCGCGTTGATAAGAAAACTCGAGAATGACTTGGGTTCAACCCAAGATTTCCCGCCCTGACGGCCTCGCCGTCCGCCTCTCCTGCCAACCCGCGGCCCCGCCATCACGTGGCCTCGCCATCACGTGGCCTCGTCGTCCCGCCGCCGACACTCGGTTTGTGGTCCTAACCCTAGGCTAGGAGCTAAGCCGCTAATTGCGCAGTTTGCACTTCAAAGACGTTCATTCCTTCCTCTTCTCCGGCTTCATGAGGTTTGCTTTTCCTCTTCTCCGGCTTCGACGAGATGACGAACAAGTAGACTTCCTCCCATTCATGCACTTATTCTGTTCTTCGGCCATAACCTGATTTGTGTCAGGTCGAGTCAACTCGAAAACATGACGGCTCAGGTCCGAGTTGAGCTTTATGACCCATTTGTAAAAACGGGTCATATTCGGGTCTTGTCAAATAATGTCGAGTCAGTTTCAGGATATACCCAAACCCGACCCGCATCCTAATTTCTACACCTCTAGTCTTCTTTAAGTTTTATTATTATTATTATTATTATTTGAAATATATAGATTAATAAAGGGAAATCTATATTTCCAATCAAAATAATTTAAAAATCCATTAAAATTAAATATCCTTTTAAATTTAAAAATATAAATTCAAACATTTTTTTTCAAAATTTTCATGCTATTTATAAATCCTAAATCTTCAAATTTCAAAATTAATCATAGACTTATACTTTAATAACTTTAAAATTTTAAATATTGGTCGATATCGAGGCATCGATGGGAAGTGAAGAAAAATGTGAAGATGGAAAAGAGAAATGAAGAAGAAGAAGACGTGGGAATCAGCTTCTAATCTGATTCTGAAAAGATCACTGTAGCTTATTATTCTCACAAGTTTGGAGAGCAATGTTTGGAAGCATCTATTGGTGATAACTATGGGATAGATCTTATTTTGAATCACTTATCTTCTTTCATCCTTGTGATTTTCTTCTTACCACAAGCTTTCATTTTTCGCAATTTATTTAGTCCTTATATGTAATTGATTTGATGTTCATCAATCCAAGCTGAGTGGGCCTTTAGAGCTCTCAAGCATGAATTTACTCTATGAGTGTGCTTAAAATATTCTTGAACTTATCTTGCTAAGAGTACCCCAATAAGATGCACTCATTAAAATTTCCAAAGAGACTTCAGGTCCAAATGACAATCATATTCTAGTGTTGATTCATAATTGATATCATTTTTCACTTGTTAATGTGTCTCCTCCAATTGATGGGGTACTCACTCTGGATTAATTATTCTATGCGGACACTGAACGTTATCCAGAGACCAACCAAAATGTGTCACATCACCCATTCGTTAGGTGCTGCTGACGTTACACATTCTGGTTGATCTCCAGACGACATTCAACGTCCAATCTCTGCACAAAATATTTCTCATGACGAGCTCATGTTATTTTTTTTTAAGTCATTGGAGCAAACAATTGGAAGAAATATATTATTAAAGTTCTACAATTTGAAAGATCCTGTCACAAATCCATTCTTGTATCATAAGTTATATAGCTAGTCTTTGTTCATTTTTATCAATACTAAAATTTGGCTTTCATGGTCAGGCAAAGAAGAGGCCCAAAAGTAAATGGGTGAGCAAAGTCATCCTTAACTTACACCCCCAACTAATTAGTGTTCTCTCTTGCTCTCCTACTTGAATTCATCACTGATAAACCCAATGAGAGAAAGTCTTAGTTAACAAGAACTAATCTTGATTACTTCAAGTTTAACTCCATGGATCCTTAGAACAATCCACATACAAAGATAAGAACATTCTACTTTCATATTCAGCTTATTCAGAAAGAAAAAATTATGCAGCACATATTACAGTAAAAGTGGCACAGCCATTATGATCATCTTTTGCTTTTCTAACATGTTTCATCTACATATATATACATATATGGAAAATTGATAGAAAAAATAGAATACAAAGGTGAAATAATGAAGTGTTGAAGTTTTTCAATGGTAGAGATAATGTCTTAAATTTTTAGTTCTCTTCTTGTTCTTCAATTTTCTGAAGGCACAGGACTCTATCTGACGAATCCTCTCCCTACTAACACCCATCATCTCTCCAATCTCTTGTAGTGTGTTCATCCTTCCATTCTCCAGGCCAAATCTGGACTTTACAACCTGCTTCTCCCTTTGATTTAAGCTATCAAGAGCTTTGTTCAAATCCAGTTTCATGAACTGTCTCATTAGGATCTCCTCTGATGTCAGTGCTGCTGGATCTGCAATTACTTCCTGTAGGAATATGAGACTCTTTAGAGCTGTTGCCTGTTGTTGATGACTAAGGTTTCATTCGGGATAGCTTTCTTACTGCTTCTTAAAGAAGCAAAAAAGTTTTAAGAAACAGCAAAAAAGTTTTAAGAAGCAGCAAAAAAGTCGTCCCAAACGAAACGTAAATGATAGAGAAACAGATCAAATGGTCTATATAGTCTTTTTGGGGGCATTTAGTTCTAAACTATTTTATATGTTTACTTTAATCTCTTGATTTCTCAAATACGATTCAAAATAATCCCTTGAATTTTTAAATCTGATTCAAATAATCCGGTAGGGGGCTATTTTGAATAAAAAATGGAATACCTTGGGACTATAATGGCCCTATATAAATAGCTCACAAACCATTTTAATATTTTTCTCCCAAAAGAAGGAATAGAATGAGTGATAGGACAAACCGAGAGCTTTAGAGATTGGTTGAATCCTATCTTTTGGTCCAAAGAGGTTGGAGCTTTAGGAGTTAGTAGTACGGTGGCAAGCCGTCTCATCGACAACCCTGCTGCCTCTGCAACTTCCTCATTGTTGGGATGCCTTCCATTCTCTCTGTACAGTTGCTTTCTCGCCTCTCGAACGCGATAGGTTGCCTCAACCATGTGGAACTGTGATAAACTCAAAGGAAAAGAAAAAAAAATTCATAAGAACAGGGACAAGGCAATGCAAAATAAGGCTTCGTTTGGGATGACTTTCTTACTGCTTCTTAAACCGGCTTCCTAGTTAAAAAATTTTAATTTTTGTACTAGAAAGCCGTTTTAAGAAGCCGGAAGAAAACCGTCCCAAACGAAACCTAACTCATCTGTCAGGAAGCAAAACTTTTCTCCTAAAGATGGCATTATTTGTTAAAAAGTGCATATTTGTTAGTTTTAAGAAAGTTGTCCACTGATTAGAAAGAACAAGCATGAAGAATAAAACACACCTGACACATGACTGACACATTGCAGATATTTTTTATAACAATAGTGATAATAAAATAAAATGACATACATATCAAACATATATACTTTGATTTAAATGAAATAGTAGTTAAGGAAATGATAAACTGCAGAAGTTTTGGATGCTAAAAAGAAGCTTATAGTTTTGAAAGAGATTAATGAAATATGTTAAATAATTAATTTGGTTAGATTGCCTTTTTATGTTGCTTATTTTTTTTAATTCCTTTACATAAGAACAAAATTTATCATTATGACTTGTATTGTATGCATTTAACATTTATTTTATCATAAAAGTGCCAAAATGGTGGATTATTTATAGGGAGACTATCTTATGTGTCTAATTAGTCCCTCAACCCCTCAAATATAATTCAAAGTAGTCCTTTAGCTATTCAAATCAAATAAAAAATAATTAAAAAAAAATTATTTCGTATCATATTTGAGAAGTCAAAGGATTAAACTGAACATCTTTATAGTCTAAAACTAAATTTGGAATATAAAAATAGTCGGGGTCATTTTGGCATTTTTCTCTTTATTTTATTTATGCAATTAAAATAATTAAGAAACTCACTGTTAATGCTTATGTAATAGATCTGCTTGCAGAATTCAACATCAATCCCTCATTTAACATAAAAGATCTAGTTGCATATGAAGGTCCTGAATTCAGCCCACCAAATCCACTCATACAGCAGTCTTGTGAGACCCCATCATGTAAGAACCCAAGCTCACCTCCACTACCAAATATTCCCAAATCACCCATGGCAGACAAGGTGGACTCGATTCTAAGTGATGACATCATCTCCACAAGGGAAGGTGGATGATGGCACAAGGGAAGGTGGACGACGAAGGTACTTGATCAAGTGGAAAGGAAAGCCCAAGTCAGAAGATACATGGCTGGATCGTGAGGAGCTGCAGCAGATTGACCCCGACGTATTGGAGATCCACAAGAGCACTAGAGACGCTTACTCGATGGAGTCGAGCTTTCTCCCACCCCGTGAGAATGATGGGGACATCAGAGCATGAAAAGTATATCTGAGGCATGGCCGTCGATCTACGACCACGATTGACTCAATGTGTTTTGAGTTATTTCATATATTTGTTTTATTATGTTATTTGTTATTAATGTTTTTTCCCATTTTACCCCTTGCTTAAGGGAAGTCGTATGTAAGCCCTAAGGGCAAGGTCATCTTTTATCTTTGAGTCCTTTTTGTACGAGGCTATTTATAGCCCTAATATTTTTCTTCTAAAGTTAATGATTGAACGATAAAAAAAATTTGTGCTATTGCTTGAGTTCTTGAGAGATTTTGAGAATGCTTGGAGAGAGAGCGAGATCCCTAGGAGAGGGAATTTGGATCACCCACCAACCTTTGAGACGGCAGGTTCGTGGTTTTCTTTGTTATATATTTTCCTTTCTTCTCATCTTCTACCCAACCGTACGTCTAACCCCTCCTCACTCCAAGCCGTCGGCCACCTTCATCCCCACAATCCTTCCACCGAAAACTACCCAAGTCACCTCCACCTAACCGCTGGCCCCTAGTCCCTTATTGTCTCTTGGATTTATTTCCTATTCTAGATTGTCATAATTTTGGATAGATTTTGAATTTAAATTCACTCAATTTGAAATTTAAAGTCTTTCATAAAATTATAAAATTTATTTTAGGAAAGTTTCCTAAATTAAACTCCATTTGAATTTCAAGTTAATTGGAATTCCTTTACCACTTTTCTTATTTAAGTCAACTTATTTTTGGAAAAGATTTGAATTTGAAATAAATCAATTGTAGATTTCAAATCTTTACTTTTTTTTCTCCTATTTCAGGAAAGATTCTTATTTAATTCAATCAATCAAATCATGATGGATTGATTAATTAAAGCGTTAACTCCAAATTTCAAATCTTTCCTTTTTCTCTTTATCCTATTTTGGGAAAGGATCTTATTTAATTCAATCAATCAAATCATGATGGATTGATTAATTAAAGCCTTATCTCCAAATTTCAAATCTTTCCTTCTCTTTATCCTATTTTGGAAAAGTTTCTTATTTAATTCAATCGATCAAATCATAATGGATTGATTAATTAAAGCTTCAATTCCAAATACATTGCACCTAGACACTTAGCCCCCTCTCTCTCTTAGCCGAAATTCCCAAGGGCCCACCCACTTAATTCACTTCCCAAAATTAAACCTATTTCTTTAGAATTAAATCCAAATTCAGCCTAGCCTTACCCGCCCCCTCTTCCCCCTTTAGGCTACTCAAATTCTTGCCAAATCAAAGGACTTTGATTTGAGTTGCATGCAAAGAGTGCTGGACCTTTCAAAATACTTAAGAAAATTAACGACAATGCCTATGTAGTAGATCTGCCTGCAGATTTCAATATAAATCCCTCTTTTAACATAGAAGACTTAGTGGCATATGAAGGTCCTGGTTTTAACCCCCCAAATCCACTAATAAAACAGTATAGTGTGAACCCACCTTGTGAGATTCCAAACTTACCTCCACTATCAGATATCCCCAAATTTGGAGGCAATCCTAAGTGATGAGATCATATCCACAAGAGGAGGAGGACAAAGGAGGTATTTGATCAAGTGGAAAGGAAAGCCCGAGTCAGAGGATACGTGGCTAGATCGCGAGGAGTTACAGCAGATTGACCCGGATGCACTATAGATCTACGAGAACACTAGAGATACTTACTCGACGGAGTCGAGTTTTCTCCCACCTTGGGAGAATGATGGGAAAATCAGCTCGTGGAAGGTTTATCAGAGGCGTGGCCGCCGATCTACGGCCACGATCAAGTCTTTGTATTTCTGAGTCATTTATGTTATTTTATTATTCATTTATTTTCTATTTGTTTAGTGTCATTTTGGTTTTTTCCGTTTGTACCCCTTTAGGGGGAATTGTCATGTGTGGGCCCAAAGGGCAAGTTGGTCTTTTATTTTTCTTAAGTCTTTGTATAACCTCATGTTCTTTGTTTTGAGGGAATGAATTATTGATTAGAAAATTTTCCTCTTGCATGAGTTTTGTGAGAACTTGAGAGTTCTAATGGAGAAAGATCCCTAGGAGAGGGAGATTTACGCATCACCCACCAACCTTGATAAGTCGGATTTGTGGTTCTATCCCTTTTTCCCCTTCCCCGCTATCTTCCCCACCTAGCCGCCGGCTTTCCAACTAACCCGAGCCCACCTCCTTCCCCCCCTCAACCTCACGGCCAAGCCCCATCCCAAACTCCACAGATTCCCCCCACCCATTAGCCCCCGGCCACCCTCTAGCCACAATTCCCCCCCCCCCACAAAAAAACCGCCGGCTAAATGCTTTAGCCGCCGACCACATCCAAGCCTCTATTCCCTCTTGAGTTTCCTAATTGGGTGTGAGTTAATATGGGATAATTTTGAGTTTTAATTCCTTTGAATTTGAATTTCAAAATCCTTCCTAAAATAATTCATCTATTTTAGGAAAGTTTCTATTTTGGATCTAATTTAAAATTACAAATTCAATTGGATTTAAAATAAACCTTTCCTAAATTCAAAACCTAAGTTAAGAAACTTTAATTGCCCTCATTAACTCCCCCTTGCCCATGCATGCCGCCGGCCTCATGAAAGCCCCTTTTGAATTATTTCCAAAACCCAAGTGACCCCTTTGGAAATAGTTCAAATCCTCTTTATTCCCTTTGGCCGAAAAATTTCAAATACCCATATACCTCCTTATTTCTTTCCAAAAATCAAGTCTCACGGTTTGGAAAGAAATCCCCTACCTCCTCCTCATTGCCGCCGGTCTAGCCTCCCATACCCGCCCCCTTTCTCTCTCAAATTCCCTCTCCATCGTTAACTCTCCACCTTTAAACAAAACCTGGAATTTTATTTCAGATTTCCTCATTGGCTCTTCCTCCTTTCAATCACAAGAGAAACTTCTTTCTCGTCACTTAAAGTCAAGAGTCCTATCAAGTGCTAAGGAGATTGTACACTCAATTCTCCATGAATGGCGGATCCGGAGACTGATTATGGAAAGATGACGGTTTCGTCGACATCCTACAATCTACCTTCTTCAACATGAATCCAATGTTTGATCACACCGTCGAGGATTACTTGGAGCGCACCTTGATCTACTTGGTCGAAGCTATTGACGAGCACTTCGAGGGCATCGAGTGGAGGATATCCACCACTCCTTGACGAAGGTTCTTTCTTTCTCCTTTCCTTATATTTCCTAAATCTAATTTCTCTTGGATTTGTTCACAATCAAGAAGGACGACTCCATACTGCTCATGCTAAAGCTTAGTAAACGTAGGGTTTGAGTGCACCTTTATGTTTTCTAAATCTCATTGTTAGACTAAGGATTTCTTTGAAACTACTACTTGTCATTGTGCTATTTTCTTGATTTATTTGAAAAAAGTTCAAATCTCTTGCTACGTAATTTGGCCTAAGCGGGTGTGACCCCTATTTGTTTTGACTCATCGTTTTAAAGTGCTATTAGTTTTGTTCTATGATTATTCTAATCACAAGTTGTGCAAAATCCAAATGAACTAAAAGCATCTCATACTTAGTCCTGCATCACATCCAAATATACACTATTAAAAGCATTCAAGTCTAACACCCTAATAAAGATAAACAATTTGGCAAAACTTCAAAAAAATCAAATGGTAAAAATAATTCTTAATATTATTGTTTTTGACGTTTAAAAGGACATTCAATAGAAAAATATTTACAATTGAAAGAAAAGATTGAACATCTGATTTGTCAAAAATATATAGTCATTATTTATATGAACAACTCGTAGATCACAAGCCTCAAAATAGAGGAAAATCAAGAGTCATGGAGAAAAAATATATTAGAATATTTAATATGAGTGGCATCCCTTAAACACTAAAAGATTCCATCACTAAAGCAACTCAAAAAAGTCAAACTCATTAGAGTTTCTAAAGGGGGCCATTTGGTTGGGTTAAAATGATGCATAATTAAATAGAATATGATATAAAAGAAATGCAATGTATTTGAAATGTTCGGAGTTATTTGAATGAGTGTAAAATAAATGTTAAGTAATTACTTTTTTGTTTGGTTTAAAATAATGAATGTAAAGTAAAGCACAACAATAGTGCAAAAGCGACAGCGGCTACTAACGGTAGGCAAAGACAAGAGGCGACATGCAGTGGCCAGCAGTGGCTCTTGCAAATGGAGAGTGGCAGGCAAAGACGACAAGCGGCGGCGAGAACTAGTGGTTGGTGGTGGATGACGGCACCAGCATAGGTGGGCAGCAGCAACTAAAAATTGGTGGCCAACAATGACGAGCAACAATGATGGTGTGTGTTGGCAAGTGATGGCGGCAGGCAGTTGCTAACAATGAGCTGTGGTGACAATGTTAGAATTATAGTGTAATTGAAAATCAACCAAACCTAATGATTACAAAATCACCAAAATTAAATAAGATGGTGAATTTCAAATATTTCAAATCTTTACTCAGCACTTCTTTTACTTCAGACCATAAATTAATATTTTAAAAACTCCTACATTCAAAATATATTATACTCATTTTACTTCAAACCAAACAGCTCCTAAAAGAATTCACATTCTGACTTCTATTGAAGATATATACACATCTTTCAAAAAAGTATTTATTCAAATTATTAATGAAATCTTCCTCTTATGAATTACATTACATCTAAAAAAAAGCCCTGAAAGGCACACTAATGAGGTAGCCTCAATGAGAAGCTAAGAGTGAACATAGTCCTCACTAGAAAGACCTTATGAGAGCAAATGTCAAATAGGGTCCCTTGAGAGACATGCTCATGAGGTAGCCTTGATGCGAAACTAGTAGTAGACATATTCTTTGCTAGAAAGACTCCATACGAGCAAGCCGTTGAAAAAAGTCATCACCTATCCAAAAAGGGATAAGGACAAAAATGGTCCCTTGACTCTTTATGAAGGATCAATCTGGTCCTCAATTATATTATAGGATCATGTTGGTTCCTCAAGTTTTTTTAAAAGAATAAAAATAATCCCATTGTGAGATTATTTGAATTCTTCTTTAAGAAGTTGATGGACTAAAATGATCATTTAATATAGTTGTGGATCATTTTGATCCTTCATAAAGAGTAAAGACCATTTTCATCCTTTTTTTTAATCAAAAATCTCAAAATTCAAAAGCCTTAGAACGAACATGTTTCTCTAGTTCTTTAAAACTCTCAGAAGACTAAAAGCTTTAAAATGTATATGTTTCTCCAATTCTCCAAAAATCTCAAAAGGTTAAAACTTCAAAAGGTACATGTTTATTTGATCATCCAAAAATCTTAGTAGGCATAAGCCTCATCTAAGCTTATGCTTGGATGATGTTTTCAACAGGCAATAGCGTGACTCTAAATGATGTGTTTGACAATGATATCGAGCACTATTGCAAAAGATAGAGGTGTTATAAAAAAAACTATGATATTTGAGAGCAATATAAAGGAAACAAGAATGAATCTTCATCTAGGCTTGATACTCTTGCAAAGAAACAAGTAGATGATGAGAGTAACAAAAAATATTATGATTTAGGGGCAATTTGGTTTTCTTAAAAAATGCAAAGTCAATTAGAATATAATGAAAAATGAATACAATGTATTTGAAATATTTGGAGTTATTTAGATGAATGCAAAACAAATGCAAGTGATTTTTTTTTAAGTAAAGTGAATGCAATGTAAAACTCAATAATGATGGAAGCCGATGACGGTATCTGACAGCAGCAGGGGCGAGATGTCAACATCAGATGATCGATGGTGGAGAACAATCTCATTGGGCTGCCAGTGGTGAGCAGTGGCAACAAGAAAATAGCAACGATGGTGTAGCTGGTAAACGGCGGTGAGAGCGGAGTCAGCTTATGATGAATTTGAAATTCGACTAAAAACAAGTACATTTTGAATATATAAAAAATAAACTCTGGCGTAAATTTGTAACTACCAAATTTTTCTACTCATTCATTTTTTATCAAACCAATCACCAAAATTTTTACATTTGGAATACTTAAACTCACCTTTCATCAAATCAAATAGCCCCTTAAGAGATAATAATAATGATGAAAAGATTAGGCTATGTTAGCTTATGATGATGATTCTTAAGCAGATTAATTTTACATTTTAAAAACACAAGACTTGCAAACAAAATTATAATATTTTGAATTTTGAGTGATTGAGCACAAGCCTAAGTATAAACATTTAACATTATAAGCGTTGTGTGCGTGTGTACATTATTTTTATTACCATGATACTATGATAGTTTATTTTCAATTTAGCTATTGTTCATAAATGTTCATGCATATCAAGCTGCATCTTTATCCATAATCTTTTAATGTTTGAGCTATGATTAAAATAGCGTGCTACATCATACACTATATGCTATAGCTACACGAAACCTTTGTACTATGATGTGATATTTGCTATTGTCAAGTATGGGTGATGCCCACTAGTTAATTAGCTTGAATAGGCTTGGTCTGGTCCACGATAATACATGAGAGCCATAAGTATGGATCCATTGTATGTAATTACATGCCCACCCTGGGGGGAATTTTTATTATTTTAACAGACATGAAGGGAATTTTGGCTCAGATGGAGACCTATCAAACGATGGCCACCCCGAGATCTAAACATCAATCCCCATCCAAGGACTATAGATCAAGTCAACCAATTTTATGCTGCAACTCTGATCTAATATCGAAGTTTCGGAACTTTTAAGGAAATCAACAAAAGCTCATCTTTATAAGTGGGCACAAAATATTGAAGCTCTGATTTTCTTGGTCTGCATAATAGCCTGATGAAATTATCGATCTGGTGATACTCTTCTCAACTTTTCAACGCAATCTGCTCACTGATTACTTGTTATGTAATATTATGTCATTTCATGATAAAAGCTACATCACGTGAACCATAACAATTAAAGGTAAATCCACAATGAACGCGCATTAAGGTTCTTTTGGGTTTGCATTATATATAGTACAGAAAAAAAACTAGGATAGAGACATCCTGAGTTAAGTTTAGCCCTTCCGGAACTTAAAGATATTTTCATCGAATTGCAAATCATATCCTACTTTACTAGGCAATTCATTATTATGAAAAATAAGATTGCCCTGGAAAATAGGAAAAACTGGCTCGCAGTTCAAAGATAATTGTGTTGTACCATAAAGTAAATTTAAATGAAAATTCCAAAACTATTTTTTTCCCACCAACTTTAGCATACTCCACATCAAAGATTTTAGTTTTTCCGAAATGCAAACCAAAAGCTACCTATTTATCATCATTTGCTAGATATGCATCACATTTAAAATTGTTTTGAGAAATTAACAAGAATTTAATGAAGAGGTTGGCACTCCTAATGCTAGTTTAATTTATTCATAGAGATTTACTAGGGATGAACTTACTGGTAATCTTATTGTCCTAGATTGCTCAGAAAGAGACTTTCGAACAGCTTGTCTGATCCACCAATGCGCGTAAGTAGAAAATTTATATCCCTTAGAAGCATCAAATTTTTCAGCACCTCTTAATAGACCTCGACAACCTTCCTGCAAATAAGATTCAATGTCAGCACCAAGATATAGGCTACAAGCACCAATGTCATCATCCTGTCATGAGGTGAGGTAATTAAAGGACCTGAACAAGATCCTGGAGGCTCATTCCTGCACTTTGAAAATTTTTAGCAATGGAGATAACAAGTCGTATGTTACTTTTGATCATCTTGTCCTTGCATTGTCTTCCATGGTTTAAGCGTTTCTTCAAGGCCTTCTTGTCAAGTCCAGCTGCAGTTGCCCATTGTGCAAATGTTGGCTCATCGCTAATTCTTTCTGCAAGCTCATCTTGAATTCTTTCTAACTTTAGCATGTCCTGCATCATATTCATCAATGAGATTAAACATTAATTTTCAGTGAGTTTTATCTTGCAAGAAGTGGTGTTGATGTAAATTTCAGTTGATTTTATTAGTTGTTAAGCTTCTCTCTCTCTCTCTCTCTCTCTCTCTCTCTCTCTCTCTCTCTAATGATATATGATGTGCAACACTTCATTTATGCTCTATAGAGTTAGCATTGAATGCTTAAACCAAACAAAATGGATTAATGCATATTAAAAGATGGTAAGGTAATTATAGATTTTCAAAATTCACATCAACAATGCCATATTACCAACTATACCTGTTCATTTTATTATTAAGCTCAAAAAATAACTGTCCAGACATTTTCACAGGAATGCTGCATGGTACTTATTGAAGAAAGTTGAACATGAAAATAGGAAAAGGAGTAGAGAACCCAAATTGCTACAATGTCGCCAATTAAAAATTAATACTATCATTTTCCCTCTCTTTCCATATATGGTAATACCAAAAAAAACTTGAGGAAACACAATATCATAATTCCTCTTATGCTAGTATGAATATGAATTTTAATCAGCATTTCAAGCTACACAATATATATTTCATGTCTCAATATCTATGATAGTAAATAAACCATCAAATATAAGAATCCCAATATGTATAGATGTACAAAATATTGCACCTGAATTCCTTCTGATAACTGTTGCTCTTCAGAAGCAGTGAGAAGCTTTGCTGTACTTGTCATGCCTCTAAGGTAGCGAAGGGGATCAGAATAATCAACTTCATGAAATCCAACGCGCTTCTTTTTCCCAGGTGACCCCAACCTAGTAGAAATAACACTAGCAGCAGCCTTCTCTTCTATCTTTTCTCTTCTGACCATTCTCTCTGTATGACGCGACGATCTCACAGTTATATTTTCCCTCGCATCACGTTCATCACTCTCGAAATTAGAGATACAGGTACGTTGCGAGTCAGATTGATGCCGTGTCAAATTCCGTTCCTTCGGTTCGGTTTCTGCCTCTGTAACAGAATGACTAACCCGGCTGATCTTCTTGGATTCGGATCGTTTGACACCGTCAGGCCTAAGTTTTTCTTCACCAGAAGCCTGCTCATTTGTTTTGCCATATTTCAAAGATGGGCTGTTTTGGAGCAACAGAGCTGCTGCTTTGGCAAATTTAAGTGCTGCTTTTGCAAGAGTAATTGCCTCGGCAGCAGCTGCTGCTATCACTGCCTCTTCACTCGTGAGGATTTCTTCTCTAGTTAAATTTGCTTCAAAGATTTTCTAGACAAAAATGCCAAGGTAAAAATTTTAATATAAAAAGGATGTAAAAGCCTAAGAGATTAGCACATTTAGTTGGCTGTCATATCCCTCCATTTTCATGAAAGGATAATGAATGCAAGATATTTATGGTAAAAGAAGACTTCAGAGATTGCTTTCTTGAACCAAAGAGAAGAATATTTTTTTCCCATGAACTTGTTCGTAAAATAAAAAAGTAGAAACTTATATGATAAAGTATATCAATCAGTAAGTTTAAAAAGGCACCCAAAAATACAAGATTTTGCCAACTAGCACTTTCGTATGGTTTTTGCTTAAATAAATGAGCAGTAAAACAGTATATGTTAACTTAAGGAGAAATTATTCTGTGCGGATACCGGACGGTCTGGAGGCCAACCAGACGTGCCATATCACTTGGTACCCAGCAAAAAAGTAACGTGACGCGTTCTGGTTAGCCTCCGGATGACGTCTAGTGTCTACACATAATAATTTATCTAAATTAAGAGGTGATATTTGTCAGGAATTGCAGTATTACACTATTGTCCTTTAAGAAAGCTGCCACTTGTAAGTTTTGAGTGATTAAAATTACATCAACATGGAAGCCCTTTACGAAAACAAGAAGAATGGACAAAAATAAATAAATAAAAATAAACATAACCCATATTTCTAAGCTCTCCAACAATCCATCTTGAACTTGGGTTTTCGAAACTTATCCAAGAAACCATGATTTAAATGAAAATTTTGTTTTTGATAAATCTGAATCATTTACAATAACTAGTACAAGAGACTTAACGTACTTTTTTACATTAGTTGTATCCTGAATAACATTTTTCATCTTTGAACCAGACATTTTCTAAGTTTCATAGCTCTAGTTATCATTTCTCAATTCCAGATTAGATTTCTAACTCCTAAATAATGGAAATCATCTGCTTCTAGTTTGAAGAATCTGAAATTGCATAATAAATAAAAAGGAAAAAATCAAGGATTTCCAAGGGAAAAATTTTTAAAATAAATGCTGTATAAATTATAACTAAAGGGAAAAAACATCAGGAAAAAATTGAGATGAGGCCTAAATGTGAAACTAGCCTTGCCTCATCAACAAATTTGGCTGATGTGACAGAACAAGTCACTGACGCCTTTGGTATTTTTTTCTTTATTTTCTAGCCAATTTTCAATTTAGGAAATAGAAATGAAACTTATTTTGAATATATATATATATAGTTATGATATTTACATTAATTTATTTCAATTTTCTACTTGAGTGATTCACATAATACCATGAAGACGGTTTGTAGCTTTGAAATTATAATTCTTTACAACCATAAGCTTGAATTATATTTTTAGGCAAATTTATTCTGATACGATTGAAATATAGTTAAATTTCTACAAAAATAGATATTCTTAAACAACAATAATAACATCAAACATTTATCCCACTATTTGAGGAGATGTTAAAGAAAATATAAAATTTCTTTCATTAAAAACTGACATTTAAAATAAAAAACAACTGGGAATCACTCAAACAGAAAGTTAAATAAATTTGTGTAAATTATAAATGTATTTATAATCTCAAATTTAGTTCAAATTCAATTGCATAAATAGGAAACCAACAAAAAAAAAAAATCTCCGGTTGATCGAGTGACTTGGTTTGCCACGTCAACCAAATTTGCAGACAAGGCAAGGTTAGTCGTCTGTTCAACGAGCGACTAAGCCTAGTCTCAATTTTTTCACTATTGCTCCCCTTAGTTTTAATATATATAGAGTATCTTTTAAAAACTTTACCTTTTCCATATTCAATAACTACTTCACAAACGATATGATGATACTCACATTTTCTGGAGGACCAACAGCACCAACATATGTCAAGGGACTCATACAAGTTAATGAGAATGGATGAGCCTCCATGGTTGGTATCTGGAGCTTCTCAATGACCGCTGTCATTTGGGATGCAGTACAATGAGTCTCAAATCGTACAAGGATTCTAGCATTCGCAGCAGATGTGGCTGATAAAAAAAAAATTTATCAATGAATACATTGCAAAACTAATGATAACACTCTATCAATGAGGAAGCAACTTCGCATATTTAGAGGATAAAAAAAAATTCTTGTTGTCTTGTTAGCATTATAGATAAGCAAATCCTCAAATACAACAAGTCTAAAACTCCTATGCAACAAAACTTTCACATGCTCCTTAAACAAATTATAATTCTCTGGAGTAGATGAAAAACAAAAGAAAAATCAGATTTATTTATTCTTAGAATAAAAATCTTCGGAGATCTTCTTGATAAAGCAAAAAAGTTGAAGTATATTTCACAAAATGAAGTTCCAGCCTCCTGAGGTCATAATATTGGAGAATAAAAAGAGAATAAGCTTATTGGAAGAAAACAACTGTAAAAAGTAAATAGATAAAACTATGGGGAGATTTGATTCGATGATATCTGCATTTAGTAATTGTTACTTGTTAAGCTTGCTAACATCATTAAATAATGAATACTTGAATGATACTTCAGTTACATTTTTGCTGGCATCAAGAAATCATCCAGTTGGGTGATACCTGCATATCATAGACCATTTGAACGTAAGCTTTTGTTTTGCTACAAGTAAGATTTAACACCATTAGGATTATATAAATCCTATAAATCCTATAAATCCAAATCTAGTAAAACCAAATCTCACGGCAAATGAAAGGCACCGTAGATCAAAATCGTGCTAAATCCCGGATTTCCGAAATCTTGTTTTTTGCCGGATTTATGAAATCAATTGACTCGAGAGGAAAGGTCCGCTCGTTAAATCCGTTCTATAGCCAAATAGTCACACGGGATTTAATAGGATTTTTCATGACTGTTACCAAACAATTTTCAGGATTTAGGCCCCTAGGGATTTCCGAAATATGGATTTAGCGTATTTACAAAACCATACTTAAATCAAATCCTTTGTGCTACCAAACAGTCCCTGAGAGTATTAAAACCTGAAAACTCTTTGGCAAGACAACCTTTAAATCTTGCTAAATCCTGATAAATCATTTTGCTGTTTGATTTAGGATTTAAGATTTGTGATAGGGAAGAACCTTATATCAGTTAAATTCAGTTAATAGTAAGATAAAACAAATCTAGAATTTAACTAATAACGGAGCTAAAATAACATCTATCAAAACGATAGGATTTAAAGTCCCCCAACTTCTGACTGGAAGAATTTTACTAAATCTTGCTAAAATCCAGCCTAAAATAGGATACCAAACAACCCCTTAAATCAAACACATTGCATTTAGCAGATAAAATTGAACAAAATACACTAAATTGACATACTGATTGTTCATAACAATATCTCCTAAATAGTACTAAATTGAACAATCCCTAAAACACACTTCCATGCATTTGAAATAATTGGAAACTTATTTGTAGCAAGTTGATATATTAATAGAATGTAAAAAGAAAGAACCTCAAACACATATCTTTCTCATATCCTTCCCACATCTCAACAGTTGAAAACCCTACATTAGAGGTCCCATTGCTCAGCAAGTTTAACAAACTCCATAGTTATGGTCATTTTTCAAAATTTTAAGAAAAGGGTCTTTCTTTCTTTCTCTAAAAGTTTCAATTTTGAAGGCAAGAATATTAAATTAAAAATAAATGATGGAGAATTGCGGAGCAGAGAAGTAGAATGGATTACAGTGAAGGCTATGGTGAAAAATTCTTGAATGGGCGTCCGAGGAGGCAGGACACTTGAACTGCGGCACCAAGCACGCCATCAGCTGCCTCCGTTCAAGCGCTTCAGAAACGCAGCAAGTCGCCTTCTTCTTCTACTTCCAGCTGATTAAATGGAGAGAGGAGAGAGAAAATAACAGAGGAGATGTAGGGGTACGGCCACGGGGGAAAGGAGGAGCCCGGATGATTTAAAGGATAAGGAGGCACGGCGAGTGGCAATGGAATAGAAGAGGCGGGGCATCCACCGTAGTGGTTTAGGTAACACTACGCTGTCTTTTTGGCCGTTAGATTAGTTTAAGATTCGCGCTATCATCGTCGAAATTTTAACACTTTAGATGGCACATTTTTTTTTAATATTTAGTTTAAATTATACTCAAACGTTAAGTTAAAAAAAAATTGCAGCCAAATCAAATTGCTACAGCATGTAACAAAGTGATTGGTTGGAGCCTTGGAGGGTGTAAGTGAGCGGGCTCGAACTCAATTCGTTTATGGGCTCGCGAGCCACTCGAATAATTATTACTATTTTTTAAATAATTTTTATTTTATTTATTAAATTTAAATATTTAAATAATAATAATAATAATAAATATTTAATAGTATAAAAATAAAAGTAACATTTAAGATTTAATACTAATAATAATTGTTTAAAATATTTAATAAAAATTTAAATATTTAAATAGTTAAAATAATTCATAATATTTAAAAAAATCCCCCCAAGGCTCGTGAGCCGACTTGAGCTCGTTTATAGTGGGACGAGCTCAAATTTTGAGTCCGACTCGAGCTCAAGCTCTAATTTTGAGCTCCACTCGAGCTCGATATTTAACAATTAAGCTCGACTTAAATACCTCCTAACTCAAGCTCGACTAGACTCATTTGCACTCCTAATTGATTGCTATGTGGCACAACTTACACGTGGTACATTTTTTTAAACATAAATTTTATACTCAGTATCCCAAATCTGAACTTTTATTTGGTCCGATGAACGTACGTAGAGCTACGTTCGGCCGGCACTAAGATCGCAGGCACAAAATGAGAAATACCGAGCAATACCAACAATAACGAGAAATACCATTATGTGAAGACAGAATACCGAGTAATACTAAGCAATACTGAGTAATACTAAGCAATACCGAGTAATCCCAAAAAATACCGAGTTTTTTCCAGAAAAACTCGATATTTTTTGGGATTACTCGGTATTGCTCGGTATTACTTGGTATTGGTCTTCACAGAACGGTATTTCTCATTATTACCAAACAATACCTAGCAATACCGACCAAATACCGAGCAAAAACCGAGTAACAATCCTCTAATCAAACGTAGAGCTACGTCCGGTCAGAGGAAGTAATAAAAGTTCCCCAAATCTAAACTTTTCATGCATTTCTTTTATAAAATCTTTATTCCTCCCTGTGCATTCTTTATTATCTCTCTTACTCAAAATATTCTCTTTTCTCTTTCAATTTTCACCAAAAAAATTCTTCACATTTTTTTAAGCTTGTGATTATTCTCTTTTATAAAATTTTCTAAGCATTCCATTTGCTCTAACATATGTTCTTTGTGTGCAGAGTATATGCTTGATTGTTCCTTCCCCAGAAAGAGAAGACGGAGAAATTATTTTGTGCGAATGTTGAACATAGCTCTAAATATGTAGATCAATCAAAACGAGTCACATCAACAATACCGAGCGTGGTACCAAGCAGTACCATGTTCAGTAACAAGCCGTAGTACCGACGTGGCTCATTCTGATTGATCTTCGGATGGCATTCAGCATCTGCACAATATAATTTTTCACCCACACGAGGGGGCTCCCCCCTCAAGCAAGAAGGAAAGGGACGAGGAGATGCGGAGGGACCACCAATGAGTCCCAAGGCCGCACAAAAGTCACCTCCAAACAAGATGATGAAAGAGTTGGAAACTCCCACTCCCCAAAGATCCTATAATTTGATTTTCATTAGAACAATCATTGATTAATCTCAGCCATCCAAAATAAATTGAATGGTCATAATTAGCAACTGTTCATAATACATTCACCAATGGCTACTACAGAAACTCCAACAACATATAAATGTTTTAAACTATAGAGATTCATAAGCTTGATTATAAGAACAATCAATCATATATATGTCGCTCCTATACAAATAATTAACAAGTCGAACAAAATAGATGTTCAATCATTTGATAGATAAGATCAAAATATATATTTAAGCTCGGCTCGTTTTCATAAAGAGCAAGTCAAGTCGAACTCGAGCTCCTCTGATACAATGAGCTTTTTTGACAGCCCTATCCCTAAGCTCTCCCTTATACTTCATTTCTAAATGAGAGAGCAATTAGGTTGAAACAATCTAAGCAAGCCCTGTAACTGCACTGAAGAGAAGTTGCAGATTTAAGATTCGTTTGTGACGGCTTTTTTTTTTGCTTCTTAAAGCAGTTTTTTATTATAGAAATTATAGAAAACTGCTTTAAGAAGCAACAAGAAAGTTGTCCCAAACGAAACCTTAGACTCCCAGGTAAGGAAGAGGAGAATCTGCTTCTAAGTTCTAAGCTTGTTTGTGATGTCAATTCAGAAGGTGATTGATCCATTTCTGGACAACTGAAGGGGATCCATACCAAGGTCTTAGTGTGTCATCTGAACCAACTGGAGAGTGATAAACTCCATCCAAGCTTATATTAAGCGCGCCGTCGAGGTGTGCCGAGATCTCGGGAACAACTCCATCTCCCCACACATCTGCCTTCCCACACACCTGCAAGTGGAAATGATATCAAGTTGAGAAAACTTAAAAAGGAATAGTTACATGTGTTGGTTCAAGACTCTGCAAGCCTGTTTGGTTGCTCATAAACAGAAGGAAAATGATATTTCATTCATTAATAAGGACAAAAATCTCTACTTATGTTAAGAAATGTAGAGATAGATCTAAAAGACTTGTTAGAAAATATTAGAAATGATCTTTCTTATTAGATTTAAATGAGAATTTGATTTTTAACAGAACACTATAGAGAAAAATGATTCATGTAGCCGACACCACGTAGTGGGACAAAAGCTTGATGTTCTTGTTGTTGTAACAAGGTCAAAAATTTGAGTTAGGATATCAAGATTAAAATTTGGTTAGTAAGAGTTCTAAAACTCTTGAATTTATTTTGAGGTAAGTGCAATATATTGGTAATCAATTAATTTGTGTTACACCATATTCCCAAAATAAATCCAAAGAATTTTGAAGTCACCAAAAATTGGATGGGATATCCTTACTGAATTTTTTTCCTAGTTATTTGGATTTTTGTTATGTGAGAAAGGTTAGGATATCCTATCCAAAATTTAGTAATGATAGGTTTTAAAATATTTAGATTTGCTTTAAGAAAAGTGCAATATATAGATAATCAACTAACTCTAGTATTGCACTCTTCTTTATTGTTTCTAAGAATTTAAGAAATTTATACTCTTATTAAAAGGTACTTGGTATTTCACTAAAATAGGACCCCAACCCTTCATTTGAAATATTTTACTAATATCTAATGAAATCTACTAATAAACTATTTAAATGACAATCAGTCACATCTACAACTTCTTCAAACTCAATCCAAAAGAAGAAAGTGGCAGAAGTCAGAACTAAAAGAACCAATAAGGAGGAAATGAGAAGCAAGGAATAACGGATACCTGCCAGCAACATTTATAAGGCAGAAATTACATCCTCCACACCTTCTCTCTTACAAGTTTGCAGTGAAGGAGCACACCAAAAAACATGAATGCATGAAGAAGCCAAAGAAGAAATAACATAGTTTCTTAACTAACCATGCAAGAAATGCCAGCATCATATTTACATGGGTAAAATGACCACTGGTTCCAGATAAATGACCATTGGACAAAGTTGTGCACCACACAATGATTTGGGAAAAAAATGCAAATTCATGCTGACTTATTCAGAGTTCAAGTTCACATATGCTTCATTTCAAACCCTTTACCCTTCTTCAAAAAGTGGATTTAAAACCAGGGGGAATTGATATAGGTGCAAAAACCCACCCTCTCAAGCGAAATGATTTGAGTTGCACATGTCGCCAAATCTCTAGAGTGATTGAATTGGCTAATGTCGGATGGATTTGAGGTGAAGGAACGTTCAACACCGGAACCAAATAGTAAGACAAATCAAAGCAGCTCACTTGACTTGTAATGCCTACATAGCTAGCTTAATCACTCCTAATTTGGCATATTCATCTAACCTGATACTTAGAAAGAGCCCCAAAGTGATGACAAGCTTGGCTCTATAAACCAAATTACATCTTTGTTAGGCTAAACACAAGCATTATCCATACGTATAAGAGCACACAACAAAACAAAAGAACTTTTGAAAAATTTACTCAAGCATATATAATAGGATATAAAAATGAATTTACTAAACTAAGCTTTAAAGCAACCAAATATAAGTAGTCTTTGCCTGCTTATAACCCTGGCCAATAAAGCGACTCCTCATAGTAGGGGCAACTGGAGCAGATCCAACTGTTCTCTCTGTGATGACTAGTTCAGAAGCTCCTTTGTTATTATCAATATGATCTATAATATCTGAATTGGGGTTACTAAGAAAGCGTGCTCCCCGAATATACCTGTCAAAATACTATCAAATTACTTTAAATGCGAAGTTCACATGGAACAGGAAATATTTAAGTATATACGTGCAATCTTTCATCAATAGAACGGCATACAAAGGTTCCTCTCTAAATCTACATTTTTGAGTTGGTATTTTCAAAAGAAGCACAGGCAGTTCAAATGATACAAATCTACATTTCAAATAATACAAGACATGAGGATCAATATTTTTAAGTACATATTTTCAAAAGCAGCTCAGGCATTTCACTAAGATTGTTGATATTTTGGATGGATGTTCCATACAAGTTTTATTAACAAAATATAGATACAAAGGATTTATGAGCATAATCCATGTTAATAACATGCAAATTACTCTTAGTAAGTGTTTGTCTTCAACCATAACTTTGAAAACCCTCCGAATATAACAATTGTCGGTTGAGTAGAGTTTCATAAATTTATATATCTATATGTCATATAAATAGCTGGAGAAACAGTGAATATATTTAGCCTTTTCCAAATTTATCCTTCAACGTCATATTTATGTAATATCTATTCTTATTTTAAGGTAAGGACATGATATTCTATGAGTCATTGTTAAAAGATTGACCAAGTCAACTCAATTTCGATCAATCAAGCAAACTAATTCTATTGTGAAGCTGGCCAAAATTTATGTTCATGAGATTGTACAATTGCTTGGCGATCTGAGAAGCATAAGAAATCTTAGGTACAAACTTGACATTTAATAAATCATTTCATCCTCAAGTCAATGTTCAGACATAATGAATTGTTCAAATTCTAAATGGTTGATAGAAAGCAATGCTTGAATGTACTTCAAGTAATTCCTTGGCCATCGTACATCAAGTGATTATGTACGGCGTATGGCGCTACATTCTTTGAATCCCACAAAAGCCAAAATGCAAGCTTATCTTTGCTACTCATAATGCAGATTTCTCGGTGAGGAGATCTAAGAAAAGCTGCAAAAATAATATTGATTTCTTAGCATCATCTTAGAAACACTACAATTTTCAGATGTGCAATCATTGTGAAATTTAAAGTCTTTCATAAAATTATAAAATTATTTTAGGAAAGTTTCCTAAATTAAACTCCATTTGATTTCAAGTAAGATTTAATTGGAATGTCTACCTTATCCATACATTTTCTTATTTAAGTCAACTTATTTGGAAAAGATTTGAATTTGAAATAAATCAATTGTAGATTTCAAATCTTTACTTTTTTTTCTCCTGTTCAGAAAGATTCTTATTTAATTCAATCAATCAAATCATGATGGATGATTAATTAAAGCGTTAACTCCAAATTTCAAATCTTTCCTTTTCTCTTTATCCTATTTTGGGAAAGGATCTTATTTAATTCAATCAATCAAATCATGATGGATTGATTAATTAAAGCTTATCTCCAAATTTCAAATCTTTCCTTCTCTTTATCCTATTTTGGAAAAGTTTCTTATTTAATTCAATCGATCAAATCATAATGATTGATTAATTAAAGCTTCAATTCCAAATACATTGCACCTGACACTTAGCCCCCTCTCTCTCTTAGCCGAATTCCAAGGGCCCACCCACTTAATTCACTTCCCAAAATTAAACCTATTTCTTTAGAATTAAATCCAAATTCAGCCTAGCCTTACCCCCCCCTCTTCCCCCTTTAGGCTATCAAATTCTTGCCAAATCAAAGGACTTTGATTTGAGTTGATGCAAAGAGTGCTGACCTTCAAAATACTTAAGAAAATTAACGACAATGCCTATGTAGTAGATCTGCCTGCAGATTTCATATAAATCCCTCTTTAACATAGAAGACTTAGTGGCATATGAAGGTCCTGGTTTTAACCCCCCAAATCCACTAATAAAACAGTATAGTGTGAACCCACCTTGTGAGATTCCAAACTTACCTCCACTATCAGATATCCCCAAATTTGGAGGCAATCCTAAGTGTATGAGATACATATCCACAAGAGAGGAGGACAAAGGAGGATTTGATCAAGTGGAAAGGAAAGCCCGAGTCAGAGATACGTGGCTAGATCGCGAGGAGTTACCAGATTGTACCCGGATGCACTATAGATCTACGAGAACACTAGAGATACTTACTCGACGGAGTCGAGTTTTCTCCCACCTTGGGAGAATGATGGAAAATCAGCTCGTGGAAGGTTTATCAGAGGCGTGGCCGCCGATCACGGCCACGATCAAGTCTTTGTATTCTGAGTACTTTATGTTATTTATTATTATTCATGTATTTTTCTATTTGCTTAGTGTCATTTTGGTTTTTCCGTTTGTACCCCTTTAGGGGGAATTGTCATGTGGGGCCCAAAGGGCAAGTTGGTCTTTTATTTTTCTTAAGTCTTTGTATAGCCTCATGTTCTTTGTTTTGAGGGAATGAATTATTGATAGAAAATTTTCCTCTTGCATGAGTTTTGTGAGAACTTGAGAGTTCTAATGGAGAAAGATCCCTAGAGAGGGAGATTACGCATCACTCCACCAACCTTGATAAGTCGGATTTGTGGTTCTATCCTTTTTCCCTTCCCCGATCTTCCCCACCTAGCCGCCGCTTCCAACAACCCGTAGCCCACCTCCTTCCCCCCCTCAACCTCACGGCCAAGCCCCATCCCAAACTCCACAGATTCCCCCCACCATTAGCCCCCGGCCACCCCTAGCCACAATTCCCCCCCCCCCCACAAAAAAACCGCCGCTAAATGCTTTAGCCGCCCGACCACATCCAAGCCTCTATTCCCTCTTGAGTTTCCTAATTGGGTGTGAGTTAATATGGGATAATTTGTGTTTTAATTCCTTTGAATTTTGAATTTCAAAATCTTCCTAAAATAATCATCTATTTTTAGGAAAGTTTCTATTTGGATCTAATTTAAAATTACAAATTCAATGGATTTAAATATCAATAACCCTAAATTCAAAAACTAATTAGAAACTTTAATTGCCTCATAACTCCCCCTTGCCCATGCATGCCGCGGCCTCATGAAAGCCCCTTTTGAATATTCCAAAACCCAAGTGACCCCTTTGGAAATAGTTCAAATCCTCTTTATTCCTCTTGGCCGAAAAATTTCAAAACCATATACCACCTTATTTCTTTCCAAAAATCAAGTCTCACGGTTTGGAAGAGAAATCCCCTACCTCCTCCTCATTGCCGCCGGTCTAGCCTCCCATACCCCCCCCTTTCTCTCTCAAATTCCCTCTCCATCGTAACTCTCCACCTTTAAACAAAACTGGAATTTATTTCAGATTTCCTCATTGGCTCTTCCTCCTTTCAATCACAAGAAACTTCTTTCTCGTCACTTAAAGTCAAGAGTCCTATCAAGTGCTAAGGGATTGTACACTCAATTCTCCATGAATGGCGGATCCGAGACTGATTATGGAAAGATGACGGTTCGTCGACATCCTACAATCGACTTCTTCAACAGATCCAATGTTTGATCACACCGTCGAGGATTACTGGAGCGCACCTTGATCTACTTGGTCGAAGCTATTGACGACACTTCGAGGCATCGAGTGGGATATCACACCACTCCTTGACGAAGGTTCTTCTTTCTCCTTTCCTATATTTCCTAAATCTAATTTCTCTTGGTTTGTTCACAATCAGAAGGACGACTTCCATACTGCTCATGCTAAAGCTTAGTAAACGTAGGGTTTGAGTGCACCTTATGTTTCTAAATCTCATTGTTAGACTAAGGATTCTTTGAAACTAACTCTTGTCATTGTGCTATTTTCTTGATTTATTTGAAAAAAGTTCAAATCTCTTGCTACGTATTTGGCCTAAGCGGGTGTGACCCCTATTTGTTTGTGACTCATCGTTTTAAAGTGCTAGTAGTTTTGTTGATCTAATTCTAATCACAAGTTGTGCAAAATCCAAATGAACTAAAAGCATCTCATACTTAGTCCTGCATCACATCCAAATATACACTATTAAAAGCATTCAAGTCTAACACCCTAATAAAGTAAAATAAACAATTTGGCAAAACTGCAAAAAAATCAATGGTAAAAAATAATCTTAATATTATTGTTTTTGACGTTTAAAAGGACATTCAATAGAAAATATTTACAATTGAAAGAAAAGATTGAACATCTGATTTGTCAAAAATATCTAGTATTATTTATATGAACAACTCGTAGATCACAAGCCTCAAAATAGAGGAAAATCAAGAGTCATGAGAAAAAAATATATTAGAATATTTAATATGAGTGGCATCCCTTAAACATAAAAGATTCATCACAAAGCAACTCAAAAAGTCAAACTCATTAGAGTTTCTAAAGGGGCCATTTGGTTGGTTAAAATGATGCATAATTAAATAGAATATGATATAAAAGAAATGCAATGTATTTGAAATGTTGGAGTTATTTGAATGAGTGTAAAATAAATGTTAAGTAATTACTTTTTTGTTTGGTTTAAAATAATGAATGTAAAGTAAAGCACAACAATAGTGCAAAAGCGACAGCGGCTATGACGGTAGCAGCAAAGACAGAGGCGACATGCAGTGGCACAGCTGGCTTTGCAAATGGAGAGTGGCAGGCAAAGACGACAAGCGCGGCGAGAACTAGTGGTTGGTGGTGGATGACGGACCAGCATAGGTGGGCAGCAGCAACTAAATTGGTGGCCAACAATGACGAGCAACAAGATGGGTGTGTTGGCAAGTGATGGCGGAGGCAGTTGCTAACAATGAGCTGTGGTGACAATGTTAGAATTATAGTGTAATTGAAAATCAAACCAAACCTAATGATTACAAAATACCAAAATTAATAAGATGGGTGATTTCAAATATTTCAAATCTTTACTCACCTTCTTTTACTTCAGACCATAAATTAATATTTTAAAAACTCCTACATTCAAAATTATTATACTCATTTTACTTCAAACCAAACAGCTCCTAAAAGAATTCACATTCTGACTTCTATTGAAGATATATACACATCTTTCAAAAAAGTATTTATTCAAATTTATTGAAATCTTCCTCTTATGAATTACATTACATCTAAAAAAAAGCCTGAAAGGCACACTAATGAGGTAGCCTCAATGAGAAGCTAAGATGAACATAGTCCTCACTAGAAAGACTTATGAAGCAAATGTCAAATAGGGTCCCTTGAGAGACATGCTCATGAGGTAGCCTGTATGCGAAAAGTAGTAGAATATTCTTTGCTAGAAAGAATACCATACGAGCAAGCCGTTGAAAAAGTCATCACCTATCCAAAAAGGGATAAGGACAAAAATGGTCCCTTGACTCTTTATGAGATCAATCTGCGTCCTCAATTATATTAGATCATGTTGGTTCCTCAAGTTTTTTTAAAAGAATAAAATAATCCTCATGTGAGATTATTTGAATCTTCTTTAAGAAGTTGATGGACTAAAATGATCATTTAATATAGTGTGGTCATTTTGATCCTTCATAAAGAGTTAAGACCATTTTCATCCTTTTTTTTAATCAAAATCTCAAAATTCAAAAGCCTTAGAACGAACATGTTTCTCTAGTTCTTTAAAACTCTCAGAAGACTAAAAGCTTTAAAATGTTATGTTTCTCCAATTCTCCAAAAATCTCAAAAGGTTAAAACTTCAAAAGGTACATGTTTATTTGATCATCCAAATCTATTAGGCATAAGCCTCATCTAAGCTTATGCTTGGATGATGTTTTCAACAGGCAATAGCGTGACTCTAAATGATGTGTTTGACAATGATATCGAGCACTATTGCAAAAGATAGAGGTGTTTTAAAAAAAACTATGATATTTGAGAGCAATAAAGGAAACAAGAATGAATCTTCATCTAGGCTTGATACTCTTGCAAAGAAACAAGTAATGATGAGAGTAACAAAAAATATTATGATTTAGGGGCAATTTGGTTTTCTTAAAAAATGCAAAGTCAATTGATATAATGAAAAATGAATACAATGTATTTGAAATATTTGGAGTTATTTAGATGAATGCAAAACAAAATGCAAGTGATTTTTTTTAAGTAAAGTGAATGCAATGAAAATCAATAATGATGGAAGCCGATGACGGTATCTGACAGCAGCAGGGGCGAGAGTCAACATCAGATGATCGATGTGGGAGAACAATCTCATTGGGCTGCCAGTGGTGAGCAGTGGCAACAAGAAAATAGCAACGATGGTGTAGCTGGTAAACGGCGGTGAGAGCGGAGTCAGCTTATGATGAATTTGAATTCGACTAAAAACAAGTACATTTTGAATTATAAAAATAAACTCTGGCGTAAATTTGTAACTACCAAATTTTTCTACTCATTCATTTTTATCAAACCATACAAAATTTTACATTTGGAATACTTAAACTCACCTTTCATCAAATAAATAGCCCTTAGAGATAATATTAATGATGAAAAGATAGGCTATGTTAGCTTATGATGATGTTCTATAAGATTAATTTTACATTTTAAAAACACAAGACTTGCAAACAAAATTATAATATTTTGAATTTTGAGTGTTGAGCACAAGCCTAAGTATAACATTAACATTATAAGCTTGTGTGCGTGTGTACATTATTTTTATTACCATGATACTATGATAGTTTTTTTCAATTTAGCTATTGTTCATAAATGTTCATGCATATCAAGATGCATCTTTATCCATAATTTTAATGTTTGAGCTATGATTAAATAGCGTGCTACATCATACACTATATGCTATAGCTACACGAAACCTTTGTACTATGATGTGATATTTGCTATTGTCAGTATGGGTGATGCCCACTAGTTAATTAGCTTGAATAGGCTTGGTCTGGTCCACGATAATACATGAGAGCCATAAGTATGGATCCATTGTATGTAATTACATGCCCACCCTGGGGGGAATTTTTATTATTTTAACAGACATGAAGGGAATTTTGGCTCAGATGGAGACCTATCAAACGATGGCACCCCGCGATCTAAACATCAATCCCCATCCAAGGACATAGATCAAGTCAACCAATTTTATGCTGCAACTCTGATCTAATATCGAAGTTTCGGAACTTTTAAGGAAATCAACAAAAGCTCATCTTTTAAGTGGGCACAAAATATTGAAGCTCGATTTTCTTGGTCTGCATAATAGCCTGATGAAATTATCGATCTGGTGATACTCTCTCAACTTTTCTAACGCAATCTGCTCACTGATACTTGTTATGTAATATTATGTCATTTCATGATAAAAGCTACATCACGTGAACCATAACAATTAAAGGTAAATCCACAATGAACGCGCATTAAGGTTCTTTTGGGTTTGCATTATATATATACAGAAAAAAAACTAGGTAGAGACATCCTGAGTTAAGTTTAGCCTTCCGGAATAAGATTTTAATCGAATTGCAAATCATATCCTACTTTACTAGGCAATTCATTATTATGAAAATAAGATTGCCCTGGAAAATAGGAAAACTGGCTCGCAGTTCAAAGATAATTGTGTTGTACCATAAAGTAAATTTAAATGAAAATTCCAAAACTATTTTTTTCCCACCAACTTTAGCATACTCCACATCAAGATTTTAGTTTTTCCGAAATGCAAACCAAAAGCTACCTATTTATCATCATTGCTAGATATGCATCACATTTAAAATTGTTTTGAGAATTAACAAGAATTTAATGAAGAGGTTGGCACTCCAATGCTAGTTTAATTTATTCATAGAGATTACTAGGATGAACTTACTGGTAATCTTATTGTCCTAGATTGCTCAAAGAGACTTTCGAACAGCTTGTCTGATCCACCATGCGCGTAAGTAGAAAATTTATATCCCTTAGAAGCATCAATTTTCAGCACCTCTTAATAGACCTCGACAACCTTCCTGCAAATAAGATTCAATGTCAGCACCAAGATATAGGCACAAGCACCAATGTCATCATCCTGTCATGAGGTGAGGTAATTAAAGGACCTGAACAAGATCCTGGAGGCTCATTCCTGCACTTTGAAAATTTTTAGCAATGGAGATAACAAGTCGTATGTTACTTTTGATCATCTTGTCCTTGCATGTCTTCCATGTTTAAGCGTTTCTTCAAGGCCTCTTGTCAAGTCCAGCTGCAGTTGCCCATTGTGCATAGTTGGCTCATCGCTAATCTTTCTGCAAGCTCATCTTGAATTCTTTCTAACTTTAGCATGTCCTGCATCATATTCATCAATGAGATTAAACATTAATTTTCAGTGAGTTTATCTTGCAGAAGAGTGGTGTTGATGTAATTTCAGTTGATTTTATTAGTTGTTAAGCTCTCTCTCTCTCTCTCTCTCTCTTTCTCTCTCTCTCTCTCTCTCTAAGATGTTATGATGTGCAACACTTCATTTATGCTCTATAGAGGTTAGCATTGAATGCTTAAACCAAACAAAATGGATTAATGCATATTAAAAGATGGTAAGGTAATATAGATTTTCAAAATTCACATCAACAATGCCATATTACCAACTATACCTGTTCATTTTTTATTAGTATCAAAAAAATAACTGTCCAGACATTTCACAGGAATGCTGCATGGTACTTATTGAAGAAAGTTGAACATGAAAATAGGAAAAGGAGTAGAGAACCCAAATTGCTACAATGTCGCCAATTAAAAATTAATACTATCATTTCCCTCTCTTTCCTATATGGTAATACCAAAAAAAACTTGAGGAAACACAATATCATAATTCTCTTATGTGCTATGAATATGATTTTAATCAGCATTTCAAGCTACACAATATATTATTCATGTCTCAATACTATGATAGTAAATAAACCATCAATATAAGAATCCCAATATGTATAGATGTACAAATATTGCACCTGAATTCCTTCTGATAACTGTTGCTCTTCAGAAGCAGTGAGAAGCTTTGCTGTACTTGTCATGCCTCTAAGGTAGCGAGGGGATCAGAATAATCAACTTCATGAAATCCAACGCGCTTCTTTTCCCAGGTGACCCCAACCTAGTAGAAATAACACTAGCAGCAGCCTTCTTCTATCTTTTCTCTTCTGACCCATTCTCTCTGTATGACGCGACGATCTCACAGTTATATTTTCCCTCGCATCACGTTCATCACTCTCGAAATTAGAGATACAGGTACGTTGCGGGTCAGATTGATGCTGGTGTCAAATTCCGTTCCTTCGGTTCGCGTTTCTGCCTCTGTAACAGAATGACTAACCCGCTGATCTTCTTGGATTCGGATCGTTTGACACCGTCAGGCCTAAGTTTTTCTTCACCAGAAGCCTGCTCATTTGTTTTGCCATATTTCAAAGATGGGCTGTTTTGGAGCAACAGAGCTGCTGCTTTGGCAAATTTAAGTGCTGCTTTGCAAGAGTAATTGCCTCGGCAGCAGCTGCTGCTATCACTGCCTCTTCACTCGTGAGGATTTCTTCTCTAGTTAAATTTGCTTCAAAGATTTTCTAGACAAAAATGCCAAGGTAAAAATTTTAATATAAAAAGGATGTAAAAGCCTAAGAGATTAGCACATTTAGTTGGCTGTCATATCCCTCCATTTTCATGAAAGGATAATGAATGCAAGATATTTATGGTAAAAGAAGAATTCAGAGATTGCTTTCTTGAACCAAAGAGAAAAGATATTTTTTTCCCATGAACTTGTTCGTAAAATAAAAAAGTAGAAACTTATATGATAAAGTATATCAATCAGTAAGTTTAAAAAGGCACCCAAAAATACAAGAATTTTGCCAACTAGCACTTTCGTATGGTTTTTGCTTAAATAAATGAGCAGTAAAACAGTATATGTTAACTTAAGGAGAAATTATTCTGTGCGGATACCGGACGGTCTGGAGGCCAACCAGACGTGCCATTCACTTGGTACACCAGCACTGTACCCAGCAAAAAAGTAACGTGACGCGTTCTGGTTAGCCTCCGATGACGTCTAGTGTCTACACATAATAATTTATCTAAATTAAGAGGTGATTTTGTCAGGAATTGCAGTATTACACTATTGTCCTTTAAGAAAGATTGCCACTTGTAATTTTGATGATTAAATTACATCAACATGGAAGCCCTTTACGAAAACAAGAAGAATGGACAAAAATAAATAAATAAAATAAACATAACCCATATTTCTAAGCTCTCCAACATCCATCTTGAACTTGGTTTTCGAAACTTATCCAAGAAACCATGATTTAAATGAAAATTTTGTTTTTGATAAATCTGAATCATTTACAATAACTAGTACAAGGACTTAACGTACTTTTTTACATTAGTTTAATCCTGAAAACATTTTTCATCATATAACATTACCAAAACAAATAAACAACTCACACTAAAACAAACACAAACCCTAAAATCAAACATCCACCAAAACCATTACCACCACATCAACAACTATATCCTACACATAAATATCCAAAAACAAAACAACATTACAACACCTTCAAACCCCTTTCTACTACTCTACAATCTCTCTCTACCCAACCAGTACATCAGAGAGACACACCAAACAACCCACTTTCAACAACCCCCCCCCCCCACACCAACCCCTCCCTCTCCAACCACTTCTTCAACCACATCTCGCAGCCCATCCATCTAATAAACCCCACTATACTCTCATCACACACCTACTCTCTCTCACATATATATATATATATAATCTATCGCGCCATCAACCAGTTTAAATCAAACTCTAAACTCCCAACACCTACCCATACTCCCCCCTCTACTTCACAAAAAATCACCTCTCTCACTCTCTCTCTCGCCCAAAATCTCACACTCCCAACTTGTCCACTCATACCCCAAGAGGTGTACCACCCTCATCAACTATCTCTCTCGCACTCCAACTCAGTATCACCTCTCAACAAAATAAGATTCGCTGAGACTCTATACAAAAAAAAACAATCAGTATTATAATACTCTGTATCAAACATAAATATAAATTTCAAATTTTCAAACAGATCTGAAAACCCTCTAATAATAATACTCATGCTAATCATTCACAAAGCAGTGTCATCATAGACCCCCCTGTACCCCCAGACAATGTAATGAGTACTTCAATAAAACCACTAACCAAATTTATGATGAACTCATAATCAATTAAGTATTACAAATCTGTCCAATGAGACTCCTGTTCGCTCATATCTCACAGAGAGAACTCTCTTGATATGATGATATATAAACAAGTACACAGATCAGAGTATATAACATGTGATACTATAAATATCTCTCCTCATAGACACATAAACAAACAAAGATAACTACTACACTTAACACTAACAGATCTCTACCGAATGATCTCCCCTACTATTCATCAACACGCCCATGCCCCACATCACATAGAGAACAGCATATCATACTAAGCCATAACACCATATCATCCCCCTAGAGTACCCACTCACCACCTAGTACATAGTAACCACAACTCGACAACACCTAAGATCCTCCTAGACATACCCAACTAACACCACTACCCATAACCTATCTTGTAATACTCCCACACACACCACAACATAATCAGTTGATCTCGATGCGCACCCCATAACGTGCTATATAGATGCCTAAGAAAAGTCTAAATCAAACATATTACACCACTCTCTCACCCCTAGTCAACCCTCTCACTCTAAATCAATATTCATCAACAATAACTTCTCATCTCAACTCCCTATTCTCCATCCATCACAGTCATGGCAATAATATATAGCGATACAGACACAAGAAAGAAAGTACATCACATAAGATCAGATCACACGAAGCCCACCAAGAGATATCCCGACATAGCACCCCTGCACGGGAGAAAGCACACTCACCAACATGAACTCAATCCTCAAAAACAATATGATGTGTATCATAAACTCTAACAACTGTACCACAATATCACCGACGATATATAAGTGCCTCTGTGCTTAACTACAACCGAACTACTAATAATCTTCCTTCCACAACCCACAAACCATAATCCACACATCACAACTAACCAATAACCACACAGAACGCACAGTTAGAATCCTGCATCCTTCCCCCCTACCATCATGTCATATCCTCCTTCCACTTCTCTCACCTATTCTCTAGATGTACTATAATATGACACTCTAGCGTAGAGAGATCCACCAACCAGACCACCACCCCCCACCCCCCTCCCCACCCAAACAATCACACCTCCTAACCCTACCACAACCCACCCACCAAACCATAACCCCTATACAAACCCCCAACACACCCCATCCACCCCCCCCACCCACACCACCACACAACCACCCACCCCCCCCCCCCCCACCCCCTCTGCCTCCCCAGTATAATATAGCAGCGACTAGACACTCAGTCGTTATAACTATCCTTTACCTCCATGTTGTCTCCTCACTACTCCGCCCACCTTATCCTTACACTATCTCAAAAAAAACCTACGACTGCCCATGCACTGACGATGTACTGATATGAGAGTCCCTGTACAGAGATGGATCCGATACTCCCCCAACAGCCACTCAGTCAACTCTCCTACGTAGATCGTGATCACCCCGCGAGCCACTCTTCCATAACAAGCTCCGCTATAGAAAGTACATAGTGAGACAGAAGCCCACACTCCGTAGATGCGTGATGTGACGAGAGTCGTTTGCGAGCTTCCCTCAATCCAGAATACAGAATACCGCCTCAAAGAGAATCTATTTTATCCGGCCGGAACTGCCTCACAATAAGTCAGATACAATGCTGCGTCCTCATACCAACCGACGCTACACTCCAGGACCCTTTCTTACGCCCCCTCTTCCGCACACGCATCGCATCGCCCCGCCTGGACTCTTTATCAACATCCCTATAACATACGCTATCACACTTGACCTCTCTACATTGCCATACACACCTAATGATCACCCTCCCACACTATATCATGAGGAAGCAACTTCGCATATTTAGAGGATAAAAAAAAATTCTTGTTGTCTTGTTAGCATTATAGATAAGCAAATCCTCAAATACAACAAGTCTAAAACTCCTATGCAACAAAACTTTCAATGCTCCTTAAACAAATTATAATTCTCTGGAGTAGATGAAAACAAAAAGAAAAATCAGTTTATTTATTCTTAGAATAAAAATCTTCGGAGATCTTCTTGATAAAGCAAAAAGTTGAAGTATATTTCAACAAATGAAGTTCCAGCCTCCTGAGTCATAATATTGGAGAATAAAAAGAGAATTAAGCTTATTGGAAGAAAACAACTGTAAAAAGTAAATAGATATAAAATATGGGGAGATTTGATTCGATGATATCTGCATTTAGTAATTGTTACTTGTTAAGCTTGTAACATCATTAAATAATGATTTCTTGAATGTTACTTCGTTACATTTTTTGCTGGCATAAAGAAATCATCCAGTTGGGTGATACCTGCATATCATTAGACCATTTGAACGTAAGCTTTGTTTTTGCTACAAGTAGATTTAAACACCATTAGGATATATATATTAAATCCTATAAATCCTATAAATCCAATTAGTAAAAACCAAATCTCACGGCAAATGAAAGGCACCGTAGATCAAAATCGTGCTAAATCCCGGATTTCCGAAATCTTGTTTTTTGCCGGATTTTAAATCAATTGATCGAGAGGAAAGGTCCGCTCGTTAAATCCGTTCTATAGCCAATATAGTCACACGGGATTTTAATAGGATTTTTCATGACTGTTACCAAACAATTTTCAGGATTTGGGCCCCTAGGGATTTCCGAAATATGGATTTAGCGTATTTACAAAACCATCTTAAATCAAATCCTTTGTGCTACCAAACAGTCCCTGAGAGTATTAAAACCTGAGAAACTCTTTGGCAAGACCAACCTTTTACTAATCTTGCTAAACTCTGATTAAATCATTTTGCGTTTGATTTAGGATTTAAGATTTGTGATAGGGAAGAACCTTATATCAGTTAAATTCAGTTAATAGTAAGATAAAACAAATCTGAATTTAACTAATATACGGAGCTAAAATAACATCTATCAAAACGATAGGATTTAAAGTCCCCCAACTTCTGACTGGAAGAATTTTACTAAATCTTGTAAAATCCAGCCTAAAATAGGATACCAAACAACATAAATCAAACACATTGCATTTTTCAGATAAAATTGAACAAAATACACTAAATTGACATATGATTGTTCATAACAATATCTCTAAATAGTACTATTGAAACAATCCCTAAAACACACTTCCATGCATTTGAAATAATTGGAAAACTTATTTGTAGCAAGTTGATATATTAATAGAATGTAAAAAGAAAGAACCTCAAACACATATCTTTTCATATCCTTCCACATCTCAACAGTTGAAAACCCTACATTAGAGGTCCCATTGCCTCAGCAAGTTTTAACAAACTCATAGTTATGGTCCTTTTCAAAATTATGTAAAAAGGGTCTTTCTTTCTTTCTCTAAAGTTTCAATTTGAAGGCAAGAATATTAAATTAAAAATAATGATGAGAATTGCGGAGCAGGAGAAGTAGAATGGATTACAGTGAAGGCTATGGTGAAAAATTCTTGAATGGGCGTCCGAGGAGGCAGGACACTTGAACTGCGGCACCAAGCACGCCATCAGCTGCCTCCGTTCAGCGCTTCAGAAACGCACGCAAGTCGCTTCTTCTTCTACTTCCAGCTGATTAAATGGAGAGAGGAGAGAGGAGAGAGGAGAGAGAAAATAACAGAGGAGATGTAGGGGTACGGCCACGGGGGAAAGGAGGAGCCCGGATGATTTAAAGGATAAGGAGGCACGGCGAGTGGCAATGGATAGAAGAGGCGGGGCATCCACCGTAGTGGTTTAGGTAACACTACGCTGTCTTTTTGGCCGTTAGATTAGTTTCAGATTCGCGCTATCATCGTCGAAATTTTAACACTTTAGATGGCACATTTTTTTTTTTATATTTGTTTAAATTATACTCAAACGTTAAGTTAAAAAAAAAAATTGCAGCCAATCAAATTGCTACAGCATGTAACAAAGTGAGTTGGCCTTGGAGGGTGTAAGTGAGCGGGCTCGAACTCAATTCGTTTATGGGCAACGAGCCACTCGAATAATTATTACTATTTTTTTAAATAATTTTTATTTTATTTATTAAATTTTAAATAAAAATAATAATAATAAAATTTAATAGTATAAAAAAAAAGTAACATTTAAGATTTAAACTAATATAATTGTTTAAAATATTTAATAAAAATTAAATATTTAAATTAGTTAAAAATTCATAATATTTAAAAAATCCCCCAAGGCTCGTGAGCCGACTTGAGCTCGTTTATAGTGGGACGAGCTCAAATTTGAGTCCGACTCAAAGCTCAATTTTGAGCTCCACTCGAGCTCGATATTTAACATTAGCTCGACTTAAATACCTCTAACTCAAGCTCGACTAGACTCATTTGCACTCCTAATTGATTGCTAGTGGCACAACTTACACGTGCTACATTTTTTTAAACATAAATTTTAACTCAGTATCCCAATCTGAATTTTATTTGGTACGATGAACGTACGTAGAGCTACGTTCGGCCGGCACTAAGATCGCAGGCACAAAAGAGAATACGAACAATACCAACAATAACGAGAATACCATTATGTGAGACAGAATACCGAGTAATACTAAGCAATTCTGAGTTAAAATACTAAGCATATCGAGTAATCCCAAAAAATACCGAGTTTTTTCCAGAAAATACTCGATATTTTTTGGGATTACCGGTATTGCTCGGTATTATATGGTATTGGTCTTCACAGAACGGTATTTCTCTTATTACCAAACAATACCTACGACGACAAATACCGAGCAAAAACCGGAGTAAACAATCCTATAACAAACGTAGAGCTACGTTCGGTCAGAGGAAGTAATAAAAGTTCCCCAATCTTTTTCATGCATTTCTTTTATAAAATCTTATTCCTCCTGTGCATTCTTTATTATCTCTCTTTACTCAATATTCTCTTTTCTCTTTCAATTTTCACCAAAAAATTCTTCACATTTTTTTAAGCTTGTGATTATTCTCTTTTATAAAATTTTCTAAGCATTCCATTTGCTCTAACATATGTTCTTGTGTGCAGAGTATATGCTTGATTGTTCCTTCCCCGAAAAGAGAAGACGGAGAAATTATTTTGTGCGAATGTTGACATAGCTCTAAATATGGAGATCAATCAAAAGAGTCATACAACATACCGAGCGTTGTACCAAGCAGTACCATGTTCAGTAAGCCGTAGTACCGACGTGGCTCATTCCGATTATTTCGGATGGCATTCAGATCTGCACAAATATAATTTTTCACCACACGAGGGGGCTCCCCCCTCAAGCAAGAAGGAAAGGGACGAGGAGATGCGGAGGAACCCAATGAGTCCAAGGCCGCACAAAAGTCACCTCAAACAAGATGATGAAAGAGTTGGAAATCTCCACTCCCCAAAGATCCTATAATTTGATTTTCATTAGAACAATCATTGATTAATCTCAGCCATCCAAAATAAATTGAATGTCATAATTAGCAACTGTTCATAATACATTCACCAATGGCTACTACAGAAACTCCAACAACATATAAATGTTTTATAACTATAGAGATTCATAAGCTTGTTATAAGAACAATCAATCATATATGTCGCTCTATACAAATAATAATAAAAGTCGAACAAAATAGATGTTCAATCATTTGATAGATAAGATCAAAATATATATTTAAGCTCGGCTCTTTTCATAAAGAGCAAGTCAAGTCGAACTCGAGCTCCTCTGATACAATGAGCTTTTTTGACAGCCCTATCCTAAGCTCTCCCTTATACTTCTTTCTAAATGAGAGAGCAATTAGGTTGAAACAATCTAGCAAGCCCTGTAACTGCACTGAGAGAAGTTGCAGATTTAAGATTCGTTTGTGACGCTTTTTTTTTTGCTTCTTAAAGCAGTTTTTATTATATAAATTATAGAAACTGCTTAAGAAACAACAAGAAAGTTGTCCCAAAACGAAACCTTAGACTCCCAGGTAAGGAAGAGGAGAATCTGCTTCTAAGTTCTAAGCTTGTTTGTGATGTCAATTCAGAAGTGATTGATCCATTTTGGACAACTGAAGGGGATCCATACCAAGGTTTAGTGTGTCATCTGAACCAACTGGAGAGTGATAAACTCCATCCACAGCTTATATTAAGCGCGCCGTCGAGGTGTGCCGAGATCTCGGGAACAACTCCATCTCCCCACACATCTGCCTTCCCACCACACTGCAAGTGGAAATGATATCAAGTTGAGAAAACTTAAAAAGGAATAGTTACATGTGTTGGTTCAAGACTCTGCAAGCCTGTTTGGTTGCTCATAAACAGAAGGAAAATGATATTTCATCATTAATAAGGACAAAAATCTCTACTTTGTTAAGAAATGTAGAGATAGATCTAAAAGACTTGGTTAGAAAATATTAGAAATGATCTTTCTTTATTAGATTTAAATGAGAATTTGATTTTTAACAGAACACTATAGAGAAAAATGATTCATGTAGCGACACCACGTAGTGGACAAAAGCTTGATGTTCTTGTTGTTGTAACAGGTCAAAAATTTGAGTTAGGATATCAAGATTAAAATTTGGTTAGTAAGAGTTTTAAAGAAGCAAAAAAGTTTTAAGAAACAGCAAAAAGTTTTAAGAAGCAGCAAAAAAGTCGTCCCAAACGATACGTAAATGATAGAGAAACAGATCAAATGGTCTATATAGTCTTTTTGGGGGCATTTAGTTCTTAAACTATTTTATATTTACTTTAATCTCTTGATTTCTCAAATACGATTCAAAATAATCCCTTGAATTTTTAAATCTGATTCAAATAATCCGGTAGGGGGCTATTTTGAATAAAAAATGGGAATACCTTGGACTATATTGGCCCTATATAAATAGCTCACAAACCATTTAATATTTTTCTCCCAAAAGAAGGAATAGAATGAGTGATAGGACAAACCGAAGCTTTAGAGATTGTTGAATCCTATCTTTTGGTCCAAAGAGGTGGAGCTTTAGGAGTTAGTAGTACGTGGCAAGCCGTCTCATCGACAACCCTGCTGCCTCTGCAACTTCCTCATTGTTGGGATGCCTTCCTTTCCTCTCTGTACAGTTGCTTTCCTCGCCTCTCGAACGCGATTGGTTGCCTCAACCATGTGGAACTGTGATAAACTCAAAGGAAAGAAAAAAAAAATTCATAAGAACAGGGACAAGGCAATGCAAAATAAGGCTTCGTTTGGGATGACTTCTTACTGCTGCTTCTAAAACCGGCTTCCTAGTTAAAAAATTTTAATTTTTGTACTAGAAAGCCGTTTTAAGAAGCCGGAAGAAAACCGTCCCAAACGAAACCTAACTCATCTGTCAGGAAGCAAAACTTTTCTCCTAAAGATGGCATTAGTTGTTAAAAAGTGCATATTTGTTAGTTTTAAAGAAAGTTGTCCACTGATTAGAAAGAACAAGCATGAAGAATAAAACACACCTGACACATGACTGACACATTGCAGATATTTTTATAACAATAGTGATAATAAAAATAAAATGACAATACATATCAAACATATATACTTTGATTTAAATGAAATAGTAGTTAAGGAAATGATAAACTGCAGAAGTTTTGGATGCTAAAAAGAAGCTTATAGTTTTGAAAGAGATTAATGAAATATGTTAAATAATTAATTTGGTTAGATTGCCTTTTTATGTTGCTTATTTTTTTAATTCCTTTACATAAGAACAAAATTTATCATTATGACTTGTATTGTATGCATTTAACATTTATTTTATCATAAAAGTGCCAAAATGGTGGATTATTTATAGGGAGACTATCTATGTGTCTAATTAGTCCCTCAACCCCCCAAATATAATTCAAAGTAGTCCTTTAGCTATTCAAATCAAATAAAAAATAATTAAAAAAAATTATTTCGTATCATATTTGAGAAGTCAAAGATTAAACTGAACATCTTTATAGTCTAAAACTAAATTTGGAATATAAAAATAGTCGGGGTCATTTGGCATTTTTCTCTTTATTTTATTTATGCAATTAAAATAATTAAGAAACTCACTGTTAATGCTTATGTAATAGATCTGCTTGCAGAATTCAACATCAATCCCTCTTTAACATAAAAGATCTAGTTGCATATGAAGGTCCTGAATTCAGCCCACCAAATCCACTCATACACAGTCTTGTGAGACCCCATCATGTAAGAACCCAAGCTCACCCTCCACTACCAAATATTCCCAAATCACCCATGGCAGACAAGGTGACTCGATTCTAAGTGATGACATCATCTCCACAAGGGAAGGTGGATGATGGCACAAGGGAAGGTGGACGACGAAGGTACTTGATCAAGGGGAAAGGAAAGCCCAAGTCAGAAGATACATGGCTGGATCGTGAGGAGCTGCAGCAGATTGACCCCGACGTATTGGAGATCCACAAGAGCACTAGAGACGCTTACTCGATGGAGTCGAGCTTTCTCCCACCCCGTGAGAATGATGGGGACATCAGAGCATGAAAAGTATATCTGAGGCATGGCCGTCGATCTACGACCACGATTGACTCAAGTGTTTTGAGTTATTTCATATATTTGTTTTATTATGTTATTTGTTATTAATGTTTTTTTCCCCATTTACCCCTTGCTTAAGGGAAGTCGTATGTAAGCCCTAAGGGCAAGGTCATCTTTTATCTTTGAGTCCTTTTTGTACGAGGCTATTTATAGCCCTAATATTTTTCTTCTAAAGTTAATGATTGAACGATAAAAAAAATTTGTGCTATTGCTTGAGTTCTTGAGAGATTTTGAGAATGCTTGGAGAGAGAGCGAGATCCCTAGGAGAGGGAATTTGGATCACCCACCAACCTTTGAGACGGTCAGGTTCGTGGTTTTCTTTGTTATATATTTTCCTTTCTTCTCATCTTCTACCCAACCGTACGTCTAACCCCTCCTCACTCCAAGCCGTCGGCCACCTTCATCCCCACAATCCTTCCACCGAAAACTACCCAAGTCACCTCCACCTAACCGCTGGCCCCTAGTCCCTTATTGTCTCTTGGATTTATTTCCTATTCTAGATTGTCATAATTTGGATAGATTTTGAATTTAAATTCACTCAATTGAAATTTAAAGTCTTTCATAAAATTATAAAATTTATTTTAGGAAAGTTTCCTAAATTAAACTCCATTTGAATTTCAAGTTAATTGGAATTCCTTTACCACTTTTCTTATTTAAGTCAACTTATTTTTGGAAAAGATTTGAATTTGAAATAAATCAATTGTAGATTTCAAATCTTTACTTTTTTTTCTCCTATTTCAGGAAAGATTCTTATTTAATTCAATCAATCAAATCATGATGGATTGATTAATTAAAGCGTTAACTCCAAATTTCAAATCTTTCCTTTTCTCTTTATCCTATTTTGGGAAAGGATCTTATTTAATTCAATCAATCAAATCATGATGGATTGATTAATTAAAGCCTTATCTCCAAATTTCAAATCTTTCCTTCTCTTTATCCTATTTTGGAAAAGTTTCTTATTTAATTCAATCGATCAAATCATAATGGATTGATTAATTAAAGCTTCAATTCCAAATACATTGCACCTAGACACTTAGCCCCCTCTCTCTCTTAGCCGAAATTCCCAAGGGCCCACCCACTTAATTCACTTCCCAAAATTAAACCTATTTCTTTAGAATTAAATCCAAATTCAGCCTAGCCTTACCCGCCCCCTCTTCCCCCTTTAGGCTACTCAAATTCTTGCCAAATCAAAGGACTTTGATTTGAGTTGCATGCAAAGAGTGCTGGACCTTTCAAAATACTTAAGAAAATTAACGACAATGCCTATGTAGTAGATCTGCCTGCAGATTTCAATATAAATCCCTCTTTTAACATAGAAGACTTAGTGGCATATGAAGGTCCTGGTTTTAACCCCCCAAATCCACTAATAAAACAGTATAGTGTGAACCCACCTTGTGAGATTCCAAACTTACCTCCACTATCAGATATCCCCAAATTTGGAGGCAATCCTAAGTGATGAGATCATATCCACAAGAGGAGGAGGACAAAGGAGGTATTTGATCAAGTGGAAAGAAAGCCCGAGTCAGAGGATACGTGGCTAGATCGCGAGGAGTTACAGCAGATTGACCCGATGCACTATAGATCTACGAGAACACTAGAGATACTTACTCGACGGAGTCGAGTTTTCTCCCACCTTGGGAGAATGATGGGAAAATCAGCTCGTGGAAGGTTTATCAGAGGCGTGGCCGCCGATCTACGGCCACGATCAAGTCTTTGTATTTCTGAGTCATTTATGTTATTTTATTATTCATGTATTTTTCTATTTGCTTAGTGTCATTTTGGTTTTTCCGTTTGTACCCCTTTAGGGGGAATTGTCATGTGTGGGCCCAAAGGGCAAGTTGGTCTTTTATTTTTCTTAAGTCTTTGTATAGCCTCATGTTCTTTGTTTTGAGGGAATGAATTATTGATTAGAAAATTTTCCTCTTGCATGAGTTTTGTGAGAACTTGAGAGTTCTAATGGAGAAAGATCCCTAGGAGAGGGAGATTTACGCATCACCCACCAACCTTGATAAGTCGGATTTGTGGTTCTATCCCTTTTTCTCCCCTTCCCCGCTATCTTCCCCACCTAGCCGCCGGCTTTCCAACTAACCCGAGCCCACCTCCTTCCCCCCCTCAACCTCACGGCCAAGCCCCATCCCAAACTCCACAGATTCCCCCCACCCATTAGCCCCCGGCCACCCTCTAGCCACAATTCCCCCCCCCCCCACAAAAAAAACCGCCGCTAAATGCTTTAGCCGCCGACCACATCCAAGCCTCTATTCCCTCTTGAGTTTCCTAATTGGGTGTGAGTTAATATGGGATAATTTTGAGTTTTAATTCCTTTGAATTTGAATTTCAAAATCCTTCCTAAAATAATTCATCTATTTTAGGAAAGTTTCTATTTTGGATCTAATTTAAATTACAAATTCAATTGGATTTAAAATAAACCTTTCCTAAATTCAAAACCTAAGTTAAGAAACTTTAATTGCCCTCATTAACTCCCCCTTGCCCATGCATGCCGCCGGCCTCATGAAAGCCCCTTTTGAATTATTTCCAAAACCCAAGTGACCCCTTTGGAAATAGTTCAAATCCTCTTTATTCCCTTTGGCCGAAAAATTTCAAATACCCATATACCTCCTTATTTCTTTCCAAAAATCAAGTCTCACGGTTTGGAAAGAAATCCCCTACCTCCTCCTCATTGCCGCCGGTCTAGCCTCCCATACCCGCCCCCTTTCTCTCTCAAATTCCCTCTCCATCGTTAACTCTCCACCTTTAAACAAAACCTGGAATTTTATTTCAGATTTCCTCATTGGCTCTTCCTCCTTTCAATCACAAGAGAAACTTCTTTCTCGTCACTTAAAGTCAAGAGTCCTATCAAGTGCTAAGGAGATTGTACACTCAATTCTCCATGAATGGCGGATCCGGAGACTGATTATGGAAAGATGACGGTTTCGTCGACATCCTACAATCTACCTTCTTCAACATGAATCCAATGTTTGATCACACCGTCGAGGATTACTTGGAGCGCACCTTGATCTACTTGGTCGAAGCTATTGACGAGCACTTCGAGGGCATCGAGTGGAGGATATCCACCACTCCTTGACGAAGGTTCTTTCTTTCTCCTTTCCTTATATTTCCTAAATCTAATTTCTCTTGGATTTGTTCACAATCAAGAAGGACGACTCCATACTGCTCATGCTAAAGCTTAGTAAACGTAGGGTTTGAGTGCACCTTTATGTTTTCTAAATCTCATTGTTAGACTAAGGATTTCTTTGAAACTACTACTTGTCATTGTGCTATTTTCTTGATTTATTTGAAAAAAGTTCAAATCTCTTGCTACGTAATTTGGCCTAAGCGGGTGTGACCCCTATTTGTTTTGACTCATCGTTTTAAAGTGCTATTAGTTTTGTTCTATGATTATTCTAATCACAAGTTGTGCAAAATCCAAATGAACTAAAAGCATCTCATACTTAGTCCTGCATCACATCCAAATATACACTATTAAAAGCATTCAAGTCTAACACCCTAATAAAGATAAACAATTTGGCAAAACTTCAAAAAAATCAAATGGTAAAAATAATTCTTAATATTATTGTTTTTGACGTTTAAAAGGACATTCAATAGAAAAATATTTACAATTGAAAGAAAAGATTGAACATCTGATTTGTCAAAAATATCTAGTCATTATTTATATGAACAACTCGTAGATCACAAGCCTCAAAATAGAGGAAAATCAAGAGTCATGGAGAAAAAATATATTAGAATATTTAATATGAGTGGCATCCCTTAAACACTAAAAGATTCCATCACTAAAGCAACTCAAAAAAGTCAAACTCATTAGAGTTTCTAAAGGGGGCCATTTGGTTGGGTTAAAATGATGCATAATTAAATAGAATATGATATAAAAGAAATGCAATGTATTTGAAATGTTCGGAGTTATTTGAATGAGTGTAAAATAAATGTTAAGTAATTACTTTTTTGTTTGGTTTAAAATAATGAATGTAAAGTAAAGCACAACAATAGTGCAAAAGCGACAGCGGCTACTGACGGTAGGCAAAGACAAGAGGCGACATGCAGTGGCCAGCAGTGGCTCTTGCAAATGGAGAGTGGCAGGCAAAGACGACAAGCGGCGGCGAGAACTAGTGGTTGGTGGTGGATGACGGCACCAGCATAGGTGGGCAGCAGCAACTAAAAATTGGTGGCCAACAATGACGAGCAACAATGATGGTGTGTGTTGGCAAGTGATGGCGGCAGGCAGTTGCTAACAATGAGCTGTGGTGACAATGTTAGAATTATAGTGTAATTGAAAATCAACCAAACCTAATGATTACAAAATCACCAAAATTAAATAAGATGGTGAATTTCAAATATTTCAAATCTTTACTCAGCACTTCTTTTACTTCAGACCATAAATTAATATTTTAAAAACTCCTACATTCAAAATATATTATACTCATTTTACTTCAAACCAAACAGCTCCTAAAAGAATTCACATTCTGACTTCTATTGAAGATATATACACATCTTTCAAAAAAGTATTTATTCAAATTATTAATGAAATCTTCCTCTTATGAATTACATTACATCTAAAAAAAAGCCCTGAAAGGCACACTAATGAGGTAGCCTCAATGAGAAGCTAAGAGTGAACATAGTCCTCACTAGAAAGACCTTATGAGAGCAAATGTCAAATAGGGTCCCTTGAGAGACATGCTCATGAGGTAGCCTTGATGCGAAACTAGTAGTAGACATATTCTTTGCTAGAAAGACTCCATACGAGCAAGCCGTTGAAAAAAGTCATCACCTATCCAAAAAGGGATAAGGACAAAAATGGTCCCTTGACTCTTTATGAAGGATCAATCTGGTCCTCAATTATATTATAGGATCATGTTGGTTCCTCAAGTTTTTTTAAAAGAATAAAAATAATCCCATTGTGAGATTATTTGAATTCTTCTTTAAGAAGTTGATGGACTAAAATGATCATTTAATATAGTTGTGGATCATTTTGATCCTTCATAAAGAGTAAAGACCATTTTCATCCTTTTTTTTAATCAAAAATCTCAAAATTCAAAAGCCTTAGAACGAACATGTTTCTCTAGTTCTTTAAAACTCTCAGAAGACTAAAAGCTTTAAAATGTATATGTTTCTCCAATTCTCCAAAAATCTCAAAAGGTTAAAACTTCAAAAGGTACATGTTTATTTGATCATCCAAAAATCTTAGTAGGCATAAGCCTCATCTAAGCTTATGCTTGGATGATGTTTTCAACAGGCAATAGCGTGACTCTAAATGATGTGTTTGACAATGATATCGAGCACTATTGCAAAAGATAGAGGTGTTATAAAAAAAACTATGATATTTGAGAGCAATATAAAGGAAACAAGAATGAATCTTCATCTAGGCTTGATACTCTTGCAAAGAAACAAGTAGATGATGAGAGTAACAAAAAATATTATGATTTAGGGGCAATTTGGTTTTCTTAAAAAATGCAAAGTCAATTAGAATATAATGAAAAATGAATACAATGTATTTGAAATATTTGGAGTTATTTAGATGAATGCAAAACAAATGCAAGTGATTTTTTTTTTAAGTAAAGTGAATGCAATGTAAAACTCAATAATGATGGAAGCCGATGACGGTATCTGACAGCAGCAGGGGCGAGATGTCAACATCAGATGATCGATGGTGGAGAACAATCTCATTGGGCTGCCAGTGGTGAGCAGTGGCAACAAGAAAATAGCAACGATGGTGTAGCTGGTAAACGGCGGTGAGAGCGGAGTCAGCTTATGATGAATTTGAAATTCGACTAAAAACAAGTACATTTTGAATATATAAAAAATAAACTCTGGCGTAAATTTGTAACTACCAAATTTTTCTACTCATTCATTTTTTATCAAACCAATCACCAAAATTTTTACATTTGGAATACTTAAACTCACCTTTCATCAAATCAAATAGCACCTTAAGAGATAATAATAATGATGAAAAGATTAGGCTATATTAGCTTATGATGATGATTCTTAAGCAGATTAATTTTACATTTTAAAAACACAAGACTTGCAAACAAAATTATAATATTTTGAATTTTGAGTGATTGAGCACAAGCCTAAGTATAAACATTTAACATTATAAGCGTGGTGTGCGTGTGTACATTATTTTTATTACCATGATACTATGATAGTTTATTTTCAATTTAGCTATTGTTCATAAATGTTCATGCATATCAAGCTGCATCTTTATCCATAATCTTTTAATGTTTGAGCTATGATTAAAATAGCGTGCTACATCATACACTATATGCTATAGCTACACGAAAACCTTTGTACTATGATGTGATATTTGCTATTGTCAAGTATGGGTGATGCCCACTAGTTAATTAGCTTGAATAGGCTTGGTCTGGTCCACGATAATACATGAGAGCCATAAGTATGGATCCATTGTATGTAATTACATGCCCACCCTGGGGGGAATTTTTATTATTTTAACAGACATGAAGGGAATTTTGGCTCAGATGGAGACCTATCAAACGATGGCCACCCCCGAGATCTAAACATCAATCCCCATCCAAGGACTATAGATCAAGTCAACCAATTTTATGCTGCAACTCTGATCTAATATCGAAGTTTCGGAACTTTTAAGGAAATCAACAAAAGCTCATCTTTATAAGTGGGCACAAAATATTGAAGCTCTGATTTTCTTGGTCTGCATAATAGCCTGATGAAATTATCGATCTGGTGATACTCTTCTCAACTTTTCAACGCAATCTGCTCACTGATTACTTGTTATGTAATATTATGTCATTTCATGATAAAAGCTACATCACGTGAACCATAACAATTAAAGGTAAATCCACAATGAACGCGCATTAAGGTTCTTTTGGGTTTGCATTATATATAGTACAGAAAAAAAACTAGGATAGAGACATCCTGAGTTAAGTTTAGCGATATTTTCATCGAATTGCAAATCATATCCTACTTTACTAGGCAATTCATTATTATGAAAAATAAGATTGCCCTGGAAAATAGGAAAAACTGGCTCGCAGTTCAAAGATAATTGTGTTGTACCATAAAGTAAATTTAAATGAAAATTCCAAAACTATTTTTTTCCCACCAACTTTAGCATACTCCACATCAAAGATTTTAGTTTTTCCGAAATGCAAACCAAAAGCTACCTATTTATCATCATTTGCTAGATATGCATCACATTTAAAATTGTTTTGAGAAATTAACAAGAATTTAATGAAGAGGTTGGCACTCCTAATGCTAGTTTAATTTATTCATAGAGATTTACTAGGGATGAACTTACTGGTAATCTTATTGTCCTAGATTGCTCAGAAAGAGACTTTCGAACAGCTTGTCTGATCCACCAATGCGCGTAAGTAGAAAATTTATATCCCTTAGAAGCATCAAATTTTTCAGCACCTCTTAATAGACCTCGACAACCTTCCTGCAAATAAGATTCAATGTCAGCACCAAGATATAGGCTACAAGCACCAATGTCATCATCCTGTCATGAGGTGAGGTAATTAAAGGACCTGAACAAGATCCTGGAGGCTCATTCCTGCACTTTGAAAATTTTAGCAATGGAGATAACAAGTCGTATGTTACTTTTGATCATCTTGTCCTTGCATTGTCTTCCATGGTTTAAGCGTTTCTTCAAGGCCTTCTTGTCAAGTCCAGCTGCAGTTGCCCATTGTGCAAATGTTGGCTCATCGCTAATTCTTTCTGCAAGCTCATCTTGAATTCTTTCTAACTTTAGCATGTCCTGCATCATATTCATCAATGAGATTAAACATTAATTTTCAGTGAGTTTTATCTTGCAAGAAGTGGTGTTGATGTAAATTTCAGTTGATTTTATTAGTTGTTAAGCTTCTCTCTCTCTCTCTCTCTCTCTCTCTCTCTCTCTCTCTCTCTCTCTCTCTCTCTCTCTCTCTCTCTCTCTCCATACAAATGATATATGATGTGCAACACTTCATTTATGCTCTATAGAGTTAGCATTGAATGCTTAAACCAAACAAAATGGATTAATGCATATTAAAAGATGGTAAGGTAATTATAGATTTTCAAAATTCACATCAACAATGCCATATTACCAACTATACCTGTTCATTTTATTATTAAGCTCAAAAAATAACTGTCCAGACATTTTCACAGGAATGCTGCATGGTACTTATTGAAGAAAGTTGAACATGAAAATAGGAAAAGGAGTAGAGAACCCAAATTGCTACAATGTCGCCAATTAAAAATTAATACTATCATTTTCCCTCTCTTTCCATATATGGTAATACCAAAAAAAACTTGAGGAAACACAATATCATAATTCCTCTTATGCTAGTATGAATATGAATTTTAATCAGCATTTCAAGCTACACAATATATATTTCATGTCTCAATATCTATGATAGTAAATAAACCATCAAATATAAGAATCCCAATATGTATAGATGTACAAAATATTGCACCTGAATTCCTTCTGATAACTGTTGCTCTTCAGAAGCAGTGAGAAGCTTTGCTGTACTTGTCATGCCTCTAAGGTAGCGAAGGGGATCAGAATAATCAACTTCATGAAATCCAACGCGCTTCTTTTTCCCAGGTGACCCCAACCTAGTAGAAATAACACTAGCAGCAGCCTTCTCTTCTATCTTTTCTCTTCTGACCATTCTCTCTGTATGACGCGACGATCTCACAGTTATATTTTCCCTCGCATCACGTTCATCACTCTCGAAATTAGAGATACAGGTACGTTGCGAGTCAGATTGATGCCGTGTCAAATTCCGTTCCTTCGGTTCGGTTTCTGCCTCTGTAACAGAATGACTAACCCGGCTGATCTTCTTGGATTCGGATCGTTTGACACCGTCAGGCCTAAGTTTTTCTTCACCAGAAGCCTGCTCATTTGTTTTGCCATATTTCAAAGATGGGCTGTTTTGGAGCAACAGAGCTGCTGCTTTGGCAAATTTAAGTGCTGCTTTTGCAAGAGTAATTGCCTCGGCAGCAGCTGCTGCTATCACTGCCTCTTCACTCGTGAGGATTTCTTCTCTAGTTAAATTTGCTTCAAAGATTTTCTAGACAAAAATGCCAAGGTAAAAATTTTAATATAAAAAGGATGTAAAAGCCTAAGAGATTAGCACATTTAGTTGGCTGTCATATCCCTCCATTTTCATGAAAGGATAATGAATGCAAGATATTTATGGTAAAAGAAGAATTCAGAGATTGCTTTCTTGAACCAAAGAGAAGAATATTTTTTTCCCATGAACTTGTTCGTAAAATAAAAAAGTAGAAACTTATATGATAAAGTATATCAATCAGTAAGTTTAAAAAGGCACCCAAAAATACAAGATTTTGCCAACTAGCACTTTCGTATGGTTTTTGCTTAAATAAATGAGCAGTAAAACAGTATATGTTAACTTAAGGAGAAATTATTCTGTGCGGATACCGGACGGTCTGGAGGCCAACCAGACGTGCCATATCACTTGGTACCCAGCACTGGTACCCAGCAAAAAAGTAACGTGACGCGTTCTGGTTAGCCTCCGGATGACGTCTAGTGTCTACACATAATAATTTATCTAAATTAAGAGGTGATATTTGTCAGGAATTGCAGTATTACACTATTGTCCTTTAAGAAAGCTGCCACTTGTAAGTTTGAGTGATTAAAATTACATCAACATGGAAGCCCTTTACGAAAACAAGAAGAATGGACAAAAATAAATAAATAAAAATAAACATAACCCATATTTCTAAGCTCTCCAACAATCCATCTTGAACTTGGGTTTTCGAAACTTATCCAAGAAACCATGATTTAAATGAAAATTTTGTTTTTGATAAATCTGAATCATTTACAATAACTAGTACAAGAGACTTAACGTACTTTTTTACATTAGTTGTATCCTGAATAACATTTTTCATCTTTGAACCAGACATTTCTAAGTTTCATAGCTCTAGTTATCATTTCTCAATTCCAGATTAGATTTCTAACTCCTAAATAATGGAAATCATCTGCTTCTAGTTTGAAGAATCTGAAATTGCATAATAAATAAAAAGGAAAAAATCAAGGATTTCCAAGGGAAAATTTTTAAAATAAATGCTGTATAAATTATAACTAAAGGGAAAAAACATCAGGAAAAAATTGAGATGAGGCCTAAATGTGAAACTAGCCTTGCCTCATCAACAAATTTGGCTGATGTGACAGAACAAGTCACTGACGCCTTTGGTATTTTTTTCTTTATTTTCTAGCCAATTTTCAATTTAGGAAATAGAAATGAAACTTATTTTGAATATATATATATAGTTATGATTTACATTAATTTATTTCAATTTTCTACTTGAGTGATTCACATAATACCATGAAGACGGTTTGTAGCTTTGAAATTATAATTCTTTACAACCATAAGCTTGAATTATATTTTTAGGCAAATTTATTCTGATACGATTGAAATATAGTTAAATTTCTACAAAAATAGATATTCTTAAACAACAATAATAACATCAAACATTTATCCCACTATTTGAGGAGATGTTAAAGAAAATATAAAATTTCTTTCATTAAAAACTGACATTTAAAATAAAAAACAACTGGGAATCACTCAAACAGAAAGTTAAATAAATTTGTGTAAATTATAAATGTATTTATAATCTCAAATTTAGTTCAAATTCAATTGCATAAATAGGAAACCAACAAAAAAAAAAAATCTCCGTTGATCGAGTGACTTGGTTTGCCACGTCAACCAAATTTGCAGACAAGGCAAGGTTAGTCGTCTGTTCAACGAGCGACTAAGCCTAGTCTCAATTTTTTCACTATTGCTCCCCTTAGTTTTAATATATATAGAGTATCTTTTAAAAACTTTACCTTTTCCATATTCAATAACTACTTCACAAACGATATGATGATACTCACATTTTCTGGAGGACCAACAGCACCAACATATGTCAAGGGACTCATACAAGTTAATGAGAATGGATGAGCCTCCATGGTTGGTATCTGGAGCTTCTCAATGACCGCTGTCATTTGGGATGCAGTACAATGAGTCTCAAATCGTACAAGGATTCTAGCATTCGCAGCAGATGTGGCTGATAAAAAAAAAATTATCAATGAATACATTGCAAAACTAATGATAACACTCTATCAATGAGGAAGCAACTTCGCATATTTAGAGGATAAAAAAAAATTCTTGTTGTCTTGTTAGCATTATAGATAAGCAAATCCTCAAATACAACAAGTCTAAAACTCCTATGCAACAAAACTTTCACATGCTCCTTAAACAAATTATAATTCTCTGGAGTAGATGAAAAACAAAAAGAAAAATCAGATTTATTTATTCTTAGAATAAAAATCTTCGGAGATCTTCTTGATAAAGCAAAAAAGTTGAAGTATATTTCACAAAATGAAGTTCCAGCCTCCTGAGGTCATAATATTGGAGAATAAAAAGAGAATAAGCTTATTGGAAGAAAACAACTGTAAAAAGTAAATAGATAAAACTATGGGAGATTTGATTCGATGATATCTGCATTTAGTAATTGTTACTTGTTAAGCTTGCTAACATCATTAAATAATGAATACTTGAATGATACTTCAGTTACATTTTTGCTGCATCAAGAAATCATCCAGTTGGGTGATACCTGCATATCATAGACCATTTGAACGTAAGCTTTTGTTTTGCTACAAGTAAGATTTAACACCATTAGGATTATATAAATCCTATAAATCCTATAAATCCAAATCTAGTAAAACCAAATCTCACGGCAAATGAAAGGCACCGTAGATCAAAATCGTGCTAAATCCCGGATTTCCGAAATCTGTTTTTTGCCGGATTTATGAAATCAATTGACTCGAGAGGAAAGGTCCGCTCGTTAAATCCGTTCTATAGCCAAATAGTCACACGGGATTTAATAGGATTTTTCATGACTGTTACCAAACAATTTTCAGGATTTAGGCCCCTAGGGATTTCCGAAATATGGATTTAGCGTATTTACAAAACCATACTTAAATCAAATCCTTTGTGCTACCAAACAGTCCCTGAGAGTATTAAAACCTGAAAACTCTTTGGCAAGACAACCTTTAAATCTTGCTAAATCCTGATAAATCATTTTGCTGTTTGATTTAGGATTTAAGATTTGTGATAGGGAAGAACCTTATATCAGTTAAATTCAGTTAATAGTAAGATAAAACAAATCTAGAATTTAACTAATAACGGAGCTAAAATAACATCTATCAAAACGATAGGATTTAAAGTCCCCCAACTTCTGACTGGAAGAATTTTACTAAATCTTGCTAAAATCCAGCCTAAAATAGGATACCAAACAACCCCTTAAATCAAACACATTGCATTTAGCAGATAAAATTGAACAAAATACACTAAATTGACATACTGATTGTTCATAACAATATCTCCTAAATAGTACTAAATTGAACAATCCCTAAAACACACTTCCATGCATTTGAAATAATTGGAAACTTATTTGTAGCAAGTTGATATATTAATAGAATGTAAAAAGAAAGAACCTCAAACACATATCTTTCTCATATCCTTCCCACATCTCAACAGTTGAAAACCCTACATTAGAGGTCCCATTGCTCAGCAAGTTTAACAAACTCCATAGTTATGGTCATTTTTCAAAATTTAAGAAAAGGGTCTTTCTTTCTTTCTCTAAAAGTTTCAATTTTGAAGGCAAGAATATTAAATTAAAAATAAATGATGGAGAATTGCGGAGCGGAGAAGTAGAATGGATTACAGTGAAGGCTATGGTGAAAAATTCTTGAATGGGCGTCCGAGGAGGCAGGACACTTGAACTGCGGCACCAAGCACGCCATCAGCTGCCTCCGTTCAAGCGCTTCAGAAACGCAGCAAGTCGCCTTCTTCTTCTACTTCCAGCTGATTAAATGGAGAGAGGAGAGAGGAGAGAGGAGAGAGGAGAGAGGAGAGAGAAAATAACAGAGGAGATGTAGGGGTACGGCCACGGGGGAAAGGAGGAGCCCGGATGATTTAAAGGATAAGGAGGCACGGCGAGTGGCAATGGAATAGAAGAGGCGGGCATCCACCGTAGTGGTTTAGGTAACACTACGCTGTCTTTTTGGCCGTTAGATTAGTTTAAGATTCGCGCTATCATCGTCGAAATTTTAACACTTTAGATGGCACATTTTTTTTTAATATTTAGTTTAAATTATACTCAAACGTTAAGTTAAAAAAAAAATTGCAGCCAAATCAAATTGCTACAGCATGTAACAAAGTGATTGGTTGGAGGGTGTAAGTGAGCGGGCTCGAACTCGGTTCGTTTATGGGCACACGAGCCACTCGAATAAGTATTACTATTTTTTTAATAATTTTATTTTATTTATTAAATTTAAATAATAATAATAATAATAAATATTTAATAGTATAAAAATAAAAGTAACATTTAAGATTTAAAACTAATAATAAATGTTTAAAATATTTAATAAAAATTTAAATATTTAAATAGTTAAAATAATTCATAATATTTAAAAAAATCCCACCAAGGCTCGTGAGCCGACTTGAGCTCGTTTATAGTGGGACGAGCTCAAAGTTTGAGTCCGACTCAAGCTCGAATTTTGAGATCCACTCGAGCTCGATATTTAACAGTTGAGCTCGACTTGAACACCTCTTAACTCAAACTCGACTAGACTCATTTGCACTCCTAATTGATTGCTACGTGGCACAACTTACACGTGCTACATTTTTTTAAACATAAATTTTATGCTCAGTATCCCAAATCTGAACTTTTATTTGGTCCGATGAACGTACGTAGAGCTACGTTCGGCCGGCACTAAGATCGCAGGCACAAAACGAGAAATACCGAGCAATACCAACAATAATGAGAACTACCATTATGTGAAGACAGAATACCGAGTAATACTAAGCAATTCTGAGTAATACTAAGCAATATCGAGTAATCCCAAAAAATACCGAGTTTTTTCCAGAAATACTCGATATTTTTTGGGATTACTCGGTATTGCTCGGTATTACTTGGTATTGGTCTTCACAGAACGGTATTTCTCGTTATTACCAAACAATACCTAGCAATACCGACCAAATACCGAGCAAAAACCGAGTAACAATCCTCTAACCAAACGTAGAGCTACGTCCGGTCAGAGGAAGTAATAAAAGTTCCCCAAATCTAAACTTTTAATGCATTTCTTTTATAAAATCTTTATTCCTCCCTGTGCATTCTTTATTATCTCTCTTACTCAAAATATTCTCTTTTCTCTTTCAATTTTCACCAAAAAAATTCTTCACATTTTTTTAAGCTTGTGATTATTCTCTTTTATAAAATTTTCTAAGCATTTCATTTGCTCTAACATATGTTCTTTGTGTGCAGAGTATATGCTTGATTGTTCCTTCCCCAGAAAGAGAAGACGGAGAAATTATTTAGTGCGAATGTTGAGCATAGCTCTAAATATGGAGATCAATCAAAATGAGTCATATCAGCAATACCGAGCGTGGTGCCAAGCAGTACCATGTTCAGTACCGAGCCGTAGTACCGACGTGGCTCATTCCGGTTAATCTTCGGATGGCATTCAGTATCTGCACAAAATAATTTCTCACCCATACGAGGGGGCTCCCCCCTCAAGCAAGAAGGAAAGGGACAAGGAGATGCGGAGGAACCACCAATGAGTCCTAAGGCCGCACAAAAGTCACCTCCAAACAAGATGATGAAAGAGTTGGAAAATCCCACTCCCCAAAGATCCTATAATTTGATTTTCATTAGAACAATCATTGATTAATCTCAGCCATCCAAAATAAATTGAATGTTCATAATTAGCAACTGTTCATAATACATTCACCAATGGCTACTACAGAAACTCCAACAACATATAAATGTTTTAAACTATAGAGATTCATAAGCTTGTTTATAAGAACAATCAATCATATATATGTCGCTCCTATACAAATAATTAAAAAGTCGAACACAATTAGATGTTCAATCATTTGATAGATAAGATCAAAATATATATTTAAGCTCGGCTCGTTTTCATAAAGTGCAAGTCAAGTCGAACTCGAGCTCCTCTGATACAATGAGCTTTTTTGACAGCCCTATCCCTAAGCTCTCCCTTATACTTCATTTCTAAATGAGAGAGCAATTAGGTTGAAACAATCTAAGCAAGCCCTGTAACTGCACTGAAGAGAAGTTGCAGATTTAAGATTCGTTTGTGACAGCTTTTTTTTTGCTTCTTAAAGCAGTTTTTTATTATAGAAATTATAGAAAACTGCTTTAAGAACCAACAAGAAAGTTGTCCCAAACGAAACCTTAGACTCCCAGGTAAGGAAGAGGAGAATCTGCTTCTAAGTTCTAAGCTTGTTTGTGATGTCAATTCAGAAGGTGATTGATCCATTTCTGGACAACTGAAGGGGATCCATACCAAGGTCTTAGTGTGTCATCTGAACCAACTGGAGAGTGATAAACTCCATCCAAGCTTATATTAAGCGCGCCGTCGAGGTGTGCCGAGATCTCGGGAACAACTCCATCTCCCCACACATCTGCCTTCCCACACACCTGCAAGTGGAAATGATATCAAGTTGAGAAAACTTAAAAAGGAATAGTTACATGTGTTGGTTCAAGACTCTGCAAGCCTGTTTGGTTGCTCATAAACAGAAGGAAAATGATATTTCATACATTAATAAGGACAAAAATCTCTACTTATGTTAAGAAATGTAGAGATAGATCTAAAAGACTTGGTTAGAAAATATTAGAAATGATCTTTCTTATTAGATTTAAATGAGAATTTGATTTTTAACAGAACACTATAGAGAAAAATGATTCATGTAGCCGACACCACGTAGTGGGACAAAAGCTTGATGTTCTTGTTGTTGTAACAAGGTCAAAAATTTGAGTTAGGATATCAAGATTAAAATTTGGTTAGTAAGAGTTCTAAAACTCTTGAATTTATTTTGAGGTAAGTGCAATATATTGGTAATCAATTAATTTGTGTTACACCATATTCCCAAAATAAATCCAAAGAATTTTGAAGTCACCAAAAATTGGATGGGATATCCTTACTGAATTTTTTTCCTAGTTATTTGGATTTTTGTTATGTGAGAAAGGTTAGGATATCCTATCCAAAATTTAGTAATGATAGGTTTTAAAATATTTAGATTTGCTTTAAGAAAAGTGCAATATATAGATAATCAACTAACTCTAGTATTGCACTCTTCTTTATTGTTTCTAAGAATTTAAGAAATTTATACTCTTATTAAAAGGTACTTGGTATTTCACTAAAATAGGACCCCAACCCTTCATTTGAAATATTTTACTAATATCTAATGAAATCTACTAATAAACTATTTAAATGACAATCAGTCACATCTACAACTTCTTCAAACTCAATCCAAAAGAAGAAAGTGGCAGAAGTCAGAACTAAAAGAACCAATAAGGAGGAAATGAGAAGCAAGGAATAACGGATACCTGCCAGCAACATTTATAAGGCAGAAATTACATCCTCCACACCTTCTCTCTTACAAGTTTGCAGTGAAGGAGCACACCAAAAAACATGAATGCATGAAGAAGCCAAAGAAGAAATAACATAGTTTCTTAACTAACCATGCAAGAAATGCCAGCATCATATTTACATGGGTAAAATGACCACTGGTTCCAGATAAATGACCATTGGACAAAGTTGTGCACCACACAATGATTTGGGAAAAAAATGCAAATTCATGCTGACTTATTCAGAGTTCAAGTTCACATATGCTTCATTTCAAACCCCTTTACCCTTCTTCAAAAAGTGGATTTAAAACCAGGGGGAATTGATATAGGTGCAAAAACCCACCCTCTCAAGCGAAATGATTTGAGTTGCACATGTCGCCAAATCTCTAGAGTGATTGAATTGGCTAATGTCGGATGGATTTGAGGTGAAGGAACGTTCAACACCGGAACCAAATAGTAAGACAAATCAAAGCAGCTCACTTGACTTGTAATGCCTACATAGCTAGCTTAATCACTCCTAATTTGGCATATTCATCTAACCTGATACTTAGAAAGAGCCCCAAAGTGATGACAAGCTTGGCTCTATAAACCAAATTACATCTTTGTTAGGCTAAACACAAGCATTATCCATACGTATAAGAGCACACAACAAAACAAAAGAACTTTTGAAAAATTTACTCAAGCATATATAATAGGATATAAAAATGAATTTACTAAACTAAGCTTTAAAGCAACCAAATATAAGTAGTCTTTGCCTGCTTATAACCCTGGCCAATAAAGCGACTCCTCATAGTAGGGGCAACTGGAGCAGATCCAACTGTTCTCTCTGTGATGACTAGTTCAGAAGCTCCTTTGTTATTATCAATATGATCTATAATATCTGAATTGGGGTTACTAAGAAAGCGTGCTCCCCGAATATACCTGTCAAAATACTATCAAATTACTTTAAATGCGAAGTTCACATGGAACAGGAAATATTTAAGTATATACGTGCAATCTTTCATCAATAGAACGGCATACAAAGGTTCCTCTCTAAATCTACATTTTTGAGTGGGTATTTTCAAAAGAAGCACAGGCAGTTCAAATGATACAAATCTACATTTCAAATAATACAAGACATGAGGATCAATATTTTTAAGTACATATTTTCAAAAGCAGCTCAGGCATTTCACTAAGATTGTTGATATTTTGGATGGATGTTCCATACAAGTTTTATTAACAAAATATAGATACAAAGGATTTATGAGCATAATCCATGTTAATAACATGCAAATTACTCTTAGTAAGTGTTTGTCTTCAACCATAACTTTGAAAACCCTCCGAATATAACAATTGTCGGTTGAGTAGAGTTTCATAAATTTATATATCTATATGTCATATAAATAGCTGGAGAAACAGTGAATATATTTAGCCTTTTCCAAATTTATCCTTCAACGTCATATTTATGTAATATCTATTCTTATTTTAAGGTAAGGACATGATATTCTATGAGTCATTGTTAAAAGATTGACCAAGTCAACTCAATTTCGATCAATCAAGCAAACTAATTCTATTGTGAAGCTGGCCAAAATTTATGTTCATGAGATTGTACAATTGCTTGGCGATCTGAGAAGCATAAGAAATCTTAGGTACAAACTTGACATTTAATAAATCATTTCATCCTCAAGTCAATGTTCAGACATAATGAATTGTTCAAATTCTAAATGGTTGATAGAAAGCAATGCTTGAATGTACTTCAAGTAATTCCTTGGCCATCGTACATCCAAGTGATTATGTACGGCGTATGGCGCTACATTCTTTGAATCCCACAAAAGCCAAAATGCAAGCTTATCTTTGCTACTCATAATGCAGATTTCTCGGTGAGGAGATCTAAGAAAAGCTGCAAAAATAATATTGATTTCTTAGCATCATCTTAGAAACACTACAATTTTCAGATGTGCAATCATTATGTTACGAGCGGACCGGTCCCTTCTGGACCGGTCCGATGCTATTCCAGGCGGAAACAGCCAAAAGGGGCGGAACCCCCTGTGGACCCCACGGTTGCTGAAAATTGATTTTGGGAGGGAGAATTTTGAATGAGGGGCTGTTTTAGGAAGTCCATTATGGTTCTTTATGATTAATTTGTATAATTAGGAGATTAGGAGGGAAAGAGAGGGGGATCTTGAATTTGAGTTTTCTCTTTGAGATCTAGGTTTTGTTTTGGGCTCTTGGCTTCGCCGGAGACTTTGGAGAGTACGTTCTTCCTCTCGAATCGAAGAACAAATTGTATCTTTGCTATTTTCATCATCTACTAGTAAAATACCGGTGTTTTCTCCTAGTCTCCAGCAGTTTTCCTCATTTTTCCTACTGTTTTGGGCTGATTTCTGCTGTGGACAGCAGCTCGCCTTGAGATTTGTTGCTAAAGTGATTAGGGAATACTTGAAATCAAGTATTTCCTATCAAATTGGTATCAGAGCATCGTTTCGGGACCACCGGCGGCTGAAATTCTGAAATTTCAGCAAGTTTCTTGTCTCCGGAAGAAGTTTTTGTGGAACCGTTAGAAGGACAATGGCCGGAAAGAAGGTGGATGTCTTGGAAGGCGAAGTCGGTCAATTAAAAACCGATTTGGAGGAAAGATTTTTTGATTTTCAAAATCAAATCACCACCAACAACGAAAGGTTGGAGGGAAAATTCACGGCCATGGAAGAGATGATGAAGAAATTACTTGAGATGAAGACTAATCCGACGGCGTCGGATGCAAGAGAGACTGTCGGCGACCATGGCGTAGGAGGAAATCCGAACCCGCCTCGGGGGAGGAGGAATCCGGCTGTGGAGATCCTTGAGGGAGACGACGACATGCCACCTCTAGAGCCACTTTCTAGAGAGGAGATGAGCCTGGGGAATGACCGTCGAGGTGCAGATTTTCAGCGTCGAGGTGCTGATTTTCAGCGTCGAGGTGCTGATTTTCAGCGTCAAGGTGTGGATTTTGAAGGCCGGAGGGGAGAATATGAGGGAAGTGCAGATTTTGGCGAAAGAAGAGAGAAATATCAGCGTCGAGGTGCTGAATTTCAGCGTCGAGGTGCTGATTCTGAAAGGGGAAGAGGGGATTATGACGATGGACTCGGATACCAACGTGGGAGGGAAGACCGGGATACTTGGGGAGCACCTCATCTTCGAGGAATGGGAGGTTATGGAGAGTACCGAGGTAACGGAAGGGATCCGAAGGTGAGGAAGTTGAAGATGCCCATCTTTGAGGGGGAAGATGGCCATGGCTGGATCTACAAGGTGGAACGGTATTTTGCAGTCAACGGGTTGACAGAGGAGGAGAAACTGACAGCGGCAGGACTGTGTTTGGAAGGGAAGGCACTGGCATGGTACCAGTGGCGGGACATGAGGCGACCTATTCGAAACTGGAGGGAGTTCAAAGATTGCCTGCTAGAGCGTTTCCGAACCAGCAGCGGAGGGGATTTCTACGAGCAGTTCTTTGCACTGACACAGGAGGGACAGTAGCAGAGTTCCGGGACCGGTTTGAGTACCTAGCTAGCAGGTTGGATCGTCTTTCTGATACCGTGCTCGAGGGGAACTTCATGAAGGGCCTCAAACCAGAAATCAGAGCAGCCGTTAGAGTGATGAGACCACACGACCTGGGGGAGGCCATGGAGTTGGCACAGTTGGTCGAGGACCAAAGCATCTAGAGAGGGGGAATCGAGGCAGCAGTTCTGGGGATCCCACCGGATGACGACCACGTTTTTAGCTTCCAAGGGAGCTGCACAGGGGGGTACACGAGAAGTACCAAAGGAGAGATCTGGAGGAGGAGGGCCTGGGGGGAAATTTTAAAAAGCTTACTGATAAGGAGATGCAGGAGAAGAGGGCCAAGGGATTGTGCTTTAGATGTGATGAGAAGTACATGCCGGGACATAGGTGCAAGGACCGGACTCTTCAGGTTCTCCTTGTTTGCGAAGACGAGGAAGACGAAGAGGTAGGTGGGAGCAGGTCCGAAGTGGAGGAAGAGGAGAAGTTGCACCTGGATGTGGCAGAAGTCTCTCTGAACTCCGTAGTGGGATTCACTTCGAGTCACACTATGAAAGTGAAAGGGGTGATAGCTGACCACGAGGTGGTGATTCTGATAGATAGTGGGGCAACCCACAATTTCATTTCCACCCAGCTGGTGGAGTTGCTTGGAATGAAATTAGTGGATACAGGAGGCTATGGCGTGATGATGGGCACAGGGAAGGTAGAAATGGGTAGAGGAGTTTGTAAGGGAGTGGTGATTACCATCCAGGGAATAGAGGTGAGGGAGGATTTTCTTCCCTTAGAATTGGGGAGTACTGATGTGATTTTGGGAATGAAATGGCTGCAGACTTTGGAGGAGACCAAGGTGAACTGGGGAGAACTGAGGATGGAACTAGTAGTGGGGGGAGGAGAATGGTGATACAGGGAGATGTCGGCCTGTCTAGGACGGGGGTGTCTCTCAAGTCCATGATCCGAACCATCCAGAGGTTGGGGGTGGATACTTAGTGGAGCTGCAACGATTGGAGAAAGTCAGTGTGGGGGAAGAGGGAGACATTCCTCTTGAGGTACAACCGGTCATACAGCATTTCAAGGAGGTTTTCCAACCTCCACAGGGTTTGCCACCTCAGAGGGAGCTGGAGCACGCCATTACTTTGAAGGAAGGGGAGACACCGATCAGCGTTCGCCCTTACCGCTACCCCCAGATCCAAAAAGATGAGATAGAGAGGCTGATCCGGGAGATGTTGGAGGCAGGGATCATAAGGCCAAGTGTAAGCCCTTTCTCTAGTCCAGTCCTCCTGGTCAAGAAGAAGGATGGGAGTTGGAGATTTTGTGTGGATTACAGAGCTCTGAATAAGGGCACTGTACCAGACAAGTTCCCAATTCCAGTGATTGATGAACTATTGGATGAACTATTTGGGGCAGTAGTGTTTTCCAAGTTGGACTTAAAATCCGGATACCACCAGATCAGAATGATGGAGACGGATGTTCCAAAGACAGCCTTCAGGACACATGAAGGGCATTATGAATTTCTGGTAATGCCCTTTGGTTTGACTAACGCTCCTGCTACATTTCAGTCTCTGATGAACAGGGTCTTCAGGCAGTACCTCAGGAAGTTTGTGCTTGTATTCTTTGATGACATATTGGTGTACAGCAAAACTGAGGGGGAACACTTAGAACACTTGAAGGTGGTTTTGGGAGTATTGCAGGAACATCAGTTACAAGCCAATTTGAAGAAATGCAGCTTTGCCCAGACCAGTGTGGAATACTTGGGACATGTGGTGTCCCAAGAAGGAGTGGCGGCAGATCTGACTAAAATTGAGGCAATGCAGAAATGGCCAAAGCCTAGGAACATAAGGGAGCTGAGGGGATTCCTAGGGTTGACGGGGTACTATCGACGATTCGTGAAGGGATACAGTTCCATTGCCTGGCCGTTGACCGAGCAGTTGAAGAAGGACAGTTTCCTATGGGGGGAAGCAGCAACTCAAGCGTTTGAGAAATTGAAACAGGCCATGACGACAGTACCAGTTTTAGCTTTGCCTGATTTCAGCCAGAACTTTGTGGTTGAAACGGACGCATCAGGATATGGACTTGGGGCAGTACTGATGCAGAACCATCGACCTATAGCATACTTCAGTCAAGTGTTGTCGACCAGGGCTAGACTGAAGTCAGTGTATGAGAGGGAGCTGATGGCCATTGTCTTGGCGATTCAGAAGTGGCGACCCTATCTGTTAGGACGACATTTCATCGTCCGGACCGATCAGAGAAGCCTGAAGTACTTGTTGGAGCAAAGAATGGTCACTGAGGAGCATCAGCGTTGGTTATCCAAGTTATTAGGCTATGACTTTGAGATCCAGTATAGACCAGGCTTGGAGAATAAAGCAGCTGACGCGTTATCCAGATGTGTGGGGGAGCTCCAGGAGCTAGCTCTGTCGGTACCATTGATGGTTGATTGGGGGGCCATCAAGGAAGAAAGCAAGCTAGATGAAGAATTGGGGAAGATCAGGGAGGACCTACAGAAAGACAAAAGTAGCCATCCGAGCTACTGCATTGAGGGGGAGAGACTATTGTATCAAGGGAGGTTTGTGATGCCACGAACTTCTGTACATATCCCCCACCTGTTACAGGAGTTCCATGGCAGTGCAGTTGGAGGCCATTCAGGAGTCCAGAAGACATATAGGAGGCTAGCAGCGGAGCTCTATTGGAAGGGCATGCATAAAGATGTGGAAGAGCTGGTGGCAAGGTGTGAGGTGTGCCAAAGAAATAAGTATATGGCGATGGCACCAGGAGGGCTACTCCAACCCTTGGAACTTCCAAACAAAGTTTGGGAGGAAGTGTCCATGGACTTCATTGACGGCCTACCTCGTTCAGAGGGATTCACAGTCATTTTGGTAGTGGTGGACCGCCTCAGTAAGTATGCCCATTTCATCCTCCTGCGACACCCGTACACAGCAGTCTCAGTGGCAGCAGCATTTATTAGAGAAGTGGTGCGATTACACGGATTCCCTGCTTCCATTGTGTCAGATAGAGATAGAGTTTTCCTTAGTCAGTTCTGGAAGGAACTCTTCCGAATGCAGGGCACTATTCTCAAAAGGAGTACAGCTTACCATCCACAGACAGACGGACAGACAGAGGTGGTAAATCGGAGCTTGGAAACCTATTTGAGGTGTTTCGCTTCAGAAACACCTCGTAAGTGGGCCAAATGGTTACCTTGGGCAGAATACTGGTATAACACTTCGTATCACTCAGCATCCCAAATGACCCCTTTCAAGGTACTGTATGGAAGAGACCCCCCACATTTAGTGCATTATGAAAAGGGAAATACAACGATCTTTTCAGTTGAGCAGTACTTAGAAGAAAGAGATCAGGTGCTGGAGGAGTTAAAGAAGCATTTGGGAAGAGCACAATAAATCATGAAGAAACGAGCAGATACACACAGGAGAGACATACAATTTGAAGTGGGAGAGAAGGTATTTCTGAAGTTAAGACCCTACAGGCAGAGATCAGTGGCAAACAGGAGAAATGAGAAATTGGCCCCGAGGTATTTTGGTCCTTATGAGGTCACTGGAAGGGTTGGAGCAGTAGCGTATCGACTAAAGTTACCCCAGTCCGCTACCATACACCCGGTGTTCCATGTGTCACAATTAAGGAGAGCGCTTGGGGAGCATGTAGCCAGTCCCGAGCTACCAGCATCATTGACAGAAGAATTGGAGGTGGTAATGGAACCCATGGAGCTGGAAGGAGTAAGAGTTAATAAAATAGGAACCAAGGAAGTGCTAATCAAATGGAAAGATCTTCCCGATTACGAGGCTACCTGGGAGCCCTACGAGATGGTAAAGCAGCAGTTTCCAGACTTTCACCTTGAGGACAAGGTGAATCTTTGGGAGGGGAGTAATGTTACGAGCGGACCGGTCCCTTCTGGACCGGTCCGATGCTATTCCAGGCGGAAACAGCCAAAAGGGGCGGAACCCCCTGTGGACCCCACGGTTGCTGAAAATTGATTTTGGGAGGGAGAATTTTGAATGAGGGGCTGTTTTAGGAAGTCCATTATGGTTCTTTATGATTAATTTGTATAATTAGGAGATTAGGAGGGAAAGAGAGGGGGATCTTGAATTTGAGTTTTCTCTTTGAGATCTAGGTTTTGTTTTGGGCTCTTGGCTTCGCCGGAGACTTTGGAGAGTACGTTCTTCCTCTCGAATCGAAGAACAAATTGTATATTTGCTATTTTCATCATCTACTAGTAAAATACCGGTGTTTTCTCCTAGTCTCCAGCAGTTTTCCTCATTTTTCCTACTGTTTTGGGCTGATTTCCTGCTGTGGACAGCAGCTCGCCTTGAGATTTGTTGCTAAAGTGATTAGGGAATACTTGAAATCAAGTATTTCCTATCACATTACCTTTTATTACATCTTGTATTTTTATTAATGTCATCACCCTTAATTGAAACGGTACAAAAGGTGTTTGCTCAATCCTATCTCTATATAAACAGCTTCTAGCCATGTTATATATATATATATATATATATATATATATATATATATATATATATATATATATATATATATATATATATATGTGTGTGTGTGTGTGTTTGTCTACGTATTTCTACTTCATTTAAGTTGAATATTCATCCCTCCGTTGTATATAATCGTACCACTAAAGTTTTTTCAACTATTTTATTTTGATCAGATGTAACTCTCATTACCCTCATATTTGTTACTTGGAAAATATTTGAGTTAAACATCAAAATTCTTAATCCATAACTAATTTGGAGATTTATTGTTGGTGCAAAATTCATGTTACTTTTCAACAGCATATAGTCAAATTTGTTTTGAAATTTAATCTCTCTCTCTCTCTCTTAACATTACGAAAGAGAGATTCAAAAAAATTTGTTGTCGTTGTTGTTGTTGTTGTTGGGGGTGGGGGGTGGGGGGTGGGGACATTAACCTTAAGCGTTGGGTGTTAGAACATTAAGCTTACGCGGAGCTCTTGAAAATACCACAGATGACATCTCAATAGAATATGCGGTTCATTTATCAACTCTTTATTTACCAGTTAGTACCTCTCGTAAGGTTAATCAGTCTTATAGAAGATTACCTTCCAGCAATACATATATATTTCAGTTCTGATGTATAGACTGCTGGTGCGCAATGCTTTTCAACATAGTCCAAAAGGCCCCTGGTTTGATCAATCACTCCTGCTAAACCTTTTGGAGCTGGCCTGGAAAATATCCCAGTGTAATAGTTTAGTAAACTGATATATGGAATAGTTTCTAAATTGTTATAATGTTTCTGACTGTATTTCATTCTCTCATGTTTGCACCATTGCAATTTAGTTGGAAATCAACAAAGGAAACAAAATCCACGCAGCTCTACTTGTTAATAATTACAAGGCACAAAAGACAACGGCAAGGAAAACCAAGAAAATAATAATATTTGATTATGCAGCATCCAACGGCAATAACAATTTTAAAAAAGTAAAGAATGGAATATCACCTTTCCTGCGAGGGCTGTTCGGCTTGATAATATGTTGATATAAGGAATAGAATCAATGTGAGATCTTCCTGGCCAGTTAACCTGAAGTGTAAAGATTTGTTAATTCTAATTAGTGAAGTTATACGCTCCCATGTGAAGTCAATCCAGGTTCCTGATGATAAGGATTAAGCTACAGATTAGGCCCCGCTTTTTCAAGTCATGGTCATCTAGTCTCTCATACGATTTTATCACATAGCACCGTGTACGCCTTTCTCTCTCAGAGTTGAGAGTCCTTTGGTTCATCTCCATTCAATCAAAGTTATGGAATTAGGAAAAAGATTCTCTGGTATTCTAGTCAGATGATCAAGAATCCAAGCTTTCTCTAATGGTGCATAAAAGAATCTCAGCCGCTCAACCCGTCCCACCTCTGCCTATCAACCAACTTCGACTGCACAACCCGTCACTCCTTTGCCTACCAACTAACTCGACTGCACAGCCCATGACTCATTTCTACTTCTCTCACTATAAAGCGCAATCACCATCCATCTCCACCAATTTTAGCAAACTCGAACGATGTCTTTGTTCTACTCAACTTTGTCAACCACAGCTCTCTCCTTCCATTGTTGTCGAAGTCCTCTCCAATCACCTCTCCATGCATCTTTCTAACATACTCCACTTCGTTGATCCAACATAGCACACATTTAGCTCATGACTTTTTCCATAGTTTGCTCATTCTCACTCGAGCTTGGCACATAAAAACTCGCACCCTCTTTCACACAGAGCTCGCAACATCAACTCTCGCACACTCCCTAGCTCAAACCATTATTGGGAATTGTAGTTCATACTGAAGCTATTTTCCGTAGATCTCTACTCTCATCTCATTGAAACTAAATATTTGTAATACCCAAAATTTTCAAAAAAGTTGAGATGAAAGATTTTCCTAAAAATTATGTCACATTTTTTCTTCATCCTGAAAATCATCAAAAATATTTTTATAGAAATCTATATTTTATTTCAATAATTTTGATATATAAAAGTATTTTAAATAAATAAGTATATCAATATTTTATAATTAATTTCCTAATTAAATAAAATTTCCTATAGCAAAACTATTGTACCATAGCAGAAATAGAAATTTTGAAGCATTAGTAAATTGACTAGATGATGGGGATAGTGTTAGACCGGTCCACTGGATCGGTCCAACCAGTCCGCACGGGACCGGCAGTTCGCGTAATACACGAAATCTCCGCAGGAGGCGGAGATCGGGCGGGCCGTCTGCTCAAGAAGAGCATTTTAGGAAGCGTTTTTGACGGTTTTGAGAGGGAAATTTGAATGTAGAGACTGTTTAGGGATTTCCTTTTGATTTGTATGCATTAAATAGTAGATTTTCCTAGGGTTTGATCATCTTGAATTTGGCTGAAATTTGAGATCTCTTAGATTTAGGTTTCTTTGGGCTCTAGCGGCGTCTAGAGATTTGGGAGAGATCGATCCTCCTCTCGAATTGAGGATCAATTGTATCTTGCTGTTTTTATTCATCTACTAGTGAAATACAAGCTTTCCTTTGAGTTTTCTCTCAGATTTTCCCGAACAAGTGCTGTTTTTCTGCTGTAAACAGCAGATTTCTGCTGTTTTCCTGCTGTGGACAGCCAATTGGCTGCTGTTTGTTCGCCGATTTTGGTTAGGTTACTTGCGAACTCAAGTATTTCCTATCAGATAGCTTATAGGATAGCATAATTCAATATTTTTAAGTATATTACTAATAACCTAGGATGAGCATACTTTGGTATCAATGAATATGATAAATTTATTATGGGATGAGTATATTTTGTAAATATCTAGCCTGACTATTTTCATTTACTTGATCTTGATTAATAAAGTCAAAATAGGTGTTTGTGGGAAATATGTCTAACTAGAGTATCCACCTCTATCACACCTCATAGTTGATAGGAGATGAGTCAAAATGGGGTGTGACAACCACCAATGTTGGATAGAAAATTTATTATAATGTGTCTAGTTAAAATTCTATAACTTTATACTTAATGAACCAAGGGCTAAAGGACAATTGGATACCTATCTCATCCCAAATCATGCTGATGTGGTGAAGCAAAGAAAAAGTGAAATGCAGAAAGAGATGGATATCGCTATGAAGGAAATAAGAGAGAGAGAAATTCAAGTACTTTTTTGTTGGATGTATGATGTTAACATTTCCTTTAATGTTATTAAGTATGATAGCTTCACTGCAGTGGTAGAGACATTTGACTAATTTGATCCTAAGATGAATCCTTCTAGCTATTATAAGGTGCAGGTCCCTTAAAAGAAAGGTGGAATAAATACAACAACTACTGCAAGTTCATAAAGAAGATTGCCTAGGTATGATTGTTTTCTTATGGTTTTCTTATAGTTGATGGTTAGATATCCCGTAATAGAAAAAGTTTAGCTGACTTTAGTTAATTGTCCAAAATAAACTGTATTCATGGAATCAATAGGTGACAGTTGTTACTCAAATAATCTAGTGAAGATATTTGATTTATTGAGTAAAATTACTGAAGAGAATGGACCACATAGTATAGTTCAAGTGATTAATGATAATGCTTTTCAGTACATTTTTACAAGTTTTACACTCACCATAAATTTCCATTTGGTTTAAGTCATAAAGTTTTTATATATAACTAGTTTATTATTGAATGATTTTAAATATTATTAATTTATTATAGAAAATTTATTAATGGATAAAATATTCAATTTTTATTTGACTTCTTCATTTGCTCATTTTTTTAACTTAATAATGGAAGTTATATTTAAGATTCAAAAACCACGGCAATACATTGAGAAAACAATGGCGCACATATTTTCATTCATTCAAGGCCTCTATTGCTTGATTTCATGAGAAGATATACAAATCAAAGATCACTAATAAAGCCTTTCAAGACTCGTTTTGCTATTACTTTCTTGACATTACAATATTTTTATCAACAACAATTGCATTTGAAAAAAAGTTTACATGCAAGGAATTTATGTTGGGTCCTTATGCAAAGAAAACAAAACAACCCTCAAAATAATTGGCTAGTTGTTGAAGGAGCTTAGATTGATTGACGAAGAAAAAACCTCCAATGGGATACACATACACAAAGCGATTGATAGTGAGAAATACAAATAAATTTTAGAGATTATTGATAGAAGATGGAAAGTGTAACTCCATTGACTTTTGCATACAACTGCACTTTTTCATATCCAAAATAATTTTTCAATAACCCTAATATTGTAAAAGGAAATATCTCATGAATTATACGCATGCATTGAAAGATTGGCTAAAGATGTCGATGAAAAAAATGAAATTAGTAATGAGTTGAGTGTATACACTAGGGTGAAAGATTTTTTAGTATTATTCTAACTATAAAGAACCATTCAAGCCCCAAGTAACATGATTTTAGTAAATTTATAAATATTATTGCATGATAATTTGATATTTAAATAATAATGAGTGTTCTTAAATTCTTCATTATTTATAGTTGATTGGTGGCTAATCTATGGCCAAGGAGCTCCACGCTTATAAAGTTTTGCAACTAAAATACATAACCTAACATGTGATTTGTAGAATTATAAATACAGTTGGAGTTTATTCAAACATGTGAGTACAAAATGTAATTACACATTGATTATTATCATGAAATTTTATAATTTGGTAAATTTAATGATTTTCAATAGTAACTTCATAGCAAAAGAAGACGGAAAATGGATCATGGTTGTCAAAAACATTTAGTTTATATGAAATATAATAGGGCATTGATTTGCAAATAAAACCACCGTGCTGTAATTAACCATATCTCTTTGAATGACATAGATGATGCAAATATATGGTTAATAGGGAAAATAGATGATGAGACTAATAAAGTTGTTGCGTCTTGGAATATTCGCGGCGGTAGAGAAATATATGGTTTAACGTCTTAACATTGTACGAAGATCCAACACACAAGCAGATAAGAGAGGGGGTGAAACATTCATAAGGGACACCAGAGTTTTTACGTGGAAAACCGCTAAAAAAGGGGAAAAACCACGGGGCCTGGCCCAGTTTGAATGAATCCACTAGTATTTGCAGTCGATTACAAATGAGGCCCTTCCTTTGGAGACGGCCTTGTATTGATGTAGCAAATATACATCATATAGATTGCATTACATGGTAGGAGTTACACATATACATGTTTGTTTGGTCGGAAGGACCGTAGTCGGCAGGAGACTGGGGTCAGAAAGACCGTTGTCTGTTGATGGAGGTCGGACGGACCGTAGTAGGCGACGGAGGTCGTAAGGACCGTAGTCGGCAGAAGACCTGGGTCAGAAATACCGTTGTCTGGTGATGGAGATCGGAAGGACCATAGTAGGCGACGGGGGTCGAAAGGACCGTAGTCGGCAGTATTCTGGGAGAACTGTGGGCATCAGGTGATGGCCTGGTGAAGCTCAAGGCCTCAAGTAATGGTCCGGTGGAAGTCTGGGCCTCATGTGATGTTCTGGTGGAGCACACAACCTTTTATGGTGATCTGGCGAAGACAAGGGCCTCTGACAAAGGTGAGGGCCTCAGATGAAGACGTCGGGCCTTGAGCAGAATGTCGGGCCTGAACATCGGACCTTGAGGTGGTGGTGTGGCGAAACTCTGGCGGTGGTCCGGCGAGGCTCCTGCGGTGGTCCGGCGAGCTCCGGCGGTGGTCCGGCGATGGTCGAGGAGGAGCTTCTTCCTCCTCTTCCTTCTCTTCTCCTCTTCTCTTCTTGCTTCCTCTCCCTTTTCAAGAGGAAATTGGGTTCTATTTATAGAATTCTGGAGTGGCATAGCTTGTAAATAGGTGTGAGATCAGGGGCAAATAGGGAGTGGCCGAATGGATGGCCGATATTGAATCCCTTGATCGTGCACCGTTCGTTGGACATTTGAAGGCCTTAGTGATGTCAGAATTCAGTGATCCTGGGCTCGTTGGATTCGTCTCGTCGAGCCGTTCAATTCGAGTACAAGCTCGTTAAAATCGGAGACCGTTTGGTAACTCAAATTGTGATTCAAACCTTCCAACAGCGCTTCGGGTCCTTGATTTGGATCCATTTGGGCTCGGATTGGGTTGAATTTGGTGTCGTTGGATCTGTATTTCCGAGACGCTCAGTTTGACTATAAGCTCGCTGAAATTGGTGTTTAGATGGTCTCCGATTTAATTTTTGAAGCTTCCAACTCTATTCTGCCTCAAGATTCGTGTCTGATCAAGATAATATTTTGGTGACATATCAAAAGTTAATAAATTAGTTATTGGTGCAATAGATTTAACATGGAATACTATTGCAAAACCTTCAGTAAAAGTTATAATATTTAAGAGTGGACCAAAGATAAAGAGAAGAAATTTTCATATAGGCTAGAGATTTTTACATCTTACCACGAAGATGATGAGGGTGATCAAGAATATTATGATTTTGAAGGTATTATGTTTGAAGAAAATAAGTTTTTTTTTTTTTTTAAGTTATGATAATAATGATGATTCTCCAAAAAGATAGTTTCTTACAAAAACATCAAACTTAAAACTTCTAATATTTGAAACTTTAAGTAGTTGAGGTGTTGACCACTTGAATTTGAGCATCACGGGTGATGTTTTATTATCATTATGGCTTATCTTTCAATTTAATATATTTCATTTTATCTATATTTAATTCACAATTTTTTAATATTTTACGCTATGTTTAAAATGGCACACGCAGTGTCATGTATTATATGCTATGACTCTACAAAGACCTTTGTGCTATGGTATACTATTTATCATTGACAAGTATGACCTTGAGATATAACTATGACCCCTTTTGATTTAGAACTTGTCAGTAATGATTGTCCCAGAAATCTAGAATCTAAATTCTAACTAATGTCCTCTTGATGTTCTTCCTAATTTTTTTGGAGTTGTTAAAAAGAGAACAATGTTACTACTTATACCTAAAGTATGTGCATATTGTACTTCATTGATAACATCATCTCTATCCCAAAGTTGAGAGCATTAGCTAGCCAGTTGCACAACCCTCTCTTTGTTGGTGACCACTACCACCAACACTCGATCTTGTTGAATACCACACGACACCAAACTCTACCTTGCTAGAGAGATCACATGACAACAACACCATTCTCCATTGAAGACCACACAGCATTAACAAGTTTACCCTTCTCATCTTCGTTACACAATCTAGCGAATCGGTCCCAACTCGATCATAAAGTTTAGCAGGCCAAGCATAACATCAAGCCATTATGCCCTGGGCAACTCGACGCACTACTCTTAACTAGGTTCAAAGCCACTTGACGCAACTTCTCAACTACTTAGTCAACTGCCGACAACCCATCTATTCGGACTTAGCTAACTTGCATGGTCAATAAACAACTACCAAATAAGGTCAAAAAGGTCTTAGATCAACTTGTCGAGATAGGAACCATTCAAACCATTAGTCTAGATAAGCTAAATTAGCCTGATTTGAACAGAAGGTTTTCTATTAGGGTTCTAAGTTATTATATATCCAATTTTACTATGATATCTTCTATGTAGTTCTCTTTAATCAGACACGTGCTACTAAGAAAATCTAAATTTCACTATTATTGCCTTTGAATTTAGTATATATTGAGCCAACACTTGCTCTAACTTCAAACTTTCCAAGAATATGATTAATGAAGAGTTATAGTGAATGACTACAATCAAAATTTTAACACCAGGAATAAGAGCAAACATAAGCCCAACCAACATCACTTCATATTCAATATACTTATTCGCTGATTTAAACATGATCTTCAGAGCATATTGCCCTTGAAGAGTTGGAGTACATGGTAAGCTTTACTCTTTCATAGCGGTACAACTTCTGTCAACTAAAAGAAATAAAGTCATTGGGGAAATGAACCAATAAAATTTAGAGGATCCCAATTCTTAAAAGGCCAAGAAGCAATCATTAGATGCAACAAATTACATGGTTGATGCAAAACAATATTGTATATATTGGGCCAACAAGTCGATCATCACGAGTAGGGCTTGATTCTTCATGTTGTATTCAAAAGTGCCAAGGTAAAGTTCTCTATAACTATGTAATTCAACTTACTTCGATTAAAATCTCACCAGTAAATCTAAATTGCTTCACTGCTTCTTTGGTAAGACCGAGCAAACTGCAAAATCTTTTACTTCTAAATATAATTGGTATGATAGTTATCCAAGAGAATTAGAATCTAGCTAATGCCCTCTAGATTTTCTTTTATGACTTTGTTTGGAGTTGTTAGAATGAGAACTATGTGATTGTCTATACTGGAGCTACATAAATACCGTACTTCACTGATAGTGTGACGCCCCAGGCATCCATAATGAAAGAATTCGTCGACAGTCTTGATCAACCATCACTTCTTGCTCCCTTGCTCTGACCTGAAATTGTTAACCACATATAATGAGCTTCAAAAAGCCCAGCAGGTCACCTAATACCTACAACTGAAATCAAAGCACGATACTGAAACAATATGCATGTCAATCAGTCAATCAATGACAGACACTTGCACATAATCAGTGAATCTATGCAGCAGATACGAAAATTAGTAATTAATGCATGATCGATACAATCCACAATCATCGGTAAAAGAATCGATAAACAGTAGGAAGAAATCCATAAAGTTTAATAAATCAGTACATACGTCAAATCTCGGAAGAATCCATAAATAGTAGAAAAATCTATACTCAGAAGAATCTCAGTTAAATCGATCAGTCAAATCGATAGAGAAAAATCATCATCTCGACAATAACCGTTAAATCAATATCGTATCAATAGAATCAATCAAATCAATACATCGTAAGAACGATTAAAATCAAATCAATACAATAAAACATATTCCATATCAGTCAATGAATCACATGCAGCAGTTCAATATGGTGTATCAATGAAGCAATAGTATCAATGAATCAATACAATACAATAGTCTTACTGAACAAGTACAATCACTGGATGTATCGTTGTATCCATTGTATTGTTATATCCATATCTATATATCCATTGTGCTGTTGTAGAAATATCCATATATCCATATATCCATATATCCATATCCATATTAGTAACTGTATTCAGTGACATGTACAAGTATCAAAGAATCAATATCAATGAATCAATAGTATCCATGTCCATAGTATCAATAAGTCAATGCAATATCGATATCCATATCAATATCAATGCTAAGTGACATATACAATATACAATATCAATGAAATCGTACAGTAACAATAAACTCGTAAATCCACAATAAATCCGTCAATATCAATAAATTAATAAATCCAATAAATCTGTCGATATCAATCATGCGTAGGATAATCAATAAATCAATCAGTAATCAATAGAGCAATTCATATCAGGAAATCCATACAAGGCAATGTCAATAAAATCCATAATAAGATCATAAGGACAATACCGTACACATGCAATTCAATATAATAATCTTACTGAACAAGTACAATCACTGGCTATTAAGGCGTTTTTCAAGTCGATAATCCATAGTGCTGTTGTAGAAATCCATAAATATATCCGTTGGTTCAATAAGAGTCGTCACTCTGTGCCTGTCGACCGCCCGTCGGCATAATAATCTCCTTATGACTCCCAATTGTTGTATCAATGATCAATAGAGGATATCGCCAAACCCTTTTTAAAGGAAAGCCCGTCGGTCCACCATTCTGTACAGGTCAAGTCAATCTCCAACCAACGGTTCAACCAGTCTTCACTTCTCTTTCAGTAATAGTAATATCTATTCAATCACATTTCACATTCATATGCATATTCAATCATTCAAATCATCAATTCAGAAAATCAGAAGTCGTACGAGAAATCGGCAGCATAACGACAGTATACGGAATGTACACAGAAATCACAAATTCAGAAAATCACCAAATTATCACAGAATATCCACAACAACATTATAAGACTTTTATCGTACTGAAGCAACATTTTTCAACATCCTGATAATTTTCTATTCGATAAAAATCACACAGAACTCAAAATACCCGGTAGAAACATTATAGAAAATATTCAAATCGTGTAAAAATATCATATCATAAACATATCAAAAATTGTGCGGTAAAACTTTCGTCATTACAAAATTATGCACGTTTTTCGGTAACGCAAACACAAAACTAAGCACAGAATTATCAAAACTCGAAATCTTTGAAATCAGAAATAGGATTCGGAGTTCTTACTTCGAGACAAACAAATCTTCCAACTGCGTCGTCGTACGAAAAGCGCTCCGCAGGCTCTAAAACCAAGCTTCTTCTTTCTCTTTCCTTCTCTTTCTCTCTCCTGCCTTCACTTTCTCTCTCTTCAAATGAATCCTAAATATCTCTATCGGATATTTATCAACACTGATCGTCCCGGACGATCCAAATTCGTCCCGGGACGAACTCCTCTGGACACAGATCATACAGACGAAATTAATTCCAATTTATTTCGTCCCTGGACGATGCTCTCTGTTCGGTTCGTCCCGACGGTTCGTCCCGACCCTTACAAGTTCGTACAGACGAAAATGACAGATTTCTTCACAATTTTCTTCAGTTCGTCCCGTACTAAAGCCAGTTCGTACTGACTAACTGCACTAAAAAAATCAGCTTTGGAGGGGTTTTACAGATAGTATTAACACTATCCCCAAAATTGAGAACATCTCCGCAATCATAGTTGACAATCCCATGAGCCCACAACACCCAAGGCTATTTATCAACCCACTACCCTTTGCTTCTTTAAAGCTTCTTCTTCAACATGATCCGTATCACTAGTCAAGTTGCCACCTACAATTTTTTTATTATAGCATACAGAGCTGCCTTTGGATGTGATTTAGTTTCAATTTACTATGTAAAATAGTCCACTAGAAAATTAAAATCTTCTTGGACCTGAGGATTGTGTACTTGTGTTAGAGGATCAATAATATCAAAAAAGTTAGTTCCCAAATAGTGAAGGGATATGGACTTACCATCAAGTGTACGAAATTATTTAAGCATAATATTCATGGTGAGAGTGAAAGAGGAAGAACCAGAAAAATAAGAGTACAACATAGCAACCAAAAGGACTATAGGAAAGGAAACCAATGCAATTACTTGTAGGCACCACAAGATCCATGGCTTGTAACCGAAGAAAACTTCGGAAAGGAGATGTTTATTTCATTGATTATGATTGCAAGATATATTGCTAGACAAAGCTTAAAGTCAGTCAGAGCAATACAGGTGGTATCATCAATCATGGTAGTTGGCTTGCAAACTGGAAGGTAAGGGATGATGGCTAAGAACAGTAAAGTTTGGCTCACTAGTAAGTCCTCAACACCAAGCATATCCCAACCCAAGGTGGACTGAGATAACCTTCGTTTCATTAAAGTTATCTTATTATATGGTATTTAAAAGTTGAAGTAATTTGCTTCTAAGAGACCACTTGATAGGCAGGATAGCTTTTGCTTTAAATAAAAAAAAAAAAAAAAAAAAAAAAAAAAACTCCTTTAAAGAAAACATAGCTGATTTAACTTAAGTGAAGTTGTGAAGACAAATACAAGAAAAACGTTTAGCATGCAACCCATTTGTTTCCTGATTGCTTAGAAAGAAGGCATTTAATGCCTGAGATAATAATGAACAAAGCATTCCTGACCACTCTTTAAGCCATAAAGGCATGAATAAATCAATCCCAAGACAAAAGGTCCTTTGAAGCATAATGAGAAGAGCATATTAATGGCAAAAACAAAAGTTATCACTGCTAATCTCTATTTCAGTTGGTAGGACTACATTTAAAATAGGAAAAAAAACTATCAAAATTGTTTGACATTTTTTTAGTAAAGAAGATTTTAAAATTTATTGAATTTATTTTGAGATGAGTGCAATACATATTTTAATTGATTATTCATATATTGCACTCACCTCAAAATAAATCCAACAATTTTGAGACACAAAATGACCAAATTTGGTCAACATATTCTAATACAATTTTTTTCCATTTGATTCTCAGTAAGTTTCTTAGCAAGTTGGTTATTTGAAATGTCAAAAGGCAAGCACTTAATGTGTAACCGAAGAGAAGCATACATGCTATCATAATGGAATCATACAGGTGAGGGGTCCCTAGAGTGATCAGCAAAGAGATATCCGACCATCCAAATTCTTCCATATAGAGTCGCGCCAGCCATCCCCCAGCTGAGTGTCCTATCAATGCTAGGCTCCCTCCTGCACACAATGCCAATAAGCAATCTCTCCAATCAATAAACCAACTAAACCAAAATCTAAATGGTTTTATGGCATCCACTTTTAGGCAAGATTTATGTAAATTCAGCTTAAATCCCATAAATCCTACAAAACAAAATTTTAAGAATTTTACATCCAACTATTTTGATAAATCATGTTTCAGCGCCATAATTTATTAAATCCAGCATTTATTAAATCTCATCATTCACAGCATTTAAAAGATATCAATATTTCTCCCACTTACAAATCTTAAATAAGAAACAAATAGCTAAGTAATTTATTGGAATTTAGCAAGATTAACTGCTGTCATGCCAAACAAGTTTCAAGTTTTAACCGTCTCAAGGTTAACTAAATTTGATTTTACAACATTTCCTAAATCCTACTTAGTTAAACCGAACTTGTAGACAAACAACCCATCAATTGATATCTGTTCAGTTGTCCTGCAACAGGGAGAACCAAGATCTAATCAAAACGCGTCATTCTGAATCACAGCTTCACAAATAAGTATCAGAAAAAGCTTTACCTTGCGGACAAAGCTTTCTAGCTTCGGAAACCGCCTCCACAACTCTTTCCAGATACCTAAATCATTAATTGACTACAATCATGGCATTTGGAGCCGAGAGGAATGCTTAGAGAGCCTATAAGAAGCATGGAAATGGGTAAAAGGAAATACCAATCGAGAACGGGCTTAGGGCGTAGAGTTCCTCTCCAATAGTTGGAGTCGAGAAGACCAGCGGCATTTCGGAACCAGTCCAATCGGGAGACCTTCGCGACCACTGTGGGGATACCGTAGCCATCCCTAAGCGTCCAGCAGAGGCCTCGGTAATCTCCACTGTTGTTCCCCAACCCCTGCATATCCATAGACCATCTCATTTGAAAGAGAGAACGAAAGCGAGGGGAGAGAGAGAGAGAGAGAGAGAGAGAGAGAGAGAGAGAGAGAGACCGGCAGAACGACCGTGGCGCGAGGGGAGGCGGCGGTGGAGGGCGGGGAGGGGGAGTTAGGGTTGGGGATGGTGAGAGGGGAGATTGGCGGAGTGGGAAGAGCCATCTAGCCGCTGCCGAGGAAGCCCGGTGGAAATGGTGGGAATTACACGGCGTACCTTCCATAATTTATAGCCTCTTATTTTGCTCGGAAGATAGACGGATGGATTTATGAAAAAATTTTAACGGTCCAAATATTTAAATTTTAATTTATTTCAATAAAGTCTAAGCACCGACATTTTCATGCATTAATTATTATTATTTTATATATATATATATATATATATATATATATATATATATATATATATATATATATATATATATATATATATATATATATATATGGCTAGAATATTCGCGACGATAGTATTAGAAATTTTTGTCTCAGCGTGTACGGATATCTAGCATACAAACAGAAGAAAAAAACACCAGAATTTATAGTTGGAAAATCCTGAAAAAGGGAAAAAAATTACGGGGTCACGCCTAGTTGAAATGATTCCACTAGTGTTTGATTCGATTACAAGTGACTGACTCGTCCCTGAAATTGAGAACGATCATATTACAATAATCAGTCGTTGGGTTGAAATCCAATTTACGAGCGGAGGTCTCCGCTCGGAAATTTGGCGACGTTTAGTGGTTGGGCAGAAATCCGGCGTCGGTCGGTTGTCTGGTAAAAGTCTGGCATCGGTTGGCTTTCGGCTAGAAGTCTGGCATCGGTCGGTTGTCGAGCAAAAGTCTGACATTAGTTAGCTGTCGGGTGGAATCTGACGGTGATCGAGGAAGAATATAGTGGCAAGAGATCTTTCTTTTTTCTCTTCTTTTTCTTCTTTATTTTCTTGCTTAGGTTCTCTCTCTCATGAGAAATAAGGGGTTTATTTATATTTTTCTGAGAGTGGCTTGACTAGTAAATAGAAGAAAAATCAAAGCTAAATTGGGAGTGTTTTGAATGAACAGCCGATATTGAATCTCTTGATCATGAACCATTTACTGGGTATTTGATTATATTAATGATATCAAAATTTGGCAATCTTTGACTATAAGCATGTCATGTTTGGAAATTGTTTGTTAATCTAAATTATGGTTTGATCCTTCCAAATGTGCTTCAGGTCTTTGATTTGGACTCATTTGGGCTTGGATTGAGTTGAATTTGGTGTCGTTGGGTTCATATTTTCGAGGCATTCAATTCGACTATAAGTTTACTGAAATTGAAGTATGGATGGTCTCCGACTTAATTTTTTTGAAATTTCCAACTTGATTTTGCCGTGAGATTTGTGTCTAATCAAGATAAATTTTTGACGATATATATATATAATCAAGAAATTATTTGTGATGACTACAATTTTTAATAAAACTATTTATTAAATAATTATAGGGGATTTTTATTCTAAAATTTGTTATGTATATCATAATTTTATTTTTTGAAGTAAATATTCTTTGCCTTTAATTTTTTTAAATTTATGTTAATTCATATATTTGGCCCCACTACCCCACATAGCCCCACATAGGAGGATAACGGTTTGTTGTTGTTGTTGTTGTTGTCATGTAGCCGGAAGAATTATTCTGTGCGGAGGGCGTCCGGAGACCAATAAAAATATATCATGTCACCTCATTGGTGGGTACCTAGCTCTGTACCCACACTCAGTACTGCTGGGTACCCAATGCTTAATCAAACGGTTCTCCCGTTCGGTCTCCGTACAGAATAAAAGCTCCATATAGTCGGCCCTAGATAGTAGGATAAAAACTTGTTATTATTGTTGGTATGACCCCTTCAATTTTTTCATATTTACTAATATACCATATAATTTACTATAACTATTAAATTTTATCATATAAAAAACTAATGTTTTGGATTATTTTTCAATCTCATTCATTGATTATAGATAATAAATATTCTAATAGCTTAAATATTGATAAAAAAGAAATAGAGAGAAAGCAACTTGTGATGAATAATTTATTATTTTAAAGAAGATTCAGAGTGTTTGTAAGACAAAAAAAAAACTCATTGATTCATTCACTTGTGGCGATCTCATTCAAAGTTTAGGAAAATTCCATAAGCTGTTTTTTTTATATATATTTCAATTATTTTGTATAAGATTGTATTGTTTTTAAAATTGTTGATTAATGTTAAGTTTGTTTGGGATAACTTTCTTACTGCTTTATGAAACAACTTTCTAGTAAAAAATAATTCAATTCAAAAAAATTTAATACTAAGAAATTGCTTTATAAAGCAATAAGAAAGCTAGCCAAAAGATTCGTTTGAGACAACTTTCTTACTGCTTTCAAAAGCAGCTTTTTAGTAAAAAAATTATTAATTCAAAAAAAAAATTGTACGAAAAAACTACTTTAAAAAATAGTAAAAAAGTATCCTAAACTTTAATTTATAAAGCAGTAAAAAAGTTGTTCTAAGACTTCATTTGAGATAACTTTCTTACTGTTTTAAAAAAATATATATTATGAATATTATAAATATTTATTTTTTTTATGAAAGAAATCGTCCTACAGCTTTTTGATAGCTATCACATTCTAATAGTTCTAGTTCTTAAAAGCAGCTTCTCACCAAAGAAAATTTTGAAAAAAAATACTCCAAACTAATGAATAAACAGTCTGAAAAGCAAATAGAGATAAAACTATCCCAAACAGTCAATTAGTTGAATTTCAAAAGAAAATTTCAATGTGAACTCACCTCAAGGCCACAAAAATAGTTGATTAATCTAATTTAGACTTCGTTTGAGACGATTTTCTTACTATTTCTTAAAGCAGCTTTCTAGTTAAAAAAAAAAGTTGTTTTAAGAAGCAGTAAGAAAGCCGTCACAAATGAAACCTTAGGCTTAGGCTCCGTTTGGGACGGCTTTTTTACTGCTTCTTGAAATAGCTTTCTAATACAAAAAAATTAATTTTTATATTAAAAAGCTGCTTCAAGAAGCAGGAAAAAAGCTGTCCCAAACGAAACCTTAATGTTAAATCTTTATATCAGTATATAGGCCAATAAAGCAACATCGTACAATAGCTTTTGCTTGATAAATGGTGAGGTAAGAGGTCAAAAGGTAGAACAAAAACAATATTTTATTCATCGCTCATGCTCCAAATTCAAGGGTTAAAGAGTTTCATAAAACGTTCTTGGTGGAAAAAGAATGAGAGTGAAAAATCCTACTAAATCAAATTTGATCCATAAATCTAAGAAATAGTGAGAATTCTCGATCTCTTTAAATTCGAATATCCATGATTTGAATTGATGTTGTTTCATTGATTCCTAAAGATTTCATTAATTCACGATGTAGGATGATCCTTGTTAAACATTCATGGCTGAAATGCACCAAATTTTAAAGAAAGAAGATTTTATAAATCCAAATTCCATCTCTAAGGCCTTCACAAATTTCTATCAACCTAATTTAGCCTATATGTACAAGTCACAAAGGCAACTTTGAAGGCCTTAGTTTAATAACATTTTTAATGGGAAAAAATGGCTACAAAATTTAGCAAGTAAGCTTTTGAAGGAAAAGACAAATATAGTGCTAAATTGCTACTATAAATATCCCAAAATTATGACCTACATATACATGTATATGTGGAAAGAACTCATCTTGAGGATGCAGCAGCTATAGCAACCTTATCATCTTCTGTGTGTTCCTCTTTGGCAAACTCCTCAATTAGAGCACGCTGCCTCTCAGTCAGGTTTCTGCTTTCAAGGCACAAATCAGGATATACAGTACGATACTTTCCAGTGAAAATATATTCAGGTTTATGAGAAAACTTACGATGGTATTGTAACGTTGAAATGAACGTATTGGTTCCCATAGAAAGCAGAATTCCTTGTCTTTATGCCTGAAGAAAGAAAAAGGATGAGATGTCAATGGCTGGATTAATTATTCTGTGCGGATTCGAAGACTAACCAAAATGCGTCACGTCACCCCTGCAGTCGGTGCTGCTGATGTGACGCATTCTGGTTGGTCTCAGGATAACGTTTTGTATCCGGTCTCCACACAGAATAATTTCTCCAATGGCTGAAATGAGAAGAATGGTAATCCTTCTTCCTGGGTTTGAAAATATAATATTTATAAAGATAAAGGGTGAAAATGGTCCTCAGCCATCTTCATTTATTTCTTTTTTATATGTAATTGATGTCCAGCATAAGATTTGCTGGCCATTTGGGATTTCTTGCTTTGTTTTTTTTTTTAATGTTTTAATTTGATATTATAAATAGTTGCTGTTTTATTTTTATTGAATATCACAAAAATTAATTTATGCAGAAAGTGGGAGAGGTAGTGGCCAGCGCTGTCGGCTGGCTAGCGGCAGATATAGTGTTAGACCGGTCCATTAGACCGGTCAACATAACAAGAGGCGGAAGAATCCGCCTCCTATACGAGTCACTCGAGCTGTAAGATCCATGGGAGTCAATTTTGAAGGATTTTTTAGGGAGTTGGGAGGGAAATTTGAATGTAGGGACTGTTTAGAGATTTCCTTTTTGATTGTAAGCATTAAATAATTTGTTTTCCTAGGGTTAGAGCATCTTGAATTTGACTGAAATTTGAGATTTCTTAGGTTTAAGTTTCCTTTGGGCTCTAGCGACATCTAGAGAATTTGGGAGAGATCGATCCTCCTCTCGAATTGAGTATCAATTGTATCTTGCTATTTTTCGTTTCTATTTCATCAAATACTACAAATTATCTACTGTTTTCGTGATTTTGTGTGGAATTTTGTGGAGAATTTTCATTGTTTTCCAAAGATTGATAGGAAATACTTGAGAGCTACAAGTGATTCCTATCAAATAGCACCCGGCAACCCGGCAACTAGCTGGAGTGGTTTTCATTGAGAGAGAGAGAGAGAGAGAGAGAGAGAGAACACCTAGAAACTATTATGAGATTTTGTTTTAATAGCTAGATTTATTTTAAAAAAAAACAAAAAATGTTAAGAACACAAATCAAATACATTTTTAAAACAATATACAAAAAATATAAACTGATTTCACAAAGCCCCTTAGGGGGGATGTATGTATGTGTTTTGAATGTTATTTGAGCCTTACCTTTCCCTTTTAAAATAACCTTTTGACCTGGTTGAGTTCCTGGCCGAACCTGGCAGAGGAAAACAAACTTCTTAGCAATATGTCGTTTATGAGAAGCCTTTTAAGTAGTTTCTCAAGGAAACAAGCCATATATTCTGGCAAATTATGACCAACCTTAAGAACAACTTCTCCAGTAAGGGATGGGACATTAACAGTACCTCCCAATATAGCCTGCATAGAGTATAAGAAAACATTCAGCTTATGATATTTTTAAAGATCCAAAAAGTAATTAGATGAATCTTATTTTGGAAGGTATCCATGGAAAACAACAGAAATATGATACGATGAACGAGGACTGTAGGATCACACCCCCTCTTTCAGCAACGTTTCATGGGGATTTATCATGTGACAATGCATATGTCGCAACTAACACATCAACGGCACAGCTTTCAAAATTGATAAAGCAATCTTAAGCCCTAGGCTCAGTTCCAGGGGAAATTATTCTATGCGGAGTCCGAACGTAGAGGATCATACGGAGTGCTGCGTACGCACTGCGTATTGTAGATATGCAACAAATACTAAGTCAATCATTAGTTGTGAGTATTTAATGAGTATTTAGTGAGTATTTTCTGCATTTTTACTGGGTTTTTGCTGAGTGTTTAGTGAGTATTGTTGATTTTCTGTTTATTTGTTGCGTATCTACAAATACGCGGTACATATGCATGGTGTGTACACAACAACCAGAAGATACTCTATGTTCGGACTCCGCACAGAATAATTTCCCCAATTTCAAGCTGACCCTTATCGCACCAAGAGTTCTAGCATAACTGCCTATCAAGAGGTTCGAATGCAGCAAATGGTGATCTCAAGCCTACACATAGCCGAGGATAACAACACAAGGACATACAGTTGGAAGATAGTGGAAGAGAAGTAAAATAGGGGTGAGGAGAGAGCCCCAATCTGAACAGCTTTTGTAGTACCCAACAACTAGTATAGCAGCAGCAAACTGACAAATCATGCAGATCAATGCTTATATAATGATTACAAGCCTCTATAAAAGAAACCAACAATACAGTGAGGAGATCGTAAGTCCCTAACTGAGAAATCTTTGGCAGTCTTTCTGGAATCCAACAGCAAATATAGCAACAACCCATCGATAAAACATGTAGATCATGGCTTGCATAAGAAAGAACTAGCTAAACACGCCCTTTATAACCCTCTTTTGATTGTATGTTCATTTCTCCATTCTCTTCTACCCAATTCTTTATGGAATGAGAAGAAGCCATAAAAGAGATACAAGTGGGAAAAAAAGGTAGAATAGTTGGCAAAGTGCGAGAACTTTTCCAAGAATGCTCAAGTTCTCCCAAGAATGAGGGCTAAATATTTTCAGTCAATAGAGAAAGATGAACATAAGTTGAAAAAATTATTAGTTATAATCACACATACTACAAGAGGAGTTCTTGGAAATTCAAACCAACAAACTTTTCTTAATTAGAAAGGTAATTATAAACTCCAACTAATGGCAAAAGCATATAGCTTACAATTAGATGAAAGCAGCTTCCTTATAAAAAAGCTATCCTGCTAGTCGAAATATGCCATAGACAGCTAATGGGAGTTTTATTAACACAAAGTAAGATTAGTCTCTTTTCCAAACTTAGCTTGGTGGTTAGCTTCAATTGGAGAAAAATAAGTAATTATCAAATTATTATATTGACGTGCCGCTTGCGTTCATCCATCCTCAATTATTCAATGCCTTAACTTTTTCATCACTTTTGAGGTTTCCGGTAAAGCAATAGGTATAGGTATTGGTCGGGTACTTAGCCAAGACAAACACTCAATTGCTTATTTCAATGAAAAATTATATGCCATAGCTCAGATCATGAAAAAGAAAGGAATGCAAAAGGTCATCATATGATGGAATATATAAATAAAATTTGGCTTGCTATTTATCTCTGGATAACAAGTGTTCCAATTGTAACTCTTCAGCAAAAGAAATAGAACAACAAGAAGTCAAGTATTTTTTCTCTCACACAAGTTCATTGTTTTCTTTCTTTTCTCTCTCTCTCACTCTCCCTCACTTTTTCTCTCTCAAGCTCTCTTCTAGGTCTACACCAATCAAAGTATCTGCTCATGATCATTAATTTAGTTAAGAAAGCAAATCCATTCTTCAACCTAGTGTACCAAACATGCACAAGCTATACCACAAAAAAACAAAGACCTCAACAAACCAACAGAGGAAAAATGGATTGTGCATTCACTTCATGAAAGGAGAAAAAATTCATACCAATTGTTTTAAGAAGGTGGAGATTTCCATACATACCACCCTATACTACTCTATTTACATATTTAACACATAGAACTTTAATATTACATACATACCACCCGTAGTATATTTTCATATCAAATATGAGTGATAGAAATGAAATATATGAGTGGTGGGAAGAAAATATGAGTGGTATATTTGATATTAAAATAATATAATGTCATATGTATGTAATATTAAAATTTTAGGTATTAGATATGTAAATAGGATGATATAAAGTGGTATGTATGTAAATTTCCCTTTAAAGAAACCAACGCATGCTTATAAAAATTGTTTAGATAACATAATACCTGAGTGACATTTAGAACAGCATCCACATGTATATCAGACTTCTCTCTCCTGAAAACTGGATCTTGCCGGACCTACAATAGGAATTTGTGAGTACTATTTCCTTCATTTCATTACCATTACCATTACTAGGATAAATAGAAAATACCATCTACCTTTATAGTGACATAAAGATCAAGAGGCTTATTTCGGTCAGGATCTGCACCACCACTTCCATAAACTTTTATTGTATCATTATCATCAACCCCTGCGAGATAAAATAAACAGCATATACTAGCTGTGATCCCCATTAAAATTTAGATATAAAACACCATGAAACCACCATATGATTGTACACACCGGGCCTGATGTCCAGTTTGACTGATTTTGTGCCTTTTACAACTTTCTGGCCTTTGCATGTTCGGCAGAGATTCTAGCAAAAAGCTAAATGAAATTCAAATTTTCATGACAAAAATTCAACAGACGCGATGAATCAAAACTGGTTGCTTTGCTGATTCTAGAAAGTTCTAAAAACCATACCTTCATCATTTTCCCAGAACCACCACAAATCGAACAGGTTGACATCATCCTAAAAGGCCCATTTTGCATGAATATCTGCACGCATGTGGAAAGCACTAAAACCATTAACATCTAACATAACAACACAGGCACAAAAAAATAATCAAATTTTTAATATAGCTGTATCATACGGATCCTGAGCCTCGGCATGCTCGACAAGTTTCAGGCTTGGTTCCAGAAGGCACACCACTCCCACCTTTAAAAATATGATGCATCAATAATAATAACAAAAAAGTTTATCAAGCCAAAATCATCAACAAAACCTCCAAACCATTTGCATAAAAGGAACAGATATAATACCACAAGCTTCACAAGTAAGCGAAGTTTGAAATGACAATGTTTTGGTGCACCCTTGGATAGCTTCCATGAATGATATTTCAAGAGAAACCTATATGTTCATTAAGTCATCTTTTTGCAGATAAGAGACAGATTGCTACAGTAATAATGCTTAGCAAAAGAAGCACATAAAGCCCAACCTTTACATCTTCTCCACTGAACTCTCCATCTCTAAACATGTTTTTAAAGATCTGTAAGATAAAAAAACAACCGAAGAAGACTAATTTCAGTAATGGAGATTTCATTAAACAATTTATGTATCAAGTATGCCAGGTCCCAAGTCCACTGTCCAGCCTGGATCGATTGACCTGGCACCATATACAACCAGGCTTGGCTAAAACTTTAGACTTGCAAGATCAGACTGATCATCCGACCTGGCTTTACTTATGAGTAGAGGGTTTAAACAACAACAACAACATCAAGCCTTTATCCCACTATGTGAGGTTGGCTACATGAATCCTTTTTCTCCATTGTGTTATGTTAAGAGTTAAATTCTCAATTAAATCTAATAAAGAAATGTCATTTCTAATATTCTCTAACCAAGTTTTTTTAGGTCTACCTCTATCTTTCTTAACATAAGTCAAATCTAATACATCTACTTTTCTAACCAGGTCATCGGAAGGCCACCATTTTATGTGACCAAGCCATTTAAGGCAACTCTCTCTAATCTTATCTTCCACTGGAGCTACTCCAACTTTTTCACGTATATTCTCATTTCATATCTTGTCTCTAAAAGTAAAGTCACTCATCCACCTGAGCATCCTCGACTCAGCAAAACTTAACTTAATATTATGCTTCTCTTTTAATGGCCAACATTTTGCACCATAAAGCGTTGCAGGTCTAACCAACATCTTGTAGAGGGTTTAAACGCTTAACAAAAAAAAAAAATTTAATCCCAACCCGTGCAACACCTTCAACAATCGTAGTTTCAGAACCTCTTTTTAGCCCACACCAAGCATACCGCTAGAAAATGTCTCAGTTTGTTCACCCCAATAAGAGGAAATTAGTTAAAGTTGAACTCCATACACACTCCTTGCACCCACAAACCCCAATTCAATCTCAATTTCCAATCACCTTTCACTAGCAAAAAAACCCTCTTAATTCTGTCCCCATAAGCCTTTATCCTCAGGCTGTTATGCAAGAAGACAAAATGTTCATGGAAAAAAAAAACAAAAAAATGCGCAAGAGCAGAGGAAGTAAAAAGGAGATGAAAAGAGGGAGGCAGGTAGATGTTACTTTCATTAAAGATAGGTTGACCTGACCGAACTGGCCTTAAGAACTAATCAGGCTACAAAAAATTAAATTTAAGAACTAATCAGGCTACAATAAATTGAAGCTAAGGAATGACAAAACCATAAAAAAATGATTTTTCCAAATAAAAGATTAGGCCCCAAGACACTGGAGAGAAAGAACTTATTATTTACAATGAAACCTAAAAGGACTTTAAGGTCCATAGGGCAATTATTAGCACTTAAGGTGTGCTGAGAACATCAATCAGCATAAGTCATAAAACATCAAATGTGCTAATAAATTGCCTAAATAAGATTTTTCAAACCAAAGAAAAGAAAAAGATCCTCCTTTTCAATGGAATGTCAAATGAGATAACTATAAAACACATGAACTAAATCAAGCACCAAAGTGATGGTAGAATAAAGCATTAGAATTACTCAATGCTAAATTTTATTAAATGACGAGGATTATTCTAAAAATGACATACATCATTCATGTCACCATGAGAGAAGAAATCATCAAACGGGCTCCCAAATCCAGGACCACCACCTGATGCAGCTTGCTCGAAGGCATCAGGACCAACCTGTGACACTTAACTTTGTTATATGACAACCATACAAACAAAATGACAGAAACGAATAGCTCACTCAAACATAATTGAAGATGGATAGCACAATGATATATTTATTATTATTCATTAGCATCATAAACATGAAAAAAAAAAATGAAATTTGCCATAAAGGATATGGATTTTCTCAAATTAGTCCATAATTGCATTGGTGCAATTAACAAATCACAACCATTCAATTTGTTTGACTGGTTAGAATAACTCCACAAAAAACAAATTGATTTAAGAAAAAAAAAATATAGTTCCAATGATAACCACAAAAAAAGTAGATGGATTGGCAAACTGCACTGAAGAATTACCATCCCAATCGGAGATAAACCATATACTATCAAAAACCAAAAACTTACGTCAGCAATGAAACTGATCAATTATTTATGGCATACTTGCCAACAGCAAATGGCACACCACAGCGTAAAGTTCCCCGTGGAGCCATGGCGCATAGCACTCGGCATGGTGCACGCCATTTTGAACACGGCGTAAAATAAAAAATAATTATAAAAATCATTATATGGATCTTATTTTAGAGTATCAATCAAGTTGGGTAAGACTTGGTTGAATATATTTGTGGTTCAAAGTCCAAACCATTAAAGTGAGCTTCAAATTCGCACAAAATTTTTACTAAAATAATTGCAATACTATTTCCCAAATAGGAAAAATAGAAAACACCATTCAAATCCTACTATTTTAATCATATCAAATAATTTTAAAATTAAGTCTAATAAAACATAATTAAACTATTTTAATTATATCAAATAATTTTAAAATTAATTCTAATAAAACATAATTAAACTATTTTAATCATATCAAATAATTTTAAAATTAATTATTATATTAATTTAGAAATTAAAATATATAAATATTAAAAAAATATTTATAATTATATTAAAAATCCCTAAATTAAAAATTGTGCGCACCGTGCGCCATGCACCATGGCACACACATGGAGCAGCAAATGGCGTGTGTCAACTTGAATATGTGCGCACCACCATGCAGCTGGCACTGTAGTTGTGCTGCGTCGCGCCATGCACCATGACGCATGCCATTTTACGTCACTGACATGTAAATTTTATGGTATCATAGACAAAGGAATTACAATTTATTATTAACCTATATCCTAAGGCTGGCTTGCGCACTAATCTCCAAGAACATTTAAACAAATATCAAAATGGAAAAGAAGTGAAACACACCCGACCTAATTGGCCCGCATTAACCTGACAAAGCAAACTCTTCTCCCTCTTAGCACAAGGCATGTATAGTGCCATCACTAATGCAAGCCAAGGCAGGCGGCTTATCACCAAATCCATGACCAAAAGGTAGAACAATTAGTACTAAATCTTATTCTTTTATTTTATTTTCATGTAAGAGAAAAAAAGATGACCACCAAAATTTATTTAGAGAAAATATTTTCAATATTAAATCATATTTTGAAACCAAATAAATAAGGTCAAGTCAGAGATTTAAGATGATCAATCAAATATTTAATTGAATCCTTCAAATTAGAGTTCTATTATTTGTTTTCAAATATAAATACACCTTGAGGGAAGGCTACCATTATGGCCTTTTTGAACTACTTTCAAGAGGAAAGTGTTTCCTTATCAATTTCCTTCCTTTCGTATAACACTTCATGTACTAATTATACCCCCATGATTCAATAATAAAAGCTTCATTCTCTTGCAAATTTTTGTGTCTACGAATTTGTACTACTAGCTTTTAGATTGTTTTGCAAATTAACCACAATTAAAGTTTGAGAATTCTACAATATCAATTCCTTTCTTATTTCTCTTCTCATATATCTCCACCATCTTCCCAAAGCATTAAACCACTTCTAACATTACAAAAAATCGAGCCATATACCCTCCACAAAATCCTAACTCATGTTTTCCACCTACTGTGATCAATTTACTTACAAAATTTATGACCTAATCACACACCTAATTTACTCAAAATCACCTCCATTAGTTGGCTAATATCTCAAACATTTCATCTACACTTCTATGATCAATTGGCGCTTCTATGTACCTATTATTTAGTTTCTTAAGAAAGCCGACATCAATTGATTTAATTGGTAAAAGGGAAATACAAGTACAGCCTAGGGGCCAACAACCCCTTTGTAACACGACAACAAATCTCTCAGCAGATTACTAAGCCTACAAGTGATATTAAATCATGATTAACTAACATGCTTTTACATGGTTAAATTAGGAAATCAGTGCCTGGTCATAAAGAGATCTCTTTTCATCATCCTTTAGGACCTGCAAAACAAATAAACAAGTGTTCAAATGTCGTCAATCATAGCATGCCGTTTAAAAAATATCTACAAGGAGCACATAGCTCGCTGATTATGACTCAAAATATAAGATAAATAATTCAAACACCTCATAAGCACGTTGAACTTCTTGAAACTTGCTATCAGCATCAGGATCATCTTTATTTGTATCAGGATGAAGCTTTTTCGCAATCTAATTGAAAAACACTCAGTTATTAGAGCAATCAATGTTATGATCGATACAACAAACTTGATCACGCCTACTATAGAGAAAACATCATTTTAAAAGATGTTGGCAATAAAAATGATAAGTTAAATGGAACCATAAAATGCATTTGACAATTGCAATTTTTTAATGTAAAATTTATTATTTTTCGCACAACCAAAGTTGAAAGCAATAAGCTAAAAACAAACATCAATTTATATCCCCTAATAATTTAATAAAAATTTTAGCCAACAAAAGGCCCTCTCAAAGTGCAATTTCATTCATTTTTTATTTATAAATTATAATCTTTTCAATAATTATATTAAAAAAACTCATAAAATTGAGTTATAGAGGTCAATGAGGAACATTGAAAGAGTTGACAAATGTTGAATGGGTTATTACAATGATGAAGGAAAAAGAATGTAGGACAAGCTAGAATAATAGGCTGCAAATAAGACAGAGCAGAAAAAAAGTTTGTTCAAGCTTGAACTCAAACTCAAGCTTGATTCGAGCATTTGTAGTAGTGTTCAATCTAGATTGGTTTGATTTTTTTTTTTTTTTTTTTTTTTTTTGAGCTTGGTTTAAGCTCAGGATGTTAGCTAACAAAATGAAGATTAATGAGCAACACTATCAAGGAACATATTAGTTAACCGAATAAGCCTTAGCCTATTAATGAGCTGTCTATTGAGCTAAAAAATGAGAATTTAATTGAATGAACTACTAAATAAGCAAGCATTTTAATGACATAAAAAATTAGCTATGTTCATAAACAAAATCAATCTAATATATAAAAGAACAAGTTTGCATTCAGAAAATCCACTAATAAATCCTTATTTACATTTGAAAACAAATTTCTTCAATTTCTAAAGTGCTTAAACTCACCGCATAGTATGCCTTCTTGATATCTGAAGCGGTTGCATTTTTACTCACTCCAAGAACATCATAATAATCTCTCACGGACATTGCTTTTGTTCCTAAAAGTTACAACAGACAACAAAGCATAGTTTTACATCTTCTCTCAAAGAACCATCACTAAAAACTTTTGTAATAAATTTTGATGAAGATCGAAAATCCTCAAACAAGTATTTTAACATACACGGAAGAAAAAGCTCACATCATACCATGGAAAAACCTCTTTTGACAGCACTTCCCTGGAATATTTCCACTGCAACGGCCACTCACCCACTCATCTGAATCAATCGACCATTTCCCAGAAATTCCACCGAAATCAATCATCACAGCAAGAAAAGTGGCATGAAAAACAAAAACAAAAACAAAAAGCAAACCTGTCAGCCAATTCGAATCACCGAGAACCCTTGACGAGGTACATATCCCAGCAGAGGACCATCGCGCTGAACGGTTAAACTGCAATGCGGCAAGGAGGAGATCGGTAATGAAACCTAGAATAAGATAATGCGAGAAGAATCGAGCTACAAAAAAAATCTCACTGCGGCGGCGGGCAATTCGCCAAAGAGGCCTGATTGAAGGGTTCGGCGAGCGACGCGAAGTGCCAGCTGAGCGCCGTGGTGCCGCATGGTCGGAGAATTTGCGTGTAATAAGCACCACCAAAGCCTAAAGCCTTTCACTTAAACCCCATAAGCAGCGCCCGTGCCCTCTTCGAGATCAGAAAGAACAGAGCGACGCGGCAAGTTAAACGATGCCAGAGAGAAAGCTTCAATTTATAGGCTGCCGAAGGCAATTAGGTATTGCTGAAACTGGTGGGCCCTTTTTTTTTTTTTTTTTTTTTGACATTTAGGCCATTTAAGGCAAACTCACACACACAACGCATACATAAAGACTCGAACCCAAGACCTCTTAGTTGGAATCATAAGCTCTCAACCAACAAGCCAAGGTGAGCTGTGTACTGGTGGGCCCTTTGTTTTTCGGTTTTTTTTTTCGAGATTTTCAAATTAATTTTTTATTGAGAGTTCTATTATTTTGATTAAAATTGATATAGTTTACTCATAAACTCCATTATTTATATATTTAGCACTCAAAATATTAACATAAATAAAAATAATATCTCCCTATTAGATTCATATTACTGATCACCGTGTTGTTGGTTTTTCACTTTTTCGCACTTCCTCGTCAATCCATTTGTTTTCATAAGGCATCAGATCACTATTATCAAGGGCCCTACAAATATTCTTCTAAAACCTTCTATCTAATGCAGATGTGGGAGGATTATGGCCCCACTTGCTAGATATACAAGTGTGGGGAGGCAATGGTAGACATAAATAGAAATGAAGATATAAGTAGACATGAGCATGATAAACATTACATTACATATGTAAATATTTTACTAAATTAAGTTTAAAGAATGTTATGAAATATATTGAATAAACTTTGATTTTTTGTATGAATTATATTTGAAAAGTGAAAGCTACAATGAAATGCAAGTGAATCTCTGAAATTAAATATTTTGTACGGCATTCGAAAACTTTTGTGAAAGTCGTTAGGTGGCTATAAAATTATAAGTAAAAGCTCTGAGATCATGTATATGCTAGAATTCTGAAACATTCAGCCTCTACTTTTGCTTGACAAATTCACAAGTCTTTATGTTTTTTTTAATTAACTATTTGTAATAATTACATTAAATATTGTTAGCTATGAGCGATAAGAAAAAGAGTCAACTGAGATAATTAAGCTTACTCTATTATTTAATGTTTAAGGAAAGGTAATCCAACATTTAATTGTTGAATGTACATACTTCTGTGATGTAGAGTATTATAATTACGTTTTGATGAAACGAAAGTTTATTTATTGTTTTTTATATTTTAAAAGTTTAGCTGCTCTGGTTATAATTATTGAGGGATGAGTTATTTAATTATAGAATTAAATATGTTCAATTCTTCAATTAGATCATATGGCGTTACAGCAAATGACTAAGACATTACCCTAATTAGGCAATTTACAATTCAAATCATCAGACATATGTGGTGCAATAACAACTAAATTTGGGAAAGATCCAAAGGCAATTAAAGTGTGTGAGTACAGAGGTTGGGCGTATAAGCAAGGAAAAAAATAAAAAGAGTTCAACATTCTATATCGGGTGTAATGAACTATTTTATTCCAATAAAAGAAGAACTATAATTGTTGCGTCCTGGAGTATTCGCGACGGTAGAGAAATATATAGTTGAATGTCTTAGCATTGTACGAAGATCCAGCGCATAATCAGATAAGTGAGAGGGTGTAGCATTCGTAAGAGACACCAGAGTTTTTGCGTGAAAAACCCCTGAAAAGGGGGAAAAACCACATAGCCTGGCCCAGTTTGAATGAATTCACTAGTATTTGCAGTTGATTACAAATGAGGCCCTTCTTAGGGAGAAGGCCTTGGCTTGATGTCACAAATTTACATCATATAGAGTGTATTACATGGTGGGAGTTACAATAGATGTGTTTGTTTTGTCGGCACGACCATAGTCGATAAGATGGAGGTCGGAAAGATTGTTGTCTGGTGATGGAGGTCGGAAAAACCATAGTAGGCGACGGAGGTCGGAAGGACCGTAGTCGGCAGGAGACCGGAGTCGGAAAGACCGTTGTAGTAGGGCGGTACTCTGGTAGAACTTTGGGCGTCAGTGTCACGCCCCAAGATCTAACTTGGAAAGAATGCCAAACAATTTACCAGAGCTATATAAAACCATCAATTAACAATCTATCAAACATCTATAAAATTTAAAACATCTATATACAAGTCGATTCATATCTCAAAAGGTCATGTACAATACTCAGGAACTACACTACAATCACCAGTACTGAAATCTATCCTGAGTACAAAAGAATCAAAATCATCAAAAGAACTAAAAACCTGAAGATCCGGATCAATTCCTATCTTCTGCTCCCTTGCCCTGACCTGAAAATATCAACCACATATAATGAGCTTTACAAAGCCCAGCAGGTCACCTAATACCTATAACTGAAATCAAAGCACGGCGATGCTATCAATATGCATGTCAGTCAAGCAAATCTATATCAGTCAATGGTCAATGAATCTATGCAATACAGAAATCCATAGTCAATAAAACCAGTCAATGCAGCAGTAGACAAATCAATAAATCAAGCTCAATCAATCCACGTCGATCTCGAAGAAATCCGTACAGAGACGAAAAAAAATCAGTCAATCCGTCCGTTAATTCAATCCGTCAAATCAATCAATCAAATCAAATCAAATCTATACTATCAAGTCGATAAAATCAATCAGAAAAGCGACGCGATAAATCTCAATCTATCCTATCAATAAATCAAGTGTAGCAAGTCAATACAAGGTAAAATCAATAGTAATCAATAGTATCAATGTATACAAAATCTATATCCATTCTATCCATATCAATATCAATAATCAATAGTATCCATGCTCAATGATCAATCAATGAAATTAATGAATCCGTACAAAACAGTAAATCCGATCAAATCAATAAAACAGAAATTGATAAAACAACATATCCATATGTCAATACAATAAGCATGCATTTCAATGCAATAATACTGAACAAGTACAAACATCTGGCTATGTTGCTGTTGTAGAATCCATATTGCTGTTGTAAATATCCATACGTTGGTTTCAATAAAAAGAGTCGTCACTCTATTGCCCGTAAAGCCCATCGGCCCACCATCCTGTACAGGTCAATCAATCTCCAACCAACATTCAACCAGGTTCCACTTGTATCTCAGTATCAATAGCAATTCAATAATCAATCCAATAATGAATCAATAATCAATTCAATAATCAATATTAAAGCAATCTAAAACAATCATATCAATAGTCATGCACGTATCAATTCAATCTATCAATTTCAGACAAATCAGAAATCATACGAAAATCGGGCAGAGTAACGGCAGTCTGTCAAATTTACACAAAAATACTACAAAAAGGCACAAATTCTAAATATCTCCAAATTACAGTAGAATGTCCACGACATCAATACAAGACTATTGTTCTATAGAATCCAAATCAAATCACGTCCTGATATTTTTCTATTCAATTAAAATCACGTAGAATCAATTCCGACCGGTAAAATCGTCGCAGAAAATACTCAAATCGTGTACAATAGTCATATCTATAACATACCAAAAGTTGTGCGGTGAAAGTTGTGTAAATACAAAATCAGATCAAAAGTTCGACTACGAAAACACAAAACAGTGCACAACTCGGTCAAAACTCAATATCTTCGAAAACAGAAATAGGATTCGGAGTCCTTACCACGAGATCTTCACTTTCCTAACAGCGGCGTCGGACGAAAAGCGCTCCGCGGCCTCCGAAACCCAGGATTTCCTTTACTTTTCCTCTCTTTCTCTCTCTACAAAATATATGATTTTATAAAATGATTTTCTCTCTCTTCAAAACGAGCTGATTTTCATATATCATAAGGCTGATCGGCCCGGCCGATCGCAAGATCGTCCTGGGACGATCAGACCAAAATGCATCGGCCTGGACGGTTCCCAGGACTATTCTCAGGACGATCCAAAAAGCAGTCGTTTCAGTACACTGATCGCCCTGGATGATCTCACCATCGTCCCGGCCGATCCTGGGAGGAAAATCCATGTTAGAGAGGAACAGTAAGGGAACGAGGTCTCACAATCTCCCCACCTTAGAAAAATGTCGTCCCGACATTTCCCTACAGGTGCGAAACAAAAACAACGCAAAATAAATCGATTCAAATCCAAATCCAAATCCAAATCAAAACTCGTCGAAATCCATACAAAACATACAATGCAATCAATCACATGTCAATATGCATGATCAAATGTCAATATCAATCGGTTAGTCAAATCAATCTTACCAGTAGAACCTTCTGGTCGTTGTTGATCCTCACGATGCTGTAAATTCTGTAAACTGTAGATGCGTGGCACCACTGGGGGAAGTGCAGGAGGTCGTGGTGTAACTGTCTCTCTCTGATCTCTGACAGCTCTATCATCCATCCGGTTCCCTGATCTCTCACCGTAAGCCCTCGAGCCAACAGTCCTCTGCTGTCCTGTACCCGTGCCAGAATCATTTCTTCCACCCAGTCCTTTCTGAGGACAATCTGCTGCTCTGTGCCCTTGCTGTCCACAGTGAAAACACTGCCCCGTCAACAGGTAGCACCGACATGCATGTCGTCTACCACAGTGAATGCACGCTCCAGAACTACCAGACGATACTACCGATGCAGATCGCGGTACAGATTCCGATGCAGATCCTTTCGAGTCCTCGTACTTGCTTCTCTTCTCTCTATCTCTGTCTCTACCACTACCAGAATCGTCTCGTCGTACCTCATCTCTCCTCCTCCTGGTATCCTCGTACCTCGATACCGGTGTCGCCAAATCAATCTCTATCAATCGAGCCCGCTCCATCAGCTCAAAAAACTCATGTATCCGAAAAGGTACTAGTGGATGCCTTAGCTCTCTGTTCAATCCGTGCAGGAATTGATAACACTTTTCCTCGGCCGTAGGAATCAAATGAGCAGCGTACCTCGCAAGTGCAGTAAACTCGGCCTCGTACTGCATCACTGACTTGCGGCCTTGCTCCAATCTCATGAAAGCTTCCTGCATCTATCGCTGAGCTGACGGTGGTACAAACCACATCCTGAACACTGCAGTGAACTCATCCCAGGTGATCTCAGCATTAGTCTTCCCCTGGAATTTCTCTCTCTGCTGTCCGATCCACCATCTCTCCGCCTCACCCTCAAACAGGAACACAGCCAATGGTACCTTCCGATTTCCCGGACACTGCATGCTGTCAAAAATCTTTCCCACTCTCAGGATCCAATCCTCAGCAACCTGGGGTCCCACAACTCCTTTGAACAACGGAGGCTTCAACTTTTGAAACATCTGCATATGTCTGTCCACGTCTTCCTCTTTGCTACCACTCATTTTGCTCTGAGCATCCCCCATTACATGTGCAATCGCAGTAGCCAACTGTATCATACTCTCTGAAGGTACTGGGGCTGCGCTGTGTTGCTCATTCGGTATACTGGATTCTACCGGAGGATCCATAGCTTTTCACCTGCACAATTCAGAAGAAATGATACACACATGCAATGATGTATGCCAATGATGCTCTTAAAGCTACCCAATCTACCCAACTCTCAATCCAATCCTACAACTCTGGTAACAATCCATTCTTCCAATAACACTGCTCTGATACCAAAAACTTTATCACGCCCCAAGATCTAACTTGGAAAGAATGCCAATCAATTACTCAAACAATTTACCAGAGCTATATAAAACCATCAATTAACAATCTATCAAACATCTATAAAATTTAAAACATCTATATACAAGTCGATTCATATCTCAAAAGGTCATGTACAATACTCAGGAACTACACTAAAATCACAAGTACTGAAATCTATCCTGAGTACAAAAGAATCAAAATCATCAAAAGAACTAAAAACCTGAAGATCCGGATCAATTCCTATCTTCTGCTCCCTTGCCATGACCTGAAAATATCAACCACATATAATGAGCTTTACAAAGCCCAGCAGGTCACCTAATACCTATAACTGAAATCAAAGCACGGCGATGCTATCAATATGCATGTCAGTCAAGCAAATCTATATCAGTCAATGGTCAATGAATCTATGCAATACGGAAATCCATAGTCAATAAAACCAGTCAATGCAGCAGCAGGCAAATCAATAAACCAAGCTCAATCAATCCACGTCGATTTCGAAGAAATTCGTACACAGACGAAAAAAAATCAGTCAATCCGTCCGTCAATTCAATCTGTCAAATCAATCAAGCAAATCAAATCAAATCTATACTATCAAGTCGATAAAATCAATCGGAAAAGCGACGCGATAAATCTCAATCTATCCTATCAATAAATCAAGTGTAGCAAGTCAATACAAGGCAAAATCAATAGTAATCAATTGTATCAATGTATACAAAATCTATATCCATTCTATCCATATCAATATCAATAATCAATAGTATCCATGCTCAATGATCAATCAATGAAATCAATGAATCCGTACAAAACAGTAAATTCGATCAAATCAATAAAACAGAAATCGATAAAACAACAAATCCGTATGTCAATACAGTAAACATGCATTTCAATGCAATAATACTGAACAAGTACAAACATCTGGCTATGTTGCTGTTGTAGAATCCATATTGCTGTTGTAGATATCCATACGTTGGTTTCAATAAAAAGAGTCGTCACTCTATTGCCCGTCAGCCGCCCGTCGGCATATCTATAAATCCCTTATGACTCCCAATCGTTATATCAATGATCAATGGTTTAAAGGAAAGCCCGTCGGCCCACCATCCTGTACAGGTCAATCAATCTCCAACCAACGTTCAACCAGGTTCCACTTGTATCTCAGTATCAATAGCAATTCAATAATCAATCCAATAATCAATCAATAATCAATTCAATAATCAATATTAAAGCAATCTAGAACAATCATATCAATAGTCATGCACGTATCAATTCAATCTATCAATTTCAGACAAATCAGAAATCATACGAAAATCGGGCAGAGTAACGACAGTCTGTCAAATTTACACAAAAATCCTGCAAAAAGGCACAAATTCCAAATATAGTCAAATTACAGTAAAATGTCCACGACATCAATACAAGACTATTGTTCTATAGAATCCAAATCAAATCACGTCATGATATTTTTTTATTCAATTAAAATCACGTAGAATCAATTCCGACTGGTAAAATCGTCGTAGAAAATACTCAAATCGTGTACAATAGTCATATCTATAACATACCAAAAGTTGTGCGGTGAAAGTTGTGTCAATACAAAATCAGATCAAAAGTTCGACTACGAAAACACAAAACAGTGCACAACTCAGTCAAAACTCAATATCTTCGAAAACAGAAATAGGATTCGGAGTCCTTACCACGAGATCTTCACTTTTCCTAACAGCGGCGTCAGACGAAAAACGCTCCGCGGCCTCCGAAACCCAGGATTTCCTTTACTTTTCCTCTCTTTCTCTCTCTACAAAATATCTGATTTTATAAAATGATTTTCTCTCACTTCAAAACGAGCTGATTTTCATATATCATAAGGCTGATCGGCCCGGCCGATCGCAAGATCGTCCTGGGACGATCAGACCAAAATGCATCGGCCTGGACGGTTCCCAGGACTATTCTCAGGACGATCCAAAAAGCGGCCATTTCAGTACACTGATCGGCCTGGACGATCTCACCATCGTCCCCGCCGATCCTGGGAGGAAAATCCATGTTAGAGAGGAACAGTAAGGGAACGAGGTCTCACAGTCAGGCAGTGGCCCAACAGAAGTCCAGGCCTCAGGTAGTGTCCTGGTTGAGCACAGGGTCTCAAATGGCTATTTGGCAGAGTAACGGCATCAGACGGTGGTCCGACGGAGGTGAGGGCTTCAAGTGGTGGTCCGGCGGAGCAACGGCGTCAAGCGGTAATCCGATGGAGGAGAGGGCCTCAAGTGGTGGTGCGGCAGACGTGAGGTCCTCTAGCGGAGGTGAGGGCCTCAAGTGGTGGTCCGACAGATCAACAACGTCAGGCGGTGGTCCGACGGAGGTGAGGGCCTTCGGCGGTGGTCCAACAAAGGTGAGGGCCTCTAGCAAAGGTGAGAGCCTTTGGCGAAGGTGAGGGCCTCAGGTGAAGGTGAAGGCCTCAGGTGGTGGTGAGACGAAGCTCCGTCGGTGGTCCGGCGAGGCTCCGGTGGTGGTCCGGAGAGGCTCTGGCGAGGCTCCGGCGGTGGTCCGGCGAGGTTCTGGTGGTGGTCGAGGAGGAGCTTCTTCCTTCTCTTCTTCCTTCTCTTCTCCTCTTCTCTTCTTGCTTTGGGTCCCCTTAGTGAATAATGAGGGTTCTATTTATAGTTTTTCTAGAGTGGCATGACCCGTTAATAGGTACGAGATCAGGGGCAAATCGGGAGTGGTTTGAATGGACGGCCGATATTGAATCCCTTGATCGTGGACCGTTCATCAGATATTTGAAGGACTTAATGATATCGGAATTAGGTGGTCTTAGGCTCGTTGGATTTGTCTCGTCGAGCTGCTCGATTTGACTATAAGCTCGTCAAGTTTGGAGATCGTTTGGAAACTCAAATTGTGGTACGAACTTTCCAACAGTGCTTCGGGTCCTTGATTTGGACTCTTTTGGGCTCGGATTGAGTCGAATTTGGTGTCGTTGGGTTCGTATTTCCGAGACACTCAGTTTGACTGTAAGTTTGCTTAAATCGAAGTTTAGATGCTCTCGAATTTAATTTTTGAAGTTTCCAGGCTGATTTTGCCTCGAGATTCGTGCCCAATCAAGATAATTTTTTGATGACATATCAATAATGAAACATGCAAATAGCTATATCTTTATTTAAATAAAAAGGAAAGTTAAGCCAGTGATTATATTGGTAAAAAAATAAAGCTTAAATCCCTTATATTAACTTTGACTAAACAAAGGAGCATAGGGGGAGAGCAAGGTCATCAAAATAGCTTTTTATTCGGTCTAGCAAAGAGGACATACTAAATTGGTTGGCCTTATCCATAAGAACATGTCTAGAATAGGTTGCCTTTGCTTTAAATTGCCATTAGTATTGCACAAGTCATTGGTTCCTTCATAGAACACTAGTTCTAGCATCTTTCTATTGTTTGAAGCAATAGGCTCAAAACAAATACTAAGTATGAAACAAGTTCGAATATGGTTCAAATTAAGATTATGTTTGGGATGACTGTAACATTTTATAAAAGTGATTGTAAAATTGTTGTGAGAAAAGTGATTTATTTGAAAGTTAGTATGAATATTATAAATATATCTTTTTTTAATCAAACAACTATTTTCTTAAAACTTTCACAAACTAATAATTCTTATTCAACAAGGAAGCTTTTTACCACATAAATTTATTAAAAGTAGTAGCAAAAGGAAGAATGTTTGTGATTTGGAAAACAAAATAGTGAGAAAATTGTCTCAAGCTGAAAAAAAATTATTCTGTGCAAAGACTGGATGCAAAACGTTGTCCGTAGACCATCTAGAATGTGCCACGTCAGCAGTACCGAGCCGTGGTACCGAGCAGTACCAAGTCACGGTACCGAGCAAGGCGTGACGTGACACATTTTTGTTGGTCTACGGACGACGTTCGGCGTCCGCACATAATAATTAATCCTCAAACTTACACTAAGCTTAAGTATAGTTCAAATTAAAATATCCCTCATAATTAAATTTAAAAATATTTTATCAAATAAAAATCTTATGAAGATATTAATAAAAAAAAATAGGCATCATGACTTATGAGAGATAAAAAAGTATAATTATTTTATGTATTTTACATTCAATTCATTTATTTTAAATACTTTAAAAACATTATATTTATTTATTTACAAAGCGTACCCTTATTCTTTTCTCAGCTCCGATACAAACAGCTCCTGGATGAACTGCGCGGTGCAAGTCTGCTGAATCATGTCCGGGGGTTATCCACCGCCGTCGTCCTCGCCGTCGCAGTCGTCGCCGTCGGGAAACGAAGAAGCGATGCGAGTGCTTACACGCCCGGTAACTTTCGTCACCGGAAATGCTAAAAAGCTGGAAGAAGTGAGGGCTATTCTGGGGAACTCCATCCCCTTCCAATCCCTAAGGCTCGATTGTAAGCCCTTTTCGGTCTCTTTATTCCCTTGTACCACGACAACTTGTGCCATCCCGTAGATTTTTCTACGAATCTAATGCTTTTTTTTCCATAGTTTTTTGGTTTCTTTTGATTGTTTGTTGTAATGCTCTTTTAAACCCAGAAAGTTTCCATTGTGAACTTCGAACTTGTTGTTGGTGAACTTGTATCAAGCAATACTCAACAAGGGGTATGATATTAAGCCAGTAGAGTAAAATTTATGGCTTTTGTCTCTTTCAACTACTAGTGACCCAATAACGCTAATAGACCACTCCAGCAGAGCGCAACCAACTAGGCTTATCCTCAGGCACTTCGCGATTCTCAACAGAAGCAACTACATCAATTGAATAGAATGTAGCCTCGAGTACTCCTAAATCACTCCAAATTTGAGCCATGAACTAGGGCTTTAAACACCCTTCAACTCCTAGTTGCCTCTCTATTCCTAAAAAGTAGCTCAAAGTCTCAATTCTCGATTGGTTTGTGGCCTCTAATAACGTCTGATGTTTTGAATATTGTATCATGAAGCTATTCTCTCCCTAATTGATGGAAGAGACTCATTTGATTTGGTTGGCATTGGACAATCAATCAAAATCCATGGTTAAGATGCATTCATGTAAGTTGACACTGTGCTTTATGTAATGACCTCAATAAAGCTATACTGATCTCAAACTTTTTTTTTTCCCTACAATATCCTCCATATTCCCCTCTGATAATGAAGATGATGGATTCCAAGCTGCTCACTACACTAGAATACAAGATGCCATGAGGCCTATCTTTAGCTATCCCATGATGCTCAGCGAAGTCAACATGATATTGGTTCTGAACATGATCATCATATAGTCCTTGTGGAGAGTGCTGATCTGTTATGGAGTTCAAGTAACAGTCAATCCAACAAAAATGCTTTTTAACTCCATAAATTATTGTGGAGTTCAGATAACAGGCGATCCAACAATAATGCTTTTTATATCCTATATGAAGGTGATCCCCAAATTTAAGAATGAATTCTTGAATAGATGAGTAGGAAATGTAATGTCTAGTAGTTAATATTCTGTGCTCTTTAAAGGCTTTTACATCCAACAAAAAATGATTTAAGTTATATATATTCAACAAGATGAACTACAATGAAAAATAATCTCCAACTCTTGGCCAAAAAAACAAATGTCCAACTCTTGGCCAAGTGAGATAAATGTGGTTGAATAAAAAAGCCTAAATATAATCGACTTGATGACAACACTTCCTTGCCAACAAATCAAAAAGCTCTCATTCATTTTGTTTCGTATAGCATAATTGGATTTTTCCAAGCTTCTTTAGTTTAATAAAGATGTAGCATAGCAAGCTTAAGAGAATTGGCTATTTTTTCAACAAATCAAGGACCAAACTAAGGATGTTGACCTAATTTAATATGCCTTCGAATAAAGCTTAGGCCTACCGTTGGTATTACGATATGTTTCTAGGTCAAATAATTGGTTCAAACTCTTAGTATCCTATATTCTTCAAGGAATATATTAGCCTAAAAATGATTATTGACATTGAAAAGAACAAAATCAACAAATATAAAGGAAGAAGTATTTTATGGTTGTACATCTCCCGAGTTATCACAAAAAAGGCCTTATAAATGCTGCCAAAGTTAAGCCAAACTTTTATAATATCGATCAAATCATTACTCAACAAAGCAAGATAAAATAATATAATCTTATGACCCTTGCAAAATCAAATTGAAGGAGTCATTATAGCTCGATCCAGAGAAGATGCAATCAATTTTGATGGCCTCATAAGCTCATCATATTGTGATAGTTCTCCTGGTCAATAACAACCTGTTAACTATTAATTACATGATCATAAATGAAGTGCATGGATGATGGTGGATGCAATCTCATGCTTAAAAAAAAAAGTGAGAGAGAGAGAAAAAAAGTGCCTGTTTAATTTGAGACATTTCACATAATTCTACTCATTTAGGAAGGTGTCTTTTTTGACTGCTCTGTCAATCTCTAATATGACCCAATTCCAAAAGAAAGCTTCAACTTATTGTTACTTGGCCTCAAACAATCCTATAGGCTATGACAAGACCTTCATTTAAAGTATTGCCTTTATGCTTGGGTTGATATGATGCTTTGTGCAAAAATCCCTAGGGCAGATAAACATATCTGGGTTGATATTGTGCTTTATGCTAAGATCCCTAATGAAACCATACATACTCAGGTTGACATTGAATTGCATGTTGCGATCCTTAATAAGAAAAATAAAGAAAAAATAAAAAATAAAAAATGCACTTAAGGAATTCTCTTGTAAGTCGAGAGACTATATATATACAACCATGCAATGAACAATACCAATCTCACATCCATCTGGGTTGATATTATGTTTGTCGTTAAGAGCCTTCGTAGATCGACATTCACTTTGGTTAACACTTTAAATTTATGCTATAATTCCATAAAAATTATACTTAACATGTAGATACAAGTATAGTTGGACCTATGTTTTATGTTCCTTATCTAAAAAGCACTATATGCACACTTGAATGCTGCAAAAGTGTGGGAGAAATAAAATAAAACAAAATCAAATAAAAAAACCAAATAAAAAAAAGGATGAGCAAGGGCACTCCCACCTATGATAAGTTAAAAGGAATACTCTCCCCTTTAACTCTTCTAATAAGTTAAAAGCAACTCTCACTTGACTCTTCTATATTGTTTTAAAAAAACTCCTCTCACTATGGCTCATCTGCTAGCTTTCACTTGTGTTTGTCTAAAAAATATTATTATGCAAATTATAGGTGGGACCATAAAATTTAATAGATAACCAAAATATAATATAGTAAATGATCAATATGCATACTTCACGACAATTAGTCAATTATCTTTGAGAAATTCCTAAGCATGGATTTACCATCATTCAAATTTAGCTGATCATAGCTGAATTATATAGGTGATTATATCATTTTTATCATCGTCTCAACACTCTCAACACCCATCATTGATAGGATTGTAGTCCATATGTGTGCTAATCATTTATGAGGGAGCTTAGTTGCATAAGATTATTTGTGTTGATCTTCATGTGGTAGGATCTTAATCCAATTTTGTGCCCATATTTCTCATCAATTTGTAAATCATTCATGATAGCATACAACAACACACTTAGGTCGCTACATATTAATGCATTGACGTTGCACAAGCACGAGAGCTGGCTTGAATCTAGGTTTGCAAGAGATTATGGTGGTGAGGGCAGTCAATATGTCAAGGTATTTATAATGTATATGGTCAGCCTCAAGTAGAAAACAGTGAATAAAGATGCATATATGTTATTTTGTAGTTCACATACAACCAAATCAAATTCACAAATACTGTAGGTTAAACCCAGAAGAAAAGCATTCTATATAAATGCATGCATGATCTGATTAAGGCAGGCAGATGCATTGAAAAATGTATCTCACTAGTGAAAATGATCAACTCATTGTACAATTTGTAGTAATGCGGCGCATTTATATTTAGTAACAACTGAGACATTAGAGAAAAACCTCAAAATAGTCACCCGACAATTGTATTTGGCAAATGTATTCCCAAAATATTAAATTTCTCCCATTTAGTCACTCGACCATACAAAATTATTCCAAATGATCGCTTAGATAGAAATTTATGAATATTGGAATCATGCAGCCAATTTAGCCCGGACGAATCATTTGGGATCAAATTCTGTATGGCGGAGCAATTAAATTGGAGAAATGTGATACTCTATGACTAAATTATTTTTGGCTTTTTCCCTAGAATATTACAATATCAACTCTATGCCATACCCCACATCTCCATGGGCTTCATTTTTATTTGCATATGAATTGTTGCTTTGCTTGTTATTTCTTTATTTACTTGTCAATTTCTCTTAGTGCCAGAACTGCAAGGTGAGCCAGAAGAGATATCAAAAGGCAAGGCCCGTTTGGCTGCAACTGAGGTATTGCCATGAGATATTTTAAGCTATAAATGCTCACATTATAGTGAGTTTTACTTTCTCATAGATTATTTGTCTTGCTTGAGAACCTTATATTTAGGAGTCCTTTGGTTATGTGATAGGTAAATGGACCGGTTCTTGTTGAGGACACCTGCCTTTGTTTCAATGCTCTTAATGGTCTACCCGGTATTTCCTGTTCTTTGAGTCATTACTATTAATGCCATTTCCTTTCATTGTCACAGGCCCCTACATGTATGTGCTTGGTTTCAACTGTAACTTCTTTGTCATGTGATTTAGGGTTCGTTTGGGACGGCTTTTTACTGCTTCTTAAAGCAGCTTTCTAGCACAAAAATTAAAATTTTTGTAATAGAAAGCCGCTTTAAGAAGCAGTAAAAAAATCGTCCCAAATGAAACCTTAGGCTTCGTTTGGGACAGCTTTCTTACTGTTTCTTAAAGCAGCTTTTAGTACTAAAAAACTGCTTTAAGAAGCAGCAAGAAAGCCGTATCAAACAAAGCCCTAATCATATTAATGTTATAAGGAATTCCTTAAGCTGGCATATTTTCCTTTTCTCATGAATCTTCTCCATGTCTTTGAAATCAAATTCGTAATACTGACTCTTTTGGCATTCTGAAACGTTTGGAAAATCAGAAAGTGGTTTCTCGAGAAGATTGGACATGAAGGTGATAGAAAGAATCCATTGTTTCACATTAATCTTTTTTAAAATCTTATTTCTGATGCCCTTTCAGTTTTTATTATTTTTATTTTTAAACTGTTCTCATGTAGGTCTGAACAATCTGCTAATGGCTTATGAAGACAAATCAGCATATGCTGCCTGCGTATTTTCTCTTGCTCTTGGGCCAAATACAGAGCCTTTGACGTTTGTTGGGAAAACAATGGTAAACTTTTGTGCTTTTCAATTAGGGGATGTAAACGAGCCGAGTTTGAGTGAGTTTAAGTGTTATTCTATTGTTCAGCTCGGCTTGTTAAGTAAATGAGTCAAAATTTTATGTTCGCGATTAGCTAGTTAACAATCAATCAGAATAAGTATGCATATAAATACATGTAGTCATATTTTTGTGTAAATAAAAATAATTAAATTATTATAGAGCCAAACATGATTGAACTAAGCTTTGTTTGTGTTTAGCTCACTAAGGTTTCGTTTGGGGCGGCTTTCTTACAATTTCTTAAAACAGTTTTCTAGTATTAAATTTTTGTACCAAAAAATTACTTTAATAAGTAGTAAGAAAGTTGTCCCAAACGAAACCTAAATATATGAGCTTATTAAAACTTGTCAAGCTCAAGCTGATTGCTAAGTTGAACATAAAAAAGTTTTTTGGATAGCCCTAATTATAGGCTTCGTTTAGAATGGCTTTCTTACTACTTCCTAAAGAAGCTCTCTAGTATAAAAAATTTTAAAATTTATTTTAAGAGTAATAAGAAAGCCATCCCAAATGAAATCATAATGAGCACTTTAGTCAAATGGATCTAGAACCAAATTGTTATAATGTATGCAAAAACAGAAGTTCCATTCAAATATTTTAAATTTATTCTACCGTTTCTTTGCGCTTTTATGAATGCTTCACTCTTAGTGTTCTTCAATTGATTTTTAGGGGAAAATAGTACCAGCAAGGGGCCCCAAAGATTTTGGATGGGATCCAATTTTCCAACCAAATGGATATGAACTTAACGTAAGGGAATTTCCCTTATTCTCATCATTTTTTCTGAATTTTAGGAGGCAGCAATATTCATGTTAGAAAGCTACAAGTATCATGATTATTACTGAATTAGTAATAAAGAAGAGTAAATGTAAATATTATAGATTTATATTATAAATATTAGATAATAATTCTAACAGTTCAATCATTTTTTTTGTCTATCTTCTGTTTCCATTGGTTGCAGCTATGCTGAGATGCCAAAGGAGGAAAAGAACAAGATATCACACCGCTCAAAAGCTCTCGCTTTGGTGAAATCACACTTCGCTGCTGCAGGTTATCATTTTCAGATCAATGGTTCTTCTTGATTTACAAACAAACAAAGAACTTACTGAATTTCTGCGATGAATTGCACTATTTTTTCTTAACATTGCGACCATATATTATGAACTATCATGTGCCAATAGAACTTACTATAGTAAAACTTGGGCATTTGAGTTGTGGTTAACTAGGGGTGTTAATTCGTGTTATCGGGTCGTGTTCGGGTCAAATTTGACTTTTACCCGACCTAATTTAGGTTTCGGGTTATTTTTCTGAACCCGAACACGACACAGTTCGGGTTCTGGTCATCCGGGTCTTGTCCAATATTGACACCCCTATGGTTAACACATTTTTGTTCGGGGGATTTATATGCATACTATTTTATATCAATATTATTTACATATTTAACACTCAAAATTTTAATATTTCATGTCTATCATTTATAGACAATTTTAATATCAAATATGGCACTCATATATTTCATTTATATCACTCATATCATCCTATAAACTTTAATATTTCATTCATTGCACCAATATTTGTTCTATGAGTGGTAGTTATGAAAGATTAAAGTTTAGGATGTTAGATATGTAAATAGCATAATATAAAAAGATATGTATGTGAATCACCCTTTCTTTTTGGTGTTGCATGTTGGAGAAGCTTTTAGGAATTGGAAGAAGTTGGTTCCATTTTTTTATTGTAGATAAAAGTTTTTCACTGCACACTAGAAAAGTGAACAACAATAACATCATCAAGCATTTATCCCACTATGTGCGGTCGGCTGACAAATTTTACGCTGGCTATCGATTATCTAATACAATTTCTCATTTTTTTCATCTATGAGTTGGGACCTCGCAATGACAATATATGAATTAATTATGTTATAACAAAAAAGTGCAAAATGGGTAATATATGAACAATTAGAATGACTTTAATACAAATTCTATGTTGATACATTGTGATGTTTTGCCTGTAGCAATTTGAAACCTTGTCAGTCCTTCATAAGACATCTGATGCTGGCTGTCATGAAATTTTCAAAATTCAATGGGCATTAGAGTGACACACTAACTTTGAATTTTGTTTGCTACCAATTCAGCCAACTCATCAAGTAGAAGTGTAAATATTGCAATTCTTATTTTTTAAAATAATTATTTTAAAAATTAGGCGTCTTTAATTGTATGATGAGTTTATTGGTTAAATTTTTTTTTTTAAAATCATTAATTAGAGTGCACATTTTGTTCATGTTGATGTTGAAATAGATGAGAATGTTACTAGTATAATTCAAGTTGGATGGCTGAAGTGGAGGAATGCATCGGGCCTGATGTGTGATAGGAAAGTACCCCTCAAATTTTAGGAAAAATTTTAGAAGATGATGGTGAGACCTACAATGCTTTATGGTGCAGAATGTTGGTCATTAAAAGAGAAGTTTAAAATTAAGTGTTGCAGAGATGAGGATGCTCAAATGTATGAGTGTATTCACTCTTATAGACAAAATGGGAAACGAGTATATACATGAAAAAGGTTTAGCTTGAGTAGCAAATAAGATTAGATAGGGTCATCTTAAATGGTTTGATCATATAAAATATCGACCGTCTGATGACCAAGTTAGAAGAGTAAATATATTAGATTTGACATATATTAAGAAATATAGAGGTAGCCTTAAAAAGAGTTGGTTAAAAAATATTAGAAATGTTATTTTTTATTAGATTTAAATGAAAATGTGATTCTACAATGAATTAATAAGACAATGAAAAAAAAATCATGTAGTCTCTTTCTCACTCTCTTTAAAGGTGGTTGGAAAGTTTACATATTATTAAATTTTTGATATATTTGTATATCAATAGTTTTGTTTTTATATAATGAATCATTTTGTTATTTAAATTATATTAAATTTTTTATTTTAAATAAATTAATATAATTAATATTTAATATAAATATAAATTTAAATATTATTTAAATGAATATAAAAATTTGATATATAAATACATTAGAATTTTATTATATATAAATGCTCCTTATTTAAAATAAATTTATTTCCGGGCTTTTAACAAAATTTTAAATATTATAAATAGAATTTTTTTTAAATGATGACAAATTATTATATTCTTGACTTTATAAAAAAAGAGATTTAATCATATTCACTTCTAAGTGATGATCATGTGTCTTATATTTAAATTTAAATTTATTATTTTAAATTGATTATAAATGATTTTATTTATGGACTGATATATGCTCCATTGATTAAATACAAATGATATTTTTTTAAAATTTATGAACTCCAATAACATATTTTGTGATTTTGTTGGCTCAAGAAAAATAGCACGAATGCACGAATCCCGCTTTGCAGTCGTAGGATTCTATTTCTCTTAAGTTAGATTGAAGTTAACTAGATTTCCCCTGAGAGTAGTGTCAGGGTTTAATTAGATCTAGGGTTCTTACTTCCTATGAGTGCAAGCACTCATAGTTAATTACCCCTCTTAACAGGTAAGAGAGAACTCTCGATTAAGGATGAAATAATTTTTAGATATTTTTAGTCTCAATAGTTAGGAAAAATGGATGTAAACCCGATCAAGATCCCATGGTTCCGTCGTCCCGGGTATACCATAGATTTCAGTCTACCAACACTAACAATCATTGACCGTAGTGTCCAGGGAATCTGATTAGCAGCCATGGTTTGCCTCATCTCAGGGATCCCGAGTAGACTGAAGTGGTTAGATGTGGATTTTAGTTTGATTAAATTTGGGTTGGAGCTTATTGCTTCCTTAGAAGTTGTCCGTTAATTTATTTAGTTTGGGGCTTACGGCTCCAATTAGGAGTTGCCCGGATATTTTGCTTAGTTTGGGGCTTACGGCTCTAATTAGGAGTTGCCCGGAGAATTTCAGTTGGATTGGTCTTATAGCTTCCTTAGAAGTTGTCTAACGGTGGGTCTTACGACCTAGCCCTGTAAGCTAAGCAGCCCGAGTTGTGGGTCTTACAACCAAGTCCTATAGACTAGGATGCCCAATGATTTAAATTTAGATTGGGACTTATAACTTTCATAGAAAGTAGTTCGAATTAGTGGGACTTACAGCCTCTTTTAGAAGTAGCACAAAGAATTTCGTTTGGATAGGTCTTATGGCTTACTTAGAAGCTGCCTAATGATAGGTCTTACGACTTAGCACTTTAAGCTAAGTGGCCCGAGTTGTGGGTCTTACAACCTAGTCCTTTTAGATTAGGATGCCCGAATGAGGGGTCTAGGTTTATGTTATCACCCAAACACTTCCCTTAGAGATCGGACTTACGACTTCTATTAGAAGTGGTCGGGGGTTTTAATTTGGGGTTTAGGAGTTAGGTCAATTCCACCTAAAACTTTCCCCTATGATCGGGCTTACGGCTTTCCTATGAAAGTTGTCGGATAGTGGGTCTTACAACCAAGTTCTTATAAACAAGGCTGCCCATTTATTTGTGGATTTGATTGTTTGTTTGTTGAGTTTGACACTAGTGTCTTGTTTCAAGAGGTTGTATACTTGTGTTAGTGTTTTTTTTTGTTGTTTTGTACTTGTAGTCTTTTTCCTTACTACAGTAGTTTACTTCTTTAACCATCTTTTCAGCACTGTTACACTACTGACTTTTTTTCGTACTAAGCTTTTTCTTGTTTTTCAATACTCAGTTTTACCTACAATAGTTAGATTTACCACTTTCCCGCATTGATTTAATTTATTTATGTTGCATTGATTTTTTATTGCTTATTTGCAGGCAAGTGGTGCTTGCAACAGTTCAGGAGATAGAGTCCACAAGTAGCCATGAAGTTTGTACATTAGGGCTTTGGAAGCAATTTGTAGAGTTCTAATTGAGAGTTTTGGAGAGCAATTTGTACAAGAGATTTGGGGAGTTTGAGAGTTTTGAGAGAATCCCAGAAATCAATGTTGTATATGTCAATTAATGAAAACTATCTTTTCTTTTATTACTCATCTTTTTTTTTTTGATTGAATTAAACAAAAATCTCAAATATTTGAAATAATAGCTTTTTGGACCTCAATTTTATTAATCAAAATTAATTATTTTTGGCTTAATTAATTTCAATTAATCAAATTAAATAATTTAATACTCAATTTTAATTAAGATGAAGTAATTTAACTAATTAGATTTGATTTGTTCCCCAATTATTTTAAGAAGAAAAAGTTCTATAATTTCTCAAAAAATTTCGGCAGCCTCCCGGGGTCTCCTCCCCTTCGAGGGAGAAATCGGGACGACACCGCCGTAATTCTTCCTATCCGGACCTAAGGTCGACGGCATAGGGCCTTTGATTTCAAACAATCTCACCAGGATCTAAGATCGATTGCGTGAGGTCTTCAATTTTTAAATTCATCTGCTCGGATTAAAAATCAACGGCGCAGGTATTCGATTTCAAACAGATTTGGTCGGCGGGTTCGGCACCGGTAGGCAACGACGGCGGTTAGGTCGGGATCGGACATGATGGCAGGAAGCGGGTGAAGGTCGACTAGAGCAGAGTCAAACGACAATGAAGAAGCCGAACAAACCTCACATGTAATCTCTGCCTCCTGCGAAGTGTCAAAATTGGACAGTGATTGGAGACGAAGAAGCAACCCGTGCGATCTCCACCTCTTCCTGTAGGAAAAATTATTACATCCGGTGAAAATATCGAGCATACCGAGTGTAACGAGCGCGGTACTGAGTGCTATACCGAGCACTTTAGCGACGTGGCTTTTTTTTTATTGTGTTCCGGATGCATTCGGTGGCCTGACTGAATAATTACTCCTCCTGTAGAGTGGCGAAACCGAACAACAAGGACGAGAAGGGAAGATCAAAGGCGAAGCCTCAACTCTTCTTGCGAAAGCAATGAAATCGAGTGAATGAGCATAAATTTTTTTTCCCACGGGATTCCTTCCTTTTTATCGCTTTGAATTGTCGGTGCCTCCGAAGAGGTGCATTTTTTCGACGAAGTGGGGCCGGCAGAGGCGGTTGCTGGTCTGATTTTTTTTTTGTTCTAATTTTTTTTAAGTCAACAAACATAAATGAGAACTGGTTGGATATCATCTCAGACCAAAGACTACTTTTTTGAGATGCCATGAATGTCTTTAAATGAGACATCTTGAAAGCCTCTAAATGAAGACCCTCTTTAAGAGATTCTAACGCAAGTATTATTAAGTAGAAGATTTTGAATTTTTGTGATATTTCAAATGTTGTTTCTCTTGAAATGTTAGAAATCTCTAACTATCAAAACATCACGTCTCTCCCTCTAGTTATTGAGGTAGCAAAGATTATGATAAATCATTTTAAAACTAATTTAATTATATAAAATTCAGTAGCTATTTAAAATATATGAGCATTTCATATTTAAGAGAATTTTTAAATTCTTAAATTCTTAATTTTTAAAATATGAGAGTTATTTTAAAAAATTTGAGTAGTGAAATTTAGAATTGGTTTATTGGTTAATTATTTAATTAATAAAACGAGAAATCTAAAAAAAATACAATAAATCAAAATGAAGGGGGGAGAATATTTATCACTATTTATCATATACATACCAAACACTGTACAAATAGCTCTCAAAATAATAATATGCTCCCAAAACTCCTCTAAAGCAAACAACTCTCAAACTCTTTAATAATAATTCAAACTCAGTCTCCTCGGTGTTCTTGGACGAAGCTCCAAAGTAGCCCGAGCCCCAACAACAAATAAAATTAAATTCTTTAAACATCTCAATAAAATAGATATCAAATTAAATGCTAAAACAAAAAAAAGGAGTAGCTTACTAGTAAAAACTAATAGTACACAGGTACTGAAAAAGAAGCTACTAAACAGTAAGCAGAAAAAAAAATATAGTAAAAATACTAGTGTAGCAAAATACTAAAAAATAGTGTCAAACCTCTCAAAACACTGGTGTCAACTCAACAAACAAACAATCAAATTTAAACCTATGGACGGTCTTGTTTATAAGAACTTAGTTGTAATACCCACTACCTAATAACTTTCAAAGGAAAGTAGTAAGTCCGACATTAAGGGAAAGTTTAGGGTAGAATTTGACCTAACCCCTAACCCCCAATTAAAACATTGACCACTTCTAATAGAAGTCGTAAGTCCAACCTCTGAGGGAAATATTTGAGTTGCAATACAATCCTAGACCCCTCATTTGGGCATCCTATTCTATAGGGCTAGGTTGTAAGACCCATCACTCAGGCCACTTAACTTACAGGGTTAGGTCATAAGACCCATCATTAGACAACTTCTAATGAAGCAAAAAGACCTACCCAACTAAAATCTTTGGGCTACCCTTAGTAGAGGTTGTAAGTCCCACTAACCTAGGCTACTTCCTACATAAGTCCTACCCAAATAATTAAAATAACTCGGGCATCCTTGCTGTAGAGTTAGGCTGTAAGACTCATTCTTGGGCAACTCATAAATAAAGTAATAAGCCCTATCCTAAATTAACTACATGGCTTACTTTCTATGAAAGCCATAAATCCCAACCTAAATCTAAATACCTGAGCTACTTCCTAAAAAAGTCGTAAGACCCGCTCCAATCCAAACTTCAAGATTACTTCTAAACGAAATTATAAATCCCAAACTAAATTAATTTCTGGGTATTCTAACAAATGTAAACCCCAAGACACCTAATTAAATTAAAACACAAATCTTACCACTTCAGTCTACTTGGGATCTCTGATCGGAGGTAACCCATTGCTGCTAATCAGATTCCCTAGACACTACGTTCAATGATTCTTAGTGTTGGTAGATTGAAACTATGATATACCCGGGACGACAGAACCATGAGATCTTGATCGGGTTTACCTCCACTTCACCCACTATCGAGACTAAAATATCTAAAGTTTATTCATCCTTAATTGAAAGTTCTCTTTTATACAGTAAGAGGGGTAATTAAATATGAGTGCTTGCACTCATATGAAGTAAGGACCCCAGATCTTTAAACCCTAACACTACTCTCAGGGGAAATCTGATTAATTACAATCTGACTTAAGGGAAATGGAATCTCATAGCTGCAAAGCATGATTCGTGCATTCACGCCATTTTTCTTAAGCCAACACCAAACCATCAATATAATGCTAGTTAGAGGAAAAAGTTCTAAGAAATAAATCCCTTATACACTGAGATTAATAAGAAGGGTCTAAATTCTACCCCATTTGAAACTACGCAGAAGAAGAGAAGATATACTATAAGCTAGGAGTTGAAGTGTGGTTAGAGCCCTAGTTCATGACTCAACTTTGGTATGATTTGCGAGCACTTGGGGATATAGTCTATTCAATTGATGTAGTTGGTTCTGTTGAGAATCACAAAGTGCGTGAGGGTGAGCAATGGCCTGTCAGATACTTGTTTTGATAAAAAAAATATATTGTATATATTGATATTTAAATATATATAGTTTTGAAAATATTTAATTATTTTTGGGAATATTAAATTTCCCAAAGATAATTAATTGAAGTTTTAAAAGATATCAATTTTAATTTTGAAAAATTAAATCTGAGTTACTAAATCTCCTACGAGCGCAAGCCCTCGTAGTTAATTACATCGTAGGAAAATTAGAGATTTTCCTACGAAAACTCTCGATTAAAATAGCGATATGAATTTTATTTAGAATTCAAAGTTAAATATCAAAGGAAGTTAAGGTTTGAATTTCAAGGGGGATTGGTTCAAGATTGAACACTTATTTTCGAAGCCAAAGGAAGAGGAGTAGGGAGTGTTTTGAGATTCTGAATTACTTCAGAAAACACTCCAATCTATCCTAAGTGTTAGGCTTGTATTTGATTGAAAGAAAAATTTTTAGTTTGAGTGATCAATTTTATTAGAATTTTGGGATTCAATTCCCGAAAGTTGAGGTCTTATGGCCCGAGCCAGCCTCAGAACCTAAGTCTAAATTGGGTACTAAAAATTAGCACCCCGAACCTAGCTAGTGCAATGCAATTCTGGTCTTATCCCGGTCTGGATTGGGGAGCCAGCTAAACCACCTAAACGATTTTAAAATATGAATCCGGTCTTTTTGTGTAGAGTGGTCGGGACGTTATTTAAGAAAAGTTTTTGAGAGCGGGGCCGACATCTAGAGCGGATCCTAATTGGCCACTTAGACTCATGTTGGGTATTCGATGTCTAAATAATGCAATTAAGTATTAGACTCTTTTAAATTTGTTGCTAATGCGATGCATGCTAATTGACTCGATTGAATGCAAAATCTGTATGTAGCAGTTTAAAAATTTTTGGCTTAGAAAATAGATTTTTCCCTAGAGACTGCATAACATCCCCTTGACAGATCGGCACCCTCATAGGCCAGGTGGTCTGCCAGAACCCGCAGGCGGGGAGATGCCTAACAAGGTTGAGAAGGTATAATATGAATGCATGAAAAACCCTCGGCGAGTCCGAGCTTACTTCTTAGGACCGTTTAGAGTTTCTATCTTATCTTAAAAATTTATTTAATTAAAATAGAAGAATTTTTTGACAGACCCCTAAGAGCCTAAATTCGAATTCCAGGCTAAATCAAACACGGCATGCAAATAAAAAGACTAGAAAAACAGGAGTTCTAATGCGCAATCAATTAAATAAAATCAATTAAATATATCAATTTGAATGTCCATATGGCAAGTGCCACTCATTATTACATCTCAAAAATTACAAGAAATTAAAGTGGCCGGGCACCACTGACTACAACCCGGATTTCTAATCCTAAATCAAATGATTTTGAGACTTGGGATCCTTCTCGTTGTCCAATCCTTCATCTTCTCACGAACATCTCGATTCGTCGGTTCAGGATATCCAAATGGAAAGAAACTCCCCCTTGATCGGGGTGTTATCTTTCCTCTTTGGATACTTGCAAAGTATCCTAATTTGAATTCCAAATGGAAGAAGACTCTCCCCTTTAGGGATGTCTTCACCTCTTTGAAATTCAAATTGGATATTCATATCCCAATCTCAAAACATTTTAAAAAAAAAACAACCTTAAATGAATCAAATTTACATTGATAGAAATGAGAAAATCTAGACTCGATCCTGCAAGGTTATCCTAATAATCAACAGTTGTATATTCAATCCCAAGCAGTTATAATATAAAAATTTAAAATGCATTTTTTTAGCCACACTTGGCCATGCTCTTTTTATTTAAAGGGGGTCTTAAGCGCGGCAGGTACCTGTGCAAAGAGTATATATTTTTTTATTAACTGCCCCCTTTAATTTTTTTTAGCTCCTTGTATGAGCATGACCACCTGCATAAGATTGCACAAGTATAGTTCATCCCTAACCTAGGGGTAAATCTAACGCACAATCAAATCACAGTGCAAAGTACAGTAAGCAGGTAAGTAAATAAACACATCAAGTCTAAACTAGCAAACATCATGCAATGAAAACTCGAAAATCCGGCACACAGCGAAAAAAGTAAAACACCGGCCTATCCTAAAACTAGAGTCGGTGATCCTAGCACAACATCTAAAGTGTGTAAGGTAGGTCGTGTGGTTTTGATATGTCCTAAATAGGATCATTAGTTAAAGTTATCTAAAGTTTGATTGGTTAGAAGGTTTAAGGGATTTAAGTTTGAATTCAAATATTAATAGCTTAAGATTAATTTTAAGACTCATTTAATTATTTGTTGGATATCACCTTTGTTTCACACCGAGGCCGTGAAGTTTATTTCACCTTCCTTGGGGCTAAGTTAATAGCCTCGTAGGCCTGGGTTACCCAGTGGTACCCGATATAATTAAGTGAGTTAGATTGATTAAGGGTTAAGGGTTGATGGATTTTATTAGAGATGTTTGGTCGCTGATTTTTAAAATTAATTAATTTAAATTTACCATTAATCGATTCGTGGCGTTGTGCCACCAGGCTCGAGGAACTAGCCTCATTAGGACACTTAGCCCCGCAGCCCGGAGTAGTCCAGCCGATAAACCAAATTAATGTAGTTGAATTATAGGTTTTAAAAGGTTAAATAATTAATGATTAATCTATTTTTAAGGTTTAACACCCCTTAGAATCCATTCGTGGCGTTGTGCTACCAGGCTCGAGGAACCAGCCTCCTTAGGACACTTAGCCCCGCAGCCCGGAGTAGTCCAGCCAATAAACTTCATCTTTAGGATGGTTGTTATGTTTTAAAAGGTTTTGTTGAGTGTTTTAAACATTAAGTTAACATTTTCTGGAATTTTAGAATATTTTTGAATTTTGTGAATTTTTTTGAATATTTTAATGATTTAATTAAGGGGTCGAAACTTGACTTTTTGATTAAGTTCAAATTCTGGAAAGTTTGTATTTTATTAAAATACTAGACCTTACTACGATCAGTTAGAGGGTAAGTACGTCGAAATCGGATTTTTCTACATTTTATAACGGAGGTTTGAAGTTTTGAACTAGATTTGAACTATATTTGACCGGTTTGTTGACTTTTTGAAATATTGTAGATTTCTGGAGTTTAACATTTTTTAATAAATACTAGAGCTTATTAGGAATTGGATGCAAGTGAGTTTGTTCAATTTGGATTTTTCTGGAATTAGTTATGAAGGTTTGAAATTTTAACTACCTGATGAATTTTCTAAATTTCTTAATTAGAGGGCTTTTTATGATTTTTCTCCAAGTGAGTCCCAAACTCCTTGAAATCAACTCCAAAGGTCAGGAATGACCTAAGGAGAGATTCCCAAGTGTTTGGGACATTTTTGGAATTTTTAATACTTTTTAATTAATTATATTAATTAAATATTGATTTTCACTTAAAATTAAATTAAGGTTTAAATTGCTGTCAAATAATTTTGGTTTTAATTTTCATTGGTTAAGGGTTGAATTCTGGTCAGATAGAGGGGTTACACATATTTTTTGTGTTTAAATTTGATTTATTACATTTTCTGGAAGATTTAGAGGCTTAATTAAGGCTTAAACTTAAGAAATTTAATCAGGGGCCTTAATGACTTCTAAATTCAGTGAAAATTTTCCCTAAGGCTGAGAGTGTCACTAAGTTTAAATGGTTCAAATTTCAAGTTCAAGTGAAATACATCCTATTCACAATAAATTTTTTAAATTCTCTAATCAAAGTCCTTAAGTTTTGTCCTTAATTATGTCACTAGGTTCACTAGGTTTGAATCAAGATTTTAACTAACCCTTGACTAAGCATGAAATGAATACACAATAGCAACCAATTCCTAGATCTAAGAGAGCCTTAGACTAAGTGGAAGTGTGTGCTACCTAAAGCATGCAAAGAATAATTATAAGTCAATTAATTAAAGATTTAATCAATGAACCCTTACCAAAGTAATTGTTCATTGATTGACTCTCATTCCCACTAATTCTATTCAAATAGCCTTAATCCATGCTTAAAATTTCAAGGGGATCTCCCAAAATTTAAAGACTTAAATACATATAATTTTAAAATAATTTTAAAACACATGTATAAATATATAAGTTTTAAAAGAAAATAGTTCAAAATATTATCAAACTAAAATGTTTTAAATATTGAGAGATCTACTGATTTTTTTTCAATCTTTTGGAAATAAATAAAAAAAAAATAATTCTCAAAATATTTAATATAATACTCAATTAAATATTAATTCCATATCAAACATATTCAAATAACTAAAATCAATAAAAATAAAATTGAGTTTTAAATATTGAAAATAGTTTTTTATTAAAATACATATCTGTATTTTAAATATCAACATATGTTTTAAAATAAACCTCTTTTTTCTATTTTCATTAAATATATAATATCATTTTAATTAAATGTTAACTCAAATTAATCAATATTTAAAATATTTTTAAAAGATATTAATATTTTAATTTGAAAATAATTTTGAATTAACACTTTTAATTTACTGATAATATTTATATAAAATAAATATTTTTTTATAATTTTAAAATAATTTTTAAATTAATTTGAAAGCAATCTGTAATTAAAAAAATGATTTAAACTAAATAAAATCATTTTTTTTTAATTACCCGGCGGCTGGCTGCACACGTGGAGCTCCCTGATTCGGCCATACCAGAGGCGGCTGCTAGTGGGACACGCGGCGCGCTCTGGTTCGCGGAGCCAAAAACGCGGAGGCGGCGCGACGGCGTGACGGCGGTCAGCCACGCGTCGGTCGCGGGGCGCTGGACGCGGTTTCACTTAACCACGTCAGCGAGCCCTGCGCGCCGTCGGATCATCGCTGGTTCGATCCAACGGACGGGATCGCATCCCGCGACTGATCTCGGCGGGACAAGATTAGACGGCGTGATTCAATCCCGCGGTCTCTGATCCGAGGGTCCAGATGTCGCCGGACGGCGGATCAGACAACGGATCGAGCGCACGGTTATACCGGTCCGCGGAAGGGCTCGATCTGGACCGTTGATCGAGCGATCAACGGTCCAGAAAACGTACACTCATCGGAGACTGCGAGTGACGCCCTAGAAATGGTTTTTTGACTCGTTTAAACGAACGGGTGGATGAAATAACTTGAAAATTTAAACCCAATGAGGGTACATGAACAGAAAACGTGGGGGATTAATTTCACTAAAAATAACGCATTAAATAAAACGCTATTTAGCCTAAGTGTCTTAGACTAGGGTTAGAGTTTTACAGCGATTCAATGGACGGTTTGGACCGTTTTTGGATTCTCTGAACTTGTAGACTGTCCACGATTAAGTTCCTAGTTGAATCCTAGCTCCGACACGCCACGAATCTCCTGGAATAAGCCTCGGACGGATTGGGTAGTGAGCTCGCCGGAAGATCGTCGGCCACCGTTTTGACCGGCCGGATTTGAGTGGGGAAATGTTGGGAGATGTCTGAGGAGCTCAATGGAACAGGGATTCAAGCTGGAGGAGCTCTAGAAAGGTGAGAGAAGGCTAGGGTTCGAATGTGGCTTCATTAGGGCATTTCTCCCTATTCAAACGTTCCCAGATTGAATCAAAGGCTGGGATTAAATGGCTGGGCCTCCAGATGCTGCCATGTGTCGCTGGGGGTTGGTGGGAGCAGGAGCCAAGGACGGATCAAGGACATCCTACATGGAAAGGGCTTTTTGTCCTTTACTTGGACACGTGGAGTAATGAGAGCTGTTAGATCAAGATCAAAGGGCTGGAGTAAACCCTAGGAAGCTTCTAGAGTGCTTCAAAGCTGCTGGAGTGGTTTGGATTTAAAACAAATTGGGTTTAAGGGGGGTTTTGACCAAGTTTGACCCCTCTTAACCCTTGATTTGACTGTTTGACTGGTCCAATGCCACATGGACTGATGAGGTGGCAAGGGGAAGTATCTTGGGTGCTGGTTGAGTGAGCTTGATTCAAGGGATTAAGGTAACTTACACTTGCTTGGGTATTTAAGTCTCTTAAAGCATTTAAAAGGTTTGTTGACCAATGTTGACTAGTCAACACCTGAAGAGACTGCTTATGTGGCAGTCAAGTAACCTCAAAGAGTTAAGTTAGGATGAGTTAAAACCAAAGCCAAATGAAGGGTTTGAGGTTTGAGTTTTATATGGGGTTTGGAATGGGTTTGACCCACCCTTAGAGTTGACTTGGTCAACTCTAATTGGGTTTGATTGGCCAACTTCCAAGAGCATGGTTAGGCTATGTTTGAAGTTAATTTTGGAGCTTTGAAATGAATTCAATGGGTTGAATGAGTTAAAATAACCCATTAAAGCCTTAAGGGAATTTTGAGTCAACCTAGGTTGACTGGGTCAACTAGATTGACCCAAAGGGTGGGTCTAGGCTGGACAGGATTGAAGTAATATTTGAAGTCTGGTGGGGGTGATTTCAAGGTTTAAATAGGCCATTTGGGTCAAATATGACTATTGGGCCTTTAATGGGCCTTAAATCAATTATGGGTGATTTGATCAATCAGGTGGGTCAAGAGTCTAGAAATGGGTTCAATTAATTTGAAATGGCAGTTTGAATATATTGGGTGTGGTTCCAGGGTCTGGGGAGATCAATTGGTTCAAAACACCTTTTTTGGACCCTTAAAGGACCTCTTGGGCCAAAACTGTTGACTTGGTCAACTAAGTTAACCCAGGGGTTGTGAATGGGTCCGACATGTTTGAAATGACATTTGAAACTCACTGGAGGTGATTGCATTCAATTCGGAGTTCATTTGGTTAGAAATCAATATTTGAGCCCCGTAGGGGGTATTTTGGTCATTTTGGGCTCATGGCCACTAGGGGCTGAAATGAGTCCAGAAAATTCCAGTTTATCGTTCAACATATCAATATTAAGGGTCTGGAAGTGACTAGAGGATTTGGTGAAGGCTCTAAGGTCAAAAACTTCACAGTGACAGGTCCAGTGGCATGGGCTGTAAATATTTGAAAGTTTTACAGCCTTTGGATTTTGGTTAAGTTTCTGAGGTTAAAGACCTCAGAATGGGCTCAAATTTGGAGGGTTTCCTCCAGAGACATGTCCCATCAGTATGCAACTGACAGACTCTGAATCGGAGGTCATTTAACTGGGTTTCAAAGTGTTTGAAATTTCAATGGAAAAGGCCTTTAGGACAAAACCTTTGGACCTTGGATTTGGCTTGATTGACCTAAGATCTAGGTAGATCCTAAGGTCTGAATTTATCTTAAAGTTAGGAATCTAGAAGGATCCTAGAGCCTAAGAAATTCCTAGAACTTGGAGTCTAGAAGAAGTTTAGGATCTAGAGTAGCTCCTAAGGTCTAAGCTCTAGAAGGATCCTAGGACCTAGAATAGATCCTAAGGTCAGGATTCTAGGAGGATCCTAAGGTCTAGATTGGTTTGAATATTGGATTAATTTAAGGTCAAGATTAGTCCGAGTGACCTCATACAAAAATGAGGTCAACAATACTCTACTAGTATTATTGGGTCACTTATGGTTGAAAGGGATAAAAGATAGAGATTATACCCTACTGGCTTAACGTCATACCTCTTTTCATGTAGGGAGCTAAATTAATAGAGCTCAATATCATCACTTCTCTTTTTTGAGGAGATTAAATGACAATGAAAATTGGACCTTACTAGCTTATAGCATACCCCCTCTTCTTTTGCGGAGTTTCAAATAGAGTAAAATTTGGACTCTTCATAGTAATCTTAGTTTATAAAGGATTTATTTCTTGAAAATTTTCCTCTAATTAGCATGGATGGTTTAGTCAGAAGGCTTGGCTATGAAATTTCAAGTTCACCAAGTTCTAACTTTCATATAACTTTGATGGATTTATTTACATATGATAATATTCTTATGTGTTTATATGTATAACTAACTCCAAAACTTTTATATTTATTTATATATTATTAAGAATACTTTTTTAAAAAAGGGTTATAATAATTAAAAATAAAAAATTGTTAGTAAAAAATCTATCTTGACAGGAAAAAATTATTAAATATTACACCCATTTAGAATATGATAGTTGTAAATAAATATTTATCTGATTTTTATAAATAGGAAAAATTTGTAATTCTCAAATTAATTTTAAAACATTTATTTGAATTATTCTTTTAGATAAATACAATCTTAAAAAAAAAAACATACAACTACCAAACATTCATAGATATAATTAAGGTGTAAAATCCGAAAATGATATTTTAGGCTTCGCACGCTTTTCAAAGCGCCACAACGAGTTTAAGTGGAAAATTCAAAGTTGTCGGATTTTGACGGGAATAATTTTATAAAATAGAGCGTAAAATTCTGATCGTTTTGATATATAGGACTTATGTTTAATTATGTGTATTTGGAGAATTATAAATTTTGGAAGGTTTAAAATGTCAATGTTACCCCTATGCAATAAGAAGGCCAAAATTACTTACGTGGGGGCAATTAAGTCATTTGGCAAAACCCATTCTCCCATTATAAAAAACCGAATCACTTCTCTCATCCCCCATTAGCAAGTCACGACCAAACCGAGCGGAATAGGGAGAAGGCGGACGCAAGGCTCGGACGGCATCTCCGGCGGCGGATTCCGGAGGCCAAACTTGGGGAAAATCGTAGGGGAGACTAAGGGAAGGCTAAGGTATGTATTAGAACTATGATTTTCTCTCCCTTTCTCAAGATTTTTGGATGAGAAGATTTCTAGGATTTTAGGAAAACTTGAGTTTTCTTTAAGGTTCCTTTGAGAAAAGTTTAGGAAAGGTTTAGGAAAGTTTTTAAACCCTTATGTGAAGTGTTTTTGTGAAAATATGAACTTTTGGAAATTAGGATTTTTGCTCAAAAATTGTTCTTTGGAAATGCCTTCATAAATAAGGTTTCTATTAACCTAAGAAAACTTCTAATTGAAAAATATTGAATGAATGACAAAAATTTTGAGTTTAGGAATTTAGGGTTTTCCCTAATTAAGGAAATTTTGATCTCTATGGTTTTCATTGGTTGTTGGGAGGATTTTAGAGGCAAATACATGGGTTGTGCTTGAAAAACTATATTTTCTAATTTTTGATTTCATTAATTCCAAAAATTAATTTTATTTTAATTATGTTTTGAGGGTAGAGAAAGGTGTTGCATGCTTAAAACCTAAGGAATTGGACTAAATCATAATTGAGGGAGAATGTGTTTGAGAGATATCATGATTTGGTGTGAAGGGTTTGAATTGAAACATAAACATGACATTAGAAAGAATCCTTTTATTATTTTAGAATTATGGTTTAGGATATTGTATAGGGATTAGTTACTTATGCTTTTCTTTGAATGTCTCTTTTAGATATTAATCGTGTGAAGGGAAAGAATTTGATCGGACAAAGAAAGAGGTGCACGGATTGAGGTAGGTGGAATAGAATTTTTTATAAATCTAGACAACTTTTCTTTCATTGCAAATTACATTGAAATGACAAATTCCTTTATGCTTATTATGAAACTCTTATGGCTCATGTTCCGTTGAAAGTTCATGGACACTTGAAGCTAATGCAAAGGTTCTTTTTATGCAAATGTGCAACTCATGAATGAATCTCATGCTCATTTCTTTACTTCTATTATACATGTTTTTTCTCTTTAAATATAAATGCACACATGACCATAACATAGCAAGCATGCCTATCTCTAAGGAAATATATACTTGGTTAGTTTATGAATAGTTCATATGAAGCATCTCTTATGGTTATATAAGTAATAAGTGTATGTGCATGTTGACGCGGGAGTATCACATGGTAAATGAGGCTCTATGAACCATGGTAAAGGAGGCTCTTATAAGCCATGGTAAATGATGGTTCCTATGAACCAATGGTAAAGGAAATGACCAAATTTTATGTACCTGATCAGTACAAGTGATACTCCTGAGACAGGTGTTATATTTACATATTAAACTATTATGGACATTTCATATTCATGTTATGTATTTGAGACTATCATGTGAGGCAAAGTGTTAAAGAAAAAAATGAAAATGATATGAAGGAAAAAGCACTTGAATGTTGAGGTAAAGGTATGCATTTCCTCTAAGCAAAAGTTTCGTTATGTTAATGTTTCTTTTGTTAAAATGTCCAAACATGATATAGTTTTCTTCTTTGATTCTAAGTTTATTTGAATTCCATTCATACCTATTGAGTTTATGACTCACCCTCGTTGTGGGAACACTTTTCACGAGGATCTAGGAAAGGATAGATGGCAGACCAACCACCGCGCACTTACCATCATAGGGAGACGACGGGCGGCAGGTTCTTTTGAGTTTTGATATTTTGTATAGAAGGTTTAGAAATGATAAGTAAGAAAAATGATTTTTGGATCCCCTTTTGAATATTGTAAACTTAATATTAAATTCATCTATTGGTGTTTTGAATGAAAGAAATGAAAAGTTTATGTTTGGAGATTTTGTAGTTGCTCTTTCCTTATGCTTGGTACTATTGGAGATATGTTAATTGTTTATTGTGAAGTTTCTTTTATCTTCATCCTGTCCGACCTCTGTTCTCGCCTCGCCTTTGCGAGCTAACCGGGCCGGGTCGTGACATAAGGGACTAACCTCTACAAAAAGATATATGGCGATGAGAGAAAAGCATTTTTCTAGGAGATTGAAAGCGAGGTGGTGAAGCCTAATGAGCAAATAAGAGTGGTTATATATAGGCAATAAAATAGAACAATATAGAAAAAAATCTTAATAATGAGGATATTTTATAACAATAATGACCATAAAATTCTACTATAACTATTAAACACATATTCTAATATTTATATGGACGTTAATAATTCTAACTAACTCTAATAGAAAAAGCAATCTTGGTTATTCTCAATTTTCCTTTTTCTTTTTCTGCTTTGAGAGTTGTTCGCATGTTTTCTGGAAGGAGATGGTTTTGATTGGTTATGTTGAAGGGAATGGACACCATTGTATAGGTCTAGGTACTTTGCTCTTCCTTCTATTTTAAGTATCTTCTTATAATGAAATTTCATATCTCAACGAGACGAATACATTGACATCACCACTAATGATTTGATTTGAGTTCCAATGAACCTAAATCAAGCAATTAAAAAATACCTAAAAAATTTTAAGATATCAACTGAGGGATCAAATGTTCTCTAATTCATAAGTTCTTATAGTCAAATCGAGCAGAGCAACGAGACAGATCTAACGAGCTCAAGATCATTTGATTAGGACATCATTAACACATTCAAATATTTGATAAATAATCTAATATTAATGGATAAATAATAAAATGCACCCTAATGTGAGAGGGGACCCACGTCAAGAGGGACATTTTGATGATTTGATGAGTTGATATTAATGGGGATTGATTTTCACAGATTAAAATGCACTTTATCAAAAGCTATTTAAAAGTGTTCTAAGCTAGGGTTAGGGTTATACCTCGGTTTAATCAATGATTTGATGAGTTCAAAATATGGTTGAGCTTGTAAACTTTCCACGCTCAATATCCTTGAAGAATGTGTGGTCTAAAACGCACCCTAACACGAGCTTTATGCCTTGGATGAAGCTTAAGAAAGTGGTGGCCGGAGGCTTGTCGCCAGCGGCTTTGACTGGCCGGATCTGACTTGGAAAATGTTGGAGGGTTGCTAAAGAGACTAGGGGCCGAGCTTGAGGGGCTTAGAGTAGAGAGAGAGAGAGAGTCAATGATTGAATCTTCCTTTTTTTGGTCTCTTAGGTCCAATTCAAATGCTTGGAGAGGTTTGGATGGCTAAGATCATTTTGGGTCCTTCCTTGATACCTTCCACATGCCTTGGAGTTGTTAGGGGGCAGAGAATTAAAGGACAAAAAAGGACATGTGATGTGGAAAGACATTTGTCCTTTGTAGCACATGAGGAGGATTAGGAGTTGCTTAAGGCTAATATAAGGATTAAGGCCATGTCTAGGGAGTGTTTAGAAGATTCTAGACCTTGATTAAGCTGTTGGAATCAAATGGGTCTGAAGTGTAATAGGTTAAGGGGGAGATTTGATTATTTTTGACCCATTCACTCAACAATCAAGTGGATTGCTGAGGTGGCATAGGAGGGAGGTGTTGAGCTGATTAGATGAAGTAAAGGGGGTTTGAGATTGGAAAGACAATGTTTGAATGAATACAAGAGGGCTTAAGGTGATTTGACCAAGTAATATGGGATTGACTTGGTCCAAATGAACATGATATGAGTCATGTTAGATTTAAAGATGTCCAAAACATGTGATAGAAGGGTCTTTGAGATTTGAAAAGCTTGATTGAATTGGGTTTGAATATAGACCCTGTATTGATTTAAATGGGCTAGTTTTAACTAGGTTTAGGCCTAGTTGACTAATTCAACTGATGATTGGGTCAGTGGGTCCAATCAAATCCAAACCATTAGGGAATGTGATTAGAGGAATTTGAATGGGTTTGGTATTGATTTGGGGTTTGATTCAATGTGCAAGGACATAAGGGTTGAGTTGGTCAATGTAGGTTGACTTGGTCAATGTAGGTTGACTTGGTCAATTATGTTGACCGAGGGCCTGGATTTGGGCTTGACATTTTTGATTTGATGTTTTGAGTGATCAATGGAGGTGGTCCCTGGTGTTGACCTTATTTTGTTTTAGTGTTTTCTCGAGCGTTTTCAAGTTACTTAATTGAACCTCGTCGAGCCCAAATAGAGCTATAGTTGACTTGAGTCAAATTAGACTTGACCATGTTTAATTAACCTCGATCAGTGGATATCACCCCTGTCGGGTTCGATTTGATTTCAATTGATGTTATTTTTGGGTTTAATTTCATAGAATTAAATTATTTGAATTAGATTGAGCTCAATCGGACTCAAATCGAGTTAGATTTAGACTAAAATTCAACTAGATCTAGCCTAATTAAATCCTATTAAAACTCAATTGATTTTATCAGCATTTCAAATTAACTTATATATGGAGTTCACAACTATGACTACGAGCGAGCGAGATCTACGATTCAGCTGAGATCACGCTACTAGCGGGGGCGTGCATGGAAGGATTTTGAAAAAGGGCGGAACAAGAGGTGAGAGTTGCGAGATTTTTCTTTAGTTTTTGGCATGAAATCTACTCCAGACATTAGGAATTCGTAGATTCTCTCCAGATTTTCAGACCGAGCTCTTCTCTCTTGCATAAAAACTTTTATTTGGTCCGGTGACCGGACGTAGATCTACGTTCGGTTACCCATGATATAGCGCCACGTAGCAGGCTCAAAACCGCGGACCCGACCCGGCGAATAATGGGTATGTTGCATGTGTGTATTTTAAATCCATGACGACCCGACAACCAGCCCATCACGCTATGGTAATAATTTAAATATTTTACTACCCTGTTAATTTTCATTTCGCTTTACTAGATTAAAAAACGAAGCCACTTTTGCAACTATTCCTTTCCTTCGTAGTTCGCAAGCATTTGCCGTGAGTTCGAAGCAAATTTCCGGTCGAATACCTCCACAGAAATAATGCTTGAGGTTAGAAATTTCTTCCGAAGAACATTCCTTGTTATATAGTTTATCTATTTAAAAAAAATAAAAAAATTGTATTTTTAGGATTAGGGTTAACTTACTAACGTTCTTTTTAGTATAAAAATTTGAATGTATACTGTGAGAACATTTCAAATTAATTAGTTTGGTAGTTTGCAGTAATGCTCGGTACTAATCGGTATTCGGTATTCGATTTTGCTCGGTACTATTCGGTGTTTCTAGGTACAGCTTGGTACTCCTCGGTACAACGCTTTTTTCAGAGTTAATACTCGATATTTACAATAAATATCTTAGTATTTTATATATAATATATTGTTCGCTGCTACTCGGTACTACTCGGTGCTGATCGGTGCTTCTCGGTACTCAGTACAATGCTTTTTTCAGAGTTAATACTCGGTATTTATAATAAATATCTTAGTATTTTATATATAATATATTGTTCGTTGCTGCTCGATTTTGCTCGGTACTGTTCGGTGCTAATCGGTGCTTCTCGGTATTGCTCGGCACTCCTCGGTACATCGCTTTTTTCAGAGTTAATACTCGATATTTATAATAAATATCTTAGTATTTTATATATAATATATTGTTCGTTGCTGCTCGGTTTTGCTCGGTACTGTTCGGTGCTGATCGGTGCTTCTCGGTACTGCTCGGTACTCCTCGGTACATCACTTTTTTTAGAGTTAATACTCGGTATTTATAATAAATATCTTAGTATTTTATATATAATATATTGTTCGTTGTTGCTCGATTTTGCTCGGTACTGTTTGGTGCTGATCGGTGCTTCTCGGTATTGCTCGGTACTCCTCAGTACAATGCTTTTTTCAGAGTTAATACTCGATATTTACAATAAATATCTTAGTATTATATATATAATATATTGTTCGGAGCTGCTTGGTACTGCTCGGTACTGTTCGGTGCTAATCGGTGCTGCTCGTTACTGCTCGGTACTGGTCGGTATTGCTAGGTTATTCAAAGAAGATTCTCGGTATTAGTTTGGATATATTATGAAAATACTGTGTATATGTGATCGAACTTCAACTTTATTATGCAGGAATATTGCCCCAAGATTCATTTCAGATGTCGAACTTCAACTTTTAGAGAAGTTTGTAATGAAATGATTATAAAATTTGGGGAGCCGTTAGTTACAAGACTACGACAGCTACATATTAATCAGTTTCTATTACTGCCTTGATCCCCTTATAATGTTCCAATTATTTTTATGTTATTGTCGAAGTGGGACATGCAGTCTGAAAGTTTTGTTATTAATAGCAAGATGTTACCAATCACATCTGATGAAATTGCTTTGAATATTGGCTTGCCCAACAGAGGAATTAAATTTGAGCCAGGGTTTGCTACAATGAGTGGCGTGATAGCAAATGATATAAGGCATAATATTGAGAAATTGGACGTGTCATCTCCAGTAGAGAATGTAGTGAAAGAATTCATTGTTTACTTATTGTCCAACATATTCTTTTCAATGGACAACTTTCGTGTACAATCTGCAATATTGAACGTTGCAAAGAGTGTCCAAAACTTTGGAACATACAACTAGCCTCAATCTATTAGGGATTTCCTCGTTAATGAATTTAATGCAATTGAAAAAAAACAATCAAAAGGTCATTCACTAGGTGTTGGTGGAATTTTGAAAACAGGTTTTGAAAAGCTTGGTTTTCTTTGGGAATTAAAATTTAAACTCTAATTCTAAAATCGAATCATTCCGTTAGAAAGAATATATCACCTTGAAATGTGAAAATAAAATTTCATGACGGTGTTCAGACATAGAATTATGAATCTCATCTTGAGTATTATGACCGAATTTTAAAGAGAACTTCGTATGACCCCGAAGGATCAAAATGAAGTTCAATTAAATATCCAGCTACAATATTCAAGAATTGTGATCGTTGAGTTCACATCCAAAGCCTTATCAAAGAAAGATATATCTTCCCAAAGGGAGATAACACCATTCAATGATAATTCTTTGAATGTGATAATAACGATCATTTTTCTATCTTTCCCAAAGGAATCCAATACAAAATTTGAAAAATCAATTTTTAAAATCAGGTGTGTGTGGTTCTAAATCTCCTACGAGCGTAAGCCCTCATAGTTAATTACATCGTAGGGAGATAGGATCCCCTACAAAAACTCTCGATTAAAATATTGACATTTATTATATTTTCTAAGAGTAATATCAAAAAGAGGGGAATTTTGGAATCTCAAAAGAGAATGGATCAAAGTTGAGCAGTTATTAACAAAATCAAGGGAAGAAAAGTACGGGACACTTTGAGATTCTAGAATCATCCGGAAGTGTCCCAACTTAATCTAAGTGTTGAGTTTTACATTTTGGGTTTGAAATGATATTTAATTAGAGTTGAGCATTTTATTAGAAATTTGGGATTATATTCCCGAAGTTTGGGGTCTTATAATAAAAATTCTGCCCCGGATCCTAAATCTAATTTGGACACTGGACCACAGTCTTCCGAACCTAACTAATGCAGTGCAAGGTCTGGACTTATCCCGGCCTGGATTGGGGAGCCAGCTAACCACCTAATCAATTTTAAAGAGATGAGTCCGGTCTTTTATGAAAGAGTGGTAGGGACGTTTTATTTACAGTTTTGGAGAGCTGGGGTCGACATCTAGAGATTTTTCTAATTGGCCCCTTTGACTTATGTTGGGTGCAAAATGCTAAAAACTAATGCAATTAAAATTTTGACTCTTTTAAGTGTGTTTCTAATGCAATGCATGCTAGTTGACAAACTTCAAATCAAATATGCTTGAAATTTAAAATAGACTTAGAAAATAATTTTTTAGAAGACTAGGCTTCCCCAATTCCGGCACCTCGTTCTCATAGATTAGACTATCCGGACTCTACCCGCAGGCGGGGAAGGGTCTAAAGCAAGGAAAGAAGAAATACATAAATATGCATGCGACCCCGGGGTCGATCCCCGACTGATTCCCTAAATTTGTTATCTTTCTATGTTATTTAAACTTGCTAAAATTTTAAACTTTAAAATTATGAGTACAAAAATTTTCACGTGCTTACGAGTCTCACGCATCCAGGCGAAAGCAAAAGCGGCACACAAACACAAAAAAACTAAGAAAAGCAGACAATCTTAAAGGCAATCATTTCAACACATCAAATATAAATGAATTAATTAATAAATGTCCATTGGCAAAGTTGTCTTGCTTATTATAAACTAGGGTCTTGCTGAAAGTAAAGTTGCCGGGCACCACTGGCAACAACCCGGATTCTAAACCTAGTAGAGATGCAAGTGGTTTTGAGTTGGATACTTTTAGTTTTCAAATCTTTAATCTTGTTCTTCTTCAGACTCCTTTTTTTCGGGCTCCTTGGATTCTTCGTAGTAGGCTATCCAAATGGATAAAAGGACACTTCCTTTGAGGGAAATGCCACTCTTTCCTCTTTGGGTAGTGAAAAAGTGATCCAAATTTGGATCTCCAAATAGAAAAGGGCTACTCGCCTAAGGGTGTCCTTTTCTCTTTGGAGTCCAAGCTTTGGACCTATGTATCCCAACTCAAAATCCTACTTTCACAACACTCAACACTTGCTCAAATTACATTTGTATAAAATCAAAATTCTAGACTCTCCTGTAAGGTTATCCTAAGCAGTTAATGAATCAAAAAAACATATTCCCAAGTAGTTATATATGTGCAAAAAAGTAAGTAAACACTGGCCAAGTTCTTTTTATTTGGGGGCTTTAGCAGCTGAAGCACCTGTACAAGCATTTATAATAGATTTTTTTTATTTAGCCCCCCTTTATTATTGCCCTGCATAAGTGTGGCCACCTGCAGAAAACTGTGTAAACACCCAGATCGTACCTATCCTTGGGGTAATCTAGTCGCCAAACATATCAACCATTCACAGATTGAAGAAAAAGTAAACAGATACAGCAAAACAATTTCATTCACAACATGCAGTAAAAATCATATAAAATCCGGTACACAGCAGTAAAGTAAACATCGGCCTAACCTAGATCTAGAGTTGATTGTCTTAGCAAACTATCTAAAGTGTGTGTAAAAGGTCGTGTTGCTGGGGTAGATCCTAGGTTGGATGATTAGTTAGAGTTATCTAAATTTCTGAGTTTGTTAAGGCTTAAAAGGGGGATTTAGATTAAAGTTTAAATATTAATATATTAAGAATTTTAGTTAAATATATTTTGAGAGTTAATTGATTACTACCTTTGTTTCACATCAAGTTCGTGAAGTTTATTTCACCTTCCTTTGGGCTAAGCTAATAGCCTCGTAGGTCTGGGTTACCCAGTAGTAATCGGGGTTGGTTAAGTTAATTTAAATAGGTTGGAATTAAAAGAGTAGATTAATATTAAAGAGAGTTGATTACTAATTTTAATGGGTTTGTTGAAAATTTTATTAATCAAGTTAGAAAATTCTGGAGTTTGAATGAATGATTGGGTTTTGGGAAATTATCTAGATATGTACTAACTAAGGGGTCAAAATTTGATTTTTCAAATTAGAGGGAAATTTAAAGATTTCATATTTTTAATAAATACTAGACCTAATTATGAGTTGTTAGACAGGTGGTACATTTAATTTGGAGTTTTCTATGAAAAGTTATGATTTTTTAAAGTTTTGACCCGTTTTTAACCTAAGGTTGACCAAAATATTGACTATTTGACTAGATTTTGGGGGTTTGAAATTTTTAGAAAATACTAAATTTTAATTAGAGTCATTAGCCAAATGGGAATTAGGGTCAGTTAGAGGTGTTTTAAGGAATTTTAAGGATTAATATTGATTTATTAGAATTTTCTTAAGGTTAAAGGGTGATTCTAGGGGGGGTTATTATGGCTCCTATTTAGTAGACCAAATGGGCTCCAAACCTGATGAGATTTAGACCATGGGTTCACCTGATCCCAAGGCCTAAACAAACCAAATTTGGGCATAATTGAAATTCTCTAAGGTGGCTAACCAAGCCACCTAAGGTGATCTCTAAGTCACCTTAAGAAAATCCTAGGGAGCTATCCTAAGAATGGATTGGGGAAAAGTCACTAGCTCTAAACTCCCTATACTACACTTCCCCAGCACACACAAAATCAGAACCTAATTCTCAATGGAAATGTTACAATTCCAATTTGGATTTAAGGATCAACCCATGACCCTTGAATCTAAAATTAGAAACTAATGCCCTTAAACATCTCAAACAGGGGAGATAAATTTTGGGCATGTCAGGGACATACTCAAATTAATTCTCCCAAAATTCCAGGTCTTGGGGAATTAAATTTAAACAATAAATGCAATACCTAAGATAACACTAATACTGAAATTAAATTCAACACAAATGCAGTCAAGACCTGAAACCATAGGGCTTTTGTAGGTCTCCCTGAGATCTTTCCAATGAGCCTAAGAACACCTAATTTGGTCAAGTGTGCAGGGAGATATCATTTTTTGAAGATCCCTTAATTTTGTGTGAAATTAAATATAGTAATTACCCAGTCAGTCGGCGCTTTACACGCGGCGCGTCATGATTGGCGGGGCAATCATTGGCGTTGACTGGGTAACGGTCGGATTAACCGTAGCCGTCGGATGGAAGATCGGACGACTACGATTAACGGAGCTCTGAGATCACGGGATCTAATCCGCGCTGATGATTGGAATCAACAGTCAGGATTTCATCTTCAACCTCCTGCGCGAACTCAAGACCTTGAAGCTTCTCCGGCATGATCCAAGCGATCCTGTTGGCGAACTTCGACGAAACTTTGTAGAGAGGATCAGGGCAAAGGGAACCTCCAATCCAACGGTGGAGATCCGCTGGGGTGAAGATTTCCTTCACACTTGATCAGACTACCTAACTAGGGAGCTCGGGATGAAGAAATTACCGTAAAGAAAGTCTCAACGGATGAGCTTCTCTATCAGGAAGCTTTAGGGAATGAAGGCGAGCAGATATCCTTTAGACGTCGGGACCGGAGGATGGCTAGAGGTGCGACTTCGAGCGTGGTGCCGAAAGCTTTTGCCGGAACTCGCTCGAACGGATCAACGGGACGGCCTGGGAAGCTGGGGAACGACACTGGGAAGATGAAGGAGCTCTGGGGAATGATTTCAAAAGCCTAGGATCGATTCTGTCCCTCTGGAGCTGGCCGCCCTATTCAGCCACCTCCCGCGAGCTTGGACGGCCGGGATTGACTTGGAGGGACCTCGGATGGGCACCAGGTGGAAGGGAACATCGTCCTAGAGGGCTCGTGAGCCTCAAGCTGGCGAGTCACAGCCTTTGGAAGGCTTTGGGTCAGGATCGGCTGGGGGGACCATCGGAGCTTGTTCTCCATTGGTTTCGACTGCCGTCGGCCGGGGTTTGGGTCGGGTTGACCTGAAAGGGAGGATGGGGACATGCTGGAGTCGAGGGTGAGCTCAATTGGGCCTAGGGAGGTTCAAATTGATCGGGTGACTCGGTTTGACCCAAACCTGCTCGGTTTGACCCAAACCTGCTCGGTTTGGGTCGAATTGGGCTCAACCCAGGCTAGGCCAGACCCTGGGCTTGATGTGGGAGATGGGTCTGGGTCTGGTCCAACCAATGCAAGTGACAATTGGGTTCAATTTGATCTGAGTTCAAAGATGGCTCGGGTTGATCCAAATCTGGTCGGTTCGGGTCGGGTCGAATTGGGCTCAACCTAGGTTAGGTCAGACCCTGGGCTTGATGTGGGAAATTGGTCTGGGTCTGGTCCACCCAATGCAAGTGGTAATAGGGTTCAATTTGATCTGGGTTCAAAAATGGCTCGGGTTGATCCAAATCTGCTTAGTTCGGGTCGAATTGGGCTCAACCCAAGTTAGGCCAGACCCTGGGCTTGATGTGGGAGATGGGTCTGGGTATGGTCCACATAATGCAAGTGGCAATTGAGTTCAATTTGATCTTGGTTCAAAGATGGCTCGGGTCCATATGGTTTTGGCTACTTTGAGCTAGCCTAAAGCTCGACCCAAGTCACCCCAAGGCATGGGCTGGCTGGAGGAGGTGTATTGGACCTAGGGCCACCTGATGGAGATGTTGGTCAAGTTCAATTTAACTTAGGACATGAATTGGCTCAATCCCAAGTGGTCTTGGCCACTTTAGGTTAGCCTAATTCTTGACCCAAGGTGACTCAATGGCTGGGCTGGTTAAGGGAGGTGTATTGGGTCATGGGAGACCCAAGGACACCATGGTTTGGATTCAATTTGATTAGGGTTGAGAAATGGTTCAAAGGGGGTCTCTCTTTGGGCACTTGGGTCAAGCCAAAGGCTAACCCAAGTGAGCCCAAGGCTTGGGTCTCCAAGAGGGGCCTCTTTGGAGTCCAAGAAGCCACCCCTTGAGTTTAAATGGGATTGAAATGGTCTTGATCCAAGGGTTTGGATGGAAGGAAGGGTATGTGGGTCATTTAGTCAAACTTGGTTGACTTGGTCAACCAAGTTGACCTAAGACCAAGAATTAGGTCCATTGAATTCAATTTGATCCCATGAACCTAATGAATGGGGTGTCAAAGTGTGGAGAGATCAATTGGGTCAAAATGACCATTTTAACCCTTAAGGAGCCTTAAGGTCAAAATGGGTTGACTTGGTCAACCAAGTCGACTCATGTTTAGAATTGAGTCCAAGGGGTTTCAAAGGTCATTTGAAAATATTTGAGGAATATTTCAATGATTGATGATCAAATCAAATTAAGTCTAGGTTAAAAGTCAAAAAATCCCCTTGAAGGGCATCTTGGTCATTTTGGCTCTGAGTCAATCCTGGGTCAAATTGAATCTGGAAAGATGTAGACTATTGTTCAACAAGCTAATATCAAGGTATTAGAGGTGATCAAAGGGTTTGGAGGGAGTTCCAAGGTCAAATTCCACTAGGTGGAGGGTCCAGTGGCATTGATTGTAAATATTTAAAGGTTTTGCAATGTTTGGAACTGGATTAAGTTTATGGGATTAGAGTTCTTCAAATGAGCTCAAATTTGGAGGGTTGACACTAGAGACATGTCACATCAATATGCAATTGACAGACCCTGAATCAAATGCCAATTGACTGGGTTTGGAGGTGATGGAAAAATCACCTAAAAAGGGCTTCAAAACCTGAGTCCTTAGTCTAAGGGTTCTGGGTTTGAATTGAATTAAGATCTAGATTGGGCCTAAGGGCTAGGAATAGGGAAAATTCTAGGATTTAGAGCTCAGGGAGAAGTTAAAAGTGACCTCATACAAAAATGAGGTCAACACTAGGATATGTCAATGGATTTGTTATGATTGTAATTATGAGCATTTGTTATAGATATGATTTGGTTTTATTTACTTAACTTTTATAAATGATTTTTTATCATTATTACATTGGCTTGTTTGGTTTTTTTTTTTGTAGATATGGTTTTTTGAACATACAAAGTTCCACCCGGTAGTGGATGATGTAGCGCGACCCCGCTCATTCGGTGGGATAGAAAATTTAATTATAGAGATAAAGATGTTAAAAATTTGTTAACTGACCTTCAGGATGCTGAGGTAGCAAACCTATGTGTAGTCATTTAAATTTCTGCTTTATTTATATATTTTTGATGTTTTTAAAACATTTGGTGCAGATTTTCACACATTTACAAGGAATAACATATGCTGAGAAGACTTTAATTGAGAGTTCTTCCACATATCTAACATAAGAACATATGTAAATTGTACTGACCCCACACACAACCCCAAACATATCTTCAAAGCCCCCCAACTCCATCTCCACCAAGTCCAAACAATCCAATTTGAATGTCAAGCCCAACTAAATCTCCTACCCAACCGCCAAACAACAATAAGACCTCACAAAAAGAGTCAACCCCTGATCCAGATCCAAATCGTCATGTTTTAGAGGAAACAGACTTGAAGATCCTTAATTAATCCATTTACAAACTTATTACCCAACAGAACGTAATGGTCAAAAAATTTTCTTCAGTCGAACTGTCGAATAGTATACTTGAAAGAAGGGTTGAGGCTTTGGAACAAGCCGTATTTGACATAAAAGATGATAATAAAATGAAATTTGCTGCTATAGAGAGATTCTTGACTGATAATTTTCTTGCCTCTTTTAAATCTCACCGTAGTTAAAGGCCGGTCAAATCTTCTTCGAGAACTGTATCTGACCATAACAATTTGAACGAAGTAGCCAAATCTGTCGACCAAATTGTTGAGGAAATTACAATAGAAGCAGATTTGAAAGGGTTGGATGAGCTTGTTTCCCAATCTCATGCCCAGGTACCTGAATCCTTTGAAGATAAGGTTGTGAGCCAATCTAAAGATGAGGAATTTCCTTCATCAAATCGGGGAGGGATTGCTCGACATGTACAACTGAGGAATGACAGAAAAAGGAAACGAGTTAAAACTCTATTCACAGCAGGTGACAAGAAGAAGAAGAGATCTGAGAGTACTTCAGTTCATTTGGCTGATCCTACTGTTGAAAAAATTAGTAAAAAAAAAAAATTGAACACAGAGGAAGAAAGTCTGCCACTCGCGCTTCTACAAAATTAAAAATAAAGGCTACAACTGCTGCTACTACTGCTGCTGCTCCGGCTGATGTTAATGCCTATGAAGTTGAAGATTTAAAAATGAAGTCTACTGTTGATGTTGTTCTGGCTGATGCCCCGACTGTTGTAGTTCATGAAGTTGATGAATCAAAAATAATTGAATGACCAGCACCAAAAATGTTAGAGTACCTAGGACGATTATTAATAACTAAAGACAAACGAATCTCCATTGATAATTTTCTAAAGCAGTTCAAGGATAAGTGAGTATCGATGAGTATTGAGCCATGTAATTAATTTATGTAGTTATTGTATTGAACATTATCGATAAGTACAACGTTCATAAACTTATTGTACCGAGTTGATAATATCAATACCGAGATGTATCGAATAAAAAATTAACTCGGTATTGCTTTATAATATTTTAAGTTAAGTTTCAAATAAATATTTTACGTTACTTTATAATATTTTGAGTCTTACCAATTTTTATTGTTAAGTACCTAGTACGAATACCATATACCTAGCAGGACAGAGTAAAAGATAAACTCGATATTGCTCGGTATTAATAAGTACGAACACCAAATACCAAGCAGTATCGACCGATCATAAGCTGTAAGAAAAAACTCAGTATTTCTCGATATTTATAAGCTGTACTGATTATTACCAGTTTTTAGTAATAAGTACATAGTCGGAACACCAAGTACCAAGTATATATTTTCAATACCGACATATACCGAGTACAAAAAAACTCGGTATATGTAAAAATAAACTCGATGTTTCTCGGTATTTATAAGATGTACTGATTATTACCAGTTTTTAGTGATAAGTACATAGTCGGAACACCAAGTACCAAGTATATATTTTCAATACCGACATGTACCGAGTACAAAAAAACTTGGTATTGCTCGGTATTCATATGTATATTGTTATTTTCTAATGAAGATCAACTGAATTATGTAGGGGTGATACTATTTTCTCCAGTAAAAATGTAATAATTTACATAAGTCAATTGGACGTGCTGTTGCTGTCACAAGAGCTTGATAACAATCATATTGATGCTTTCAAAATGTTATTATCCGAAAAGAATCAACTGATCCTAGGACTCAACCAAAATTTTATCTTTATTTCTAGTTTCCATTGGGTGAGTTATCATTTGTATTTTAGATCTTCTGTGTATTTAACAAATTCTCAATTTAAATTCTTTTTATTCCAGGGTTATTACTGTCATGGTAATCAGACGGAAACAACTTCATTCGTTGCTAATATAACCAGAACTTCTGTTATGAATATTAACTTGATCCTTGTTCCCATCATAAACCAAAAGCATTGGACACTCCTGGTCTGCAATCTAAGAAAAAAAACTTGGGAATTTTTGGATTCATTACCCAAAGCCACTCACAAGGCTGTGGCTCCTGAAGTTGTAAGTGCTCGTAAAATTTGTATTTGATTTGAGTTATGATATTGAATATTAAAATTTTAATTTTATTACATTTTCAGATATCTCATTTATACGCTGATACATAAAATACTTTTGACGATGATATATGTACCTGGCCAATCCTAACGATTTCAAACTTGCCAACACAAGACAACATCGTTGATTGTGGAATGCTTGTTTGTAAACATATGGAAACAGTGATCCAAGATGATATAATTTAATGGGATATCCATAAGAACTGGCAAAGTAATATGCCTATATTTAGGACTGATTTTGCATATGTCCTTTTATGTACCAATATGAAATAAAAATATGAATTTGCAAAGGTCATTTCTGTGTTTTTTGTTGTGATTTTAAATAAATTAGAATGCTTTGATTTATTTATACCGATTTTTGAAAATTGCACCTTGTAACAAAATATTTCTTAATAAAGCAACAAACCGTCTAATACCGAGTAAGACCTGCTAATACCGAGTTATACCTAGTAATTTAAAATTTCCATATTTGTATTTGAAAATCGCAAAAAGATGCATAGGTCCGACGGAATGCAACTTACAATTGAACCTTATAGCAAAATATTTTTCAATGAAGCAAAAAATCATCTAATACCGAGTAATTCCTGCTAATACCGAGTTATACCAAGTAATTTAAAATTTCCAGATTTGTTATTGAAAATCGCATAAGATGCATAAGTCAGACGGAGTGCAACTTATAATTGAACCTTATAGCAAAATATTTCTCAATGAAGCCAAAAATCGTCTAATACCGAGTTATACCGAGTAATACCTAATAATACCGAGTTATACTGAGCAGTTACATAAAGGACGACTGACTTTCTGATTCTCCTGGTATAAAATGTATGCTTTTAGGAGAATTCCTCTCTGTGAGTTTCACTTTTTTGCTCTTCCTCTTCTCCCAATGATCATTTAATCTAGCATTAGAGACTCCCTTTGTCCTGCACTTCGCAAGATCTTTAATTATTTTATGGCTCTCCTCTGGAATGCGTTTATCTTTTTTCCCTTCCATAATATTTTGAACATTTAAAGTCATTGCACTCATAGCATCGATCATACATTGTTCTGTATCCTCATTATCCTGTGCTTCTGTGCTAATATGATATGCAAATCGACAAACATAATTTCTAAAAATCATGTTACGGGAACCCTGATTCGATGTGCACGTATTGTTTCCCATAGGTAGGATCTTCCGTCCACTATATAAATCTTTCCGAGCTCTAGATGATCATCTTGGAATAAAATATTTTTGAGGAATATTAACAATATCCAGCTGCCTCATAACTCTCATGCAATGATAACATAATAAACCCATCATCTCAAACTTTGCACAGCTGCATTGTATGGTCCCTTCAGAAGAATTAAATATAATAATCCACTTGTGTGAATCGAAAGAGTGGTCTATGTTCTTGACGGAAAATGTTGATGAGTCCGGTGAAGAATGATCAATGCATAGTCCACCTAGACATGTAAGAACTCCTCTTCAAAAAATGAATATAACTTTCTCGAATAAAAATTGGCAGCTTGCTTTAATATTGGACTACTTTTCATGTAAGGTTGTATTTCCGTTTGTCTACATCTAAAATTTTCATCTTGTTCATTCCTACGCCATGTGTTTATAACTTTCTCCAACCTTAAGAAACAGTCGGTGATAGAACTTGTAGCCTTTGAAATGCCATGACAAATATAATTGGTGGACTCACTACGTTGTGTAGATAAAATACCAATGTTAAAACAATTTTTATTGAATACTGTAGACTACTTCTTCCTTATTCTGTACAGATCTTTTAACCACTGATGACTCTGGAGGTTCCCTTCTCTGATCATTTCATTTCACAAACTATCAAACTCCTCCTCAGAATCACACTTGCTAAAACAACTATAAAATATTCCTTTTACTTTGTTGTTACTATTAAAACACCATATTTTGGAAGGAGCCTTCTTGTATATATGCCATTCGCACAACCTATGCAATGTATTAGGTAATACAATCTCTATTGCCCTAGTCATTGCTTGATCCTGATCAGTGAATATAGTAACTGGATGTTTGTTATCCATAATTCTTAAAAATATTTGAAATAGCCAGGAAAAGAATTAATTATTTCCTCAGATAGAAATGTCACCCCTAATATAATATTTTGCCAATGATTATTAACTCCAATAATAGGGGCACAGGCTAAATTATATTTGTTAAGACGGTAGCTTGTATAAAAAATAATGACATCCCCAAAGCAGTCGTAATCAATTCTCCCCAACCCATCAACTCAAAAAAAATTTACCAACCTGTCTTCTTCATCAGTTTGCAAATCCCATGCAAACATGTTGTCTGCGGCTGCCCGGTCTTTAAATAATTCGATTAGAGAATTGGTGTCACCATTCTCAAATTTGGCTCTTTTCTCCTTTTGAATGTAATTGTATGCATCCCTCTTTGTGAATCCCAGATTTCCTACACCTCCCGCCTCATCAGATAGATAGGAAAATGCATTAATTGTTCTTAAGCCAGCTTCAGACATTGATTTCAGAATGGAGGCATTTTCATAACTGATGTGCCTAAATGATCTTAGCAAATGTTGATCATCCGATTTAGCCAATTCGTGATTGTGACTCTCTACCGATCTTTTCACCATCCATATTCCATCTTCACTAACCGCAAATCTAACCATACATGGACATCCAGTTCTTGTAGTTGATTTTCGAAATTTGACCTTCTTATTTTTTTCTGTCTCCTTCTTGAATCCGGCTTTGGAACAGACAAAATCCTTTGATTTTATTTTCCTTGAATTTGGCCAGAATGAATGATGTTCTTTCCGAACACTAAAATCATGAGAATGCGCATATTGATAATATTTATCACATGCTTCCTTTTCAGAGTTATAACCCCTTGTGAAAAAAATAATTGAAGGTATTATAAATTATTGGACCAAGCTATTATTTCCAAGCAATACCGCAATGATTGCATACCAAGCAATACCGATTTTTGTCGAAACTTATTTCTCAGTACACCTATGGTACTTATCTATAAGCTCGTATAAGGTAGACATTATCGACGTAAACAAACAAAAAAGGGAGCATACCAAGTAATTCCTATAAATATCGAGCAGTACCGATTTATACCGACTTACGTAGAAGTTTTTTTATCTCGGTACACATATGATACTTATCTATAAGCTCGGTACATGGAAATTATAAATACCGATCAATACCGATTTATACCGAGTTATGTAGAAATTTTTAATCTCGGTACACATATGGTACTTATCTATAAGCTCGATACAAGGAACTTATAAATACCGATAAGTACCGATTTATACCGAGTTATGTAGAAATTTTAAATCTCGGTACACATATGGTACTTATCTATAAGCTCGATACAAGGAACCTATAAATACCGATCAATACCGATTTATACGGAGTTATGTAGAATTTTTTTATCTCGGTACACATATGGTACTTACCTATAGGCTCGGTACAAGGAACCTATAAATACCGAGCAGTACTGATTTATAACGACTTATGTAGAAATTTTTTATCTCGGTAAACATATGGTACTTAACTATAAGCTCGGTACAAGGAACCTATAAATACCGAGCCGTACCGATTTATACCGACTTATGTAGAAATTTTTTATCTCGGTACACATATGGTACTTATCTATAAGCTCGGTACAATGTAGACATTATCGACGTAAAAAAACAAAAAAGGAGCATACCGAGCAATACCTATAAGTACCAAACAGTACCATATGTCTACCAATCAATACTCCAGCCTTCTCTCTCGGTACGAATATGGTACTCATGGATAAACAGAAAGAAATGATCATACGTAGCTAAATTTTAAAAATTTATATTGTAAAATCTCTGCATAGATAAGAAATTACTTGTATAAAATCAGAAAAAATTTTATCGCCATTATAAGTGACAAATGTTTTATCGAAATCGTCTAAGTCTTCCAAAGAAATAACCGTTATCTTCTCTTCCATCTCCTTAAACCATAATCCATCATTTAAGTTCATTAAACATTTTAATAAGGCGCGGGTTTTTAACTTTTCACGTCCGTTTAAAATAAAGTACGTCGGGGCGACCCAAATTGGTGTAAAACACGTGACCAATCAACAAATCACGATGGGTTTGGATCGGCCAGGCACCTAATAAAATTTCCTTGCATGAAGACCAGCCGAAACCCCCAACAAAACGAAGCTCTTACTTCCCACTCTGTTTGGCTCTCGTTGCTCCCTTCCTATTCGAAAACCATAGACCGGAAGACCCCCTGCTCTCTCCGTCTCCTTTGGGTCGGACAAGACCGACTCCCTTGCTCTCGCGATGCTCCCCCCGTCTCTCTGTGGTTCGCACAATACCGAAAGCCGACGCTTACTCCTCTCCCTTAAGGCAGTTGATTTTCTCTTCCTCCCCTTCTCCTTCTTCTTCTTCTTCTTCTTCTTCTTCTTCTTCTTCTTCACCTTGCCCTTCACTTCCACCTTATTCTTCTACCTCCTCCCTTTCTTATTTAATGGTTACATCTTCATCAACACATGGTTGGAATGGCTTGTTACAAGTAGTTTGATGATGCATTCACTGTCATTTCTTGTTGTCTAGTTTTGTTATATTTATTTGATTAACAAATGGTGTTTTAATTCTTTTGGGAAATGATAATGGTTATTGCTAGCCATGGATGGTTTTTGTAAGATGTAAACAAAATGAGTGTTGATTTGTATGGTTTGGGATCAAACAATTAGTATGATTTGTATCATATAGCCTAAAGTTATAGGTGTAAATGGTTGAGAGATCATGAGGGGCTATGTCATTTGTTGTCAAAATATGCACATGATATGTTTGTAGTAATGCCTACTTAGATTGTTAGTATGTTTATGCTTCGTCTCATCTATGTCTTTCTCTTATGAATATGGAAGTTCTGATAGGGTGAAGAGCATATGTTCTAAGCCTATTTCCCTTGCAAACAATTAACAAATATCTTACTTCATAAAGAAATTTGTTAGTTTGAGCTACATATTTCTTTTCCTAAGAAAATTTTTCCATCTTTTGCTAGTATATGTATTTGAGTGATTTTGGTGAGGAGGGTTCACTAGTCTTTGTTGAAAGAAAAGTTTGGGAGGTGATTATATCAATGCTTGGCAATGTGGATTTCTTTCTAATTCTTTCATTATTTGCCAAATTGGCTGTTTGTTATTAATGATATGCATGATATTTGCATTAATTTTGTAAGGAATGTCAAAAAATAAGCTTTGTAAGGAACATGAGTATATCTAGATTCCTCTTTGCTCGTTTCGGCTTTATGTGGAATGTCATGTTGAGCATATGCTTTATGTCAAGATCATCATATAAGTATGCAATAATGTTTATTAAGAAATGTTGTAAGTTTTGTCCAAGCGAAAGTGTTGAGAAAGTATGTATATGTCTCATTTCTTTTATATTCCAAGTGAGTTTATTAGTTACATTGAGTTCTTTTTTTTTAACACTTAAACTCTTTGGGTGTCAATATCGCGATGAAAGATATGAGCACATATGGCTTCTTTGGGTCTCTTTCATATGTCGTATGAAGTGCTTTGGATGCAAAGTGTCATAGATCATTTAATGTTAAAGGGTTTTGCGGACGATTTTGCATTGGAAAGCATTGCGAGTTACTTGATGTTGGAAAATATTCGTGTGTATTCTAAGTCATGTGATAAACGAAAGATTTGTATTTATGCTAGTAAATGTCTATACATTCCATACATGCTTAAACGAGTTCTCATGTGCTTTGTGAATGCTGTGTAAGAGAGTAGATACCCTAGGTTTATGGGTTCTTTAATGTGATTGTGAGTGATAACTATCAATGAAATGCTGAGGCCAAAATACCGGCATTAATCTTCCTCATGCTATTAAGCTCTCTGTTTGGTATCAAACTTGTATATACTTCTTGCTTTTTGTAATTTTCTTTTACCGAGAATGGCTGTACATTTGTTACAATAGGAAATAGCGTAGAAGGTTGAGGTTTTATTTGGTACATTTGTTTTACTTGAAGTCTTCACCAAAATGTTTAATCTTTATGTCCATAGGAACATAAATGGCAGCTCAATTTATCCTACTTTTGAATTTCTGTTTTCCCTGAATAAATTGGTTCAATTCTTAGTTGTTCTAATATTGTGTTAATTAACTTTTTGCAATAATCCCATGTCATATTTCTTAGTTATGTGGCATATAGTTGAAGATGAACATTTTGTTTTACTGTTTCTACGGTGTGTACATTTCCAGTTTTATGTCATATTATTGATTGTTTTGGCATCGTATTAATAGCAATTCGGAACACATTCTTCTATCTACTCCCCGAAATGTTGTGTTGAGTATTAGCAAGTTTTAAAGGTTTACCTTTTATTTGAAAAAAAAGGTTGTTCAGAATGCATGAGCTCACTATAATTTGTGAATGGGGATAGGATTGATGCAGCCTTACCCTTGCATCATGGAGACGATTGGCATTTGATTTCCATCTGCATTTATACATTATAATGGCCATACTTTTTAGTCCTTTTTCTTTCACAGACTTGTGTTTTAATTCTAATTCTCTGCCTTTTATCTCACTCTTTTTTCCTATTATACGTTTTTTTTTTCTATTTTACTTGGCCGATTAATGTCAATCCGTTTCTACTGTCTTATATTTCTGTTTTTGGATTTTTAACCCAGTATTTAGGATTAAAACTGATGTTATTGATACAAGTTTCATTTTTCTCTTACCCCATAAATTCAGAATTTGATTGTGGTGGAAAAAATGTTATTTCCTGTTCCAGCTCTTAATTCTTATAGTACTCTGAAACAGAGTATTAGTACCGCTTCTATTAGTTTTGATATCGTTATTATGAATAAGTTTTTTATTTTTTTGAAGTGTTATACATTGGTTTAATTTTTGCACAGGATGCAGATTTGATCATGTTAGCTCTGGCCACGCATGAAGTGCATTTTCAATTCTGAGAGAGGCAAGTGCCATCTTCTTTTTTTTTTTTTGCCTAAATAACTTAATTATGCTTCTATGAGAGTAAACGGCTGCTTATATACCTCTTTTTTATCCATCTGATTCCTAACATTCTTTTCAGTCACTTTTTTTTATCCAACTCACTCTTCCCCTTTTGGCTTTTGATTAATACATTTTGGAGCTGACCGACATGTAATTTTTAGTTTATTTTGATTTATCATGGATTTTTTATCTTCAATTCGAATTTTTTTTGGATTATACATACGCATCTTAGCTGAAATCCTATCCCAAAATATGCACTGGAATTTTTCTTCAAATGCAAACCTTCCATCGCGATATTGACACTCATCCTTAAGTACATTGGTCTGAATCAAATGAGTAGGAAATTAATTTATTCAGATAATCTTAACACAAATATATTCCAGTCTTAAACTTATACCTTGTAATTTCATGTTCGAAAAGTGTAGAACTTTACTAAAATTTCAAAGAAAGTTTATATATCCAAAAATTTTAATCTACAACTTACTGATCATACTTCTATCTAAACCTAAAAATGTCACCCAAAGCTATTTATGTATAAGGGGCAGTCAATCTCCTGCCTAAAGCACCGTTTGCTCCTTACCCCTTCTTGCAATATATCAACTGGTGAGTTAAATGCTCAATGAAATACCTAATCTTAATACAAGAACAAGAAACAATTAACATTTGTGCTGGTAAATTGAACTACTATAAAACTGTGCAATTTTCTGTATGAACCCTTTCATGTTTCTCCCATGTTTTTTATTTTATTTATTGTACTATATTATGGAAAAGTAATATAATGACTATAGGTTTTAGCATATTTATGTTCTCTCCCTTCAAGGTTGGATCTAAAACTTCAACATTTTAGAAGAGAGAGTGAGATACCTCTTGTACGATTCCTACTAAGGCTTACCTACTTTTGCCTTTACTTGTGTAGACATATTCCCTATAAAATGACTTTTCTCAATAACTTCTGAACTAGTATAGCAGTCATGCAACAATACACAAAAATATTGTATATATAAAATAAATTCATAATAAACAAAAATGATCATAAAACTGAAACTATTCTTGTCGCCAACATTTTCATCCTATTATTAATATGAAGAAATACTATAAAAGTTAGATTTAAAAATTTGCCACTTTTTGTACTTTAAAAATCCGCCACTTTCTGCACTAGAGATTGAGTATCTCACCTTATTTTATAGGTTAGTGGGATGGATTTGATCCCTTGAATACTCCGATCACTTTTCTTTTTATAGACAACCTAAATAATGATTTTGCAATTTATAAATAATTACTAACTTAGAAATAAATTTATGATTGACCAAAAAAAAAAAAAAATCTTTCCTCAATTAAACTTCTCTTCATTCAAACTAGATTCCTTATTGATGAGGACATCTACACGCTATTCTAGCGCGAGGAGACATCGAAGATCTACGGCTATGCACGCATCTTTTATTTTTGATTAATGTATTGTAATTTTATTTTTTTAGTGTTCTTTTTCATTTTTACCCTCACTTGAGGGACTAGATGCATGCAACCCCAAGGAGTAATTAGGTCTTTTGTTTTGTTCTTCTATGGGGCCTATTTATAGCCCTCTTTTCCCTCTTATGAGGTTAATGATGATTATGAATGAAAATTTTAGATTTTCTTGCTTGATCTTTTTGTAAGTTCTTGAGAGGATAAATCCTAGGAGAGGACCATGCATCACACGTCAGTCGCCGGTGGATTCCGGGACTCACGGTTAGTACTCGTAATAGTTTCTTATTGTTTTTTCCTTTTCCCCTACATTCGACCACCTTTTCTTCCCCAAACAACCGCCGGTCAACCTCAACAAGATCCCGTTGACCTCGATTTTCGCTCGAGTGCCCCCGAGTGCATTTGATCGATGCGATTGAGCCTCTTTGAGCCCAATTCAAACCCGAGTCGATCCGTATTGAGTCAAATTAGATTCGATCATGTTTAATTTGTTTTGACTGTGACGAGTTCATTTTGATCCAAATCGTCTTTGATTTGATTTGATCAAATCGATTGAGCCTAGTCCACTTTTAAATCAAGGCAATTTGAATCCATTTACTAGATCGGGCGACAATTTTCACGGCTAGGATTTCCCCGAAATTCGAATTCTGTAGCGGCTGTAGGCTTTAGTCGCGTGATCACCTACTTTAGTGTATTTGTCGGAGTCTCGGAGGCACATCTGGGCGGCATAGTGCCGTTTTGAGCTTTCGGAGCAGAGCAAAGCTTGGAGAGACGTTAGAAGGTAGGGAAGAGGCCTTGGGTTGTGGTCATTCTCACGGACGCTCTCACTCTCACCCTCTCGCTCTCAGTCCCTCCCTCTTCGTTCCAAGAGAGAGATCCCTTCTCCCCCTCTCGTCTCACTGGTTTGCGGAGCCCTAGCCGTCAGCCTCACTGCAGGAGACTGACTTCCCCTCTCTCTCTGTCGTTGCCGGTTCACATAAACGAGAGATGCCGAAGCCTCTCTCTCGCGTGGAGACCGAACCCGAAACCCTTGCTCCTTCCGTCTCTCCTCCGTTCGGACTGAGCCAGGGACCCGAATCCTCCCCTCTTGTGTCTCTCTCGCTTGCGAAAAGCTGCCCAGGCCGAAGCCCTTTTTGACCTCCAGGTCGTGACTTCTCCCGGCTCCCGTCTCTCCCTCTGTTCGCCCAAGCAGGAAGAGCCGAAACTCCCACCTCTCGCGTGAGGACCGACGCCCAGCCTCCCCGATCCTCTTGTTCACGCGACTCCAGCCAGAGCCAAGACCTTGCTCCCGTCCGACCTACAGCAACCCAGTCTGAACCCGTGGCTCTGTCCGACGAACCGACGTCGTCTCTGGTCCCCGAACCCGACGGCAGCCAGTAGAGGTTCCCCTTCCGAACCCGACGGCAGCCACTCGATCTCCCTTCAGCGAATCCGAACTTGACGCCTGGATCGCGATCTCCCCTTCTCCCGGCTCCATCTCCCTCTAGTTTGCGGAAAAATAGAGCCCCTCGGCTCGTTGGACTCCCGCTCTCCCTCTTTCGTGCTCACTTCGGTCGGAATCCATGCAAGAGCCGAAGTCCCTCCTACGCCGAATCCTCCGTTTGTCTCCCCTGACCGCGAGAAGACTGAAGCTCACCTCTTTCTCCCTTTCGTCCGGTCCGTCCCAAAGAAGGGACCGGAGTCCCCTTTTGTTCGCAAGCTAGGACTGAACTAGGCGCTGATTCGACCGCCCCTACCTTAGCCGAGTCCATCTTCAGCAGGTATATGTTTTCCTCCCCTCTCCTTCTTGTGTTAGTTTTCCTTCTCCATCTTCTTCTCTTCTATTCGCGGCAAGACCACTTCCCCAATCTTCTTCCCTTCTCCTACTTCTCATTCCCATATCTTCATGTTAGTGTCAAAACAAAAACAAAAAAGGTAATATTGTTTAAACTGCTTACAGAATTTGAGGAATGTGATTTATGTTGGTTTTGTCTTTCATATGTATGCATATTGTGAGATGGTTATTGCTAATCATGGATGACTTTGTAAGGTGTAGACAAGATATGGGTTGATTTGTGTTGTTTTGGTAGCAAGCCATTAATATGAATCATGTCATATAGCTTAAAGATCTAGGTGTGAATGTTGGCAAGTCTTGAGAAGCCATGATTATTTCTTTATTAAAGCATGTAGACAACATGTTTGTGATAATATCCCAAAGAGAATTCATAGTTGTTTTGCTTACATTAAGGCTCTATGCAATGATCTCCTTCATGTCAAGGTTTCTGATAGGAAACCTATTCTCCTTTACCGCAATCCACCAAGGAACTGCTGTCCGGAGTGGGGAAAACAGTGAAAACAGCGGAAAACTGTAGGAAAACTGAGAGAAATTCGTAGGAAAAACTTGTATTTTACTAGTAGATGCAAGGAAATTAGCAAAGATACAAGGATCCTCTATTCGAGAGGAGGATCACACTCTCCCAATCTCTAGAATTCGATCTAGAGCCCAAGTCAACAAGAAGAACAAGAGAAATTTCAAATCAAAATCACATAACCCTAATCCTCCCCTTTACTCTCTACTTAATGCATACAATTCAAAATCGATACAAAAGGACCTAATTACCCTCACTTCCCCTCCTTTTGGCTCCAAGAAACAATTTGAATTTCAATGGACCCCACCTAATTTCCTCGTGCCGCTTCCGCCCCCTGTTCCGCCCGCTTCTGCCTTCGGTAAACGAGAGCCGGCTCGCTGGGTTGGGCCGGCTGGACCGGTCCTCTCTGGACCGGTCTAACATTACCGCCCTCCCAAAGAACCACCTTGTCCTTAAGGTGAAAGTTAGGAAACTGTTGCTTCATCCGCTCGTATGGCTCCCACGTGGCCTCGTAGTCAGGAAGATTCTTTCATTTGATCAGAACTTCTGTGGCTCCATCTGTTTTCTGGCGAACCTCCATGAGCTCCAGAGGTTCCAATATCATTTCCATTTCAACTGTTAATGTTCCTGGTAACTCAGAACTGGTGGCATAATTTCCAATGGCTCTCCTTAATTGAGATACATGGAAAACTGGATGGATCGTCGCTGTCGGTGGTAACTTTAGACGATATGCCACGGCTCCAATTTTCTCCAGTACTTCATAAGGACTGAAGTACCTTGGAGCAAGCTTCTCATTCCTCCGATTGGCGATCGTTTTCTGTCGAATCGGGCGGAGTTTAAAAAATACCTTCTCGCCCACCTCAAACTGGATATCCTTCCGATGCCCATCAGCTTGTTTCTTCATAATCTGTTGAGCCCTCAACAGATGTCTTTTTAACTCTTCCTGTGTCTTATCCCTCTCTTCCAAATACTCCTCTACCGAAGACACGGGTGTGATGCTACTCCCGAAATGCACCAAGTGGGGCGGATCCCTTCCGTACAACACCTTAAATGGGGTCATCTGAGAGGCTGAATGAAAAGAGGTGTTGTACCAGTACTCGGCCCATGATAGCCATTTAGCCCATAGCTTGGGTGTTTCTGATGCGAAGCATCTCAGATAAGTTTCCAAGCTCCTATTGACTACTTCTGTTTGGTCATCCGTCTGTGGGTAGTAAGCCGTACTCCTCTTTAGCACCGTTCATTGCAGTCTGAACAATTCTTTCCAGAAATGGCTGAGGAACACTTTATCTCTGTCTGATACTATCGCCTCTGGCACTCCATGTAGTCTGACTATCTCCCTGATGAAGACTGACGCTACTGTCACCGCGGTGTATGGATGGCGTAGGGGAATAAAGTGAGCATATTTGCTCAGTCTATCCAATACAACCAAAATCACAGTGAATCCCTCAGAGCGGGGTAGCCCATCAATGAAGTCCATATATATCTCCTTCCAGACTTGTCCTGGTAATGTCAATGGCTGCAGTAACCCCCCTGGTGACATAGCTAGATACTTATTTCTTTGGCAAATCTCGCACCTGGATACCATTTCTTCCACATCTCTGTGCATACATTTCCAGTACAACTCTGCCGCTAGTCTCCTATAGGTCTTTAGCACTCCTGAATGACCTCCCACTGCAGTTCCATGGAACTCCTGTAGCAATTGTGGGATGTGTACCGACGTTCTGGGCAACACAAACCTTCCCTGATACAACAATCTCTCCCCCTCCAACGAGTACCCTGGATGGCCTCCCTCTTCCTTCACTAAGCCAGCTTTGATCTTGCTTAATTCCTCATCTTTAGCACTCTCCTCTTTTATGGCTTCCCAATCTAGCATCATTGGGACTGACACAACCAACGTTTAAAATTGCGCAATAAAAGGCGCGCCTTGAGGCGCGCCTCAGCGCATTTTCGACCAATTAAGCCTCAAAGCCTACGCAATAAGTTTCGTTTATGAGGCTTACGCCTCAAGTTTACTGAGGCGCGCCATAAGGCGCGCCTCGCCTCATATATTTAAGGCGTCGCCTTTTTAAAATTTAACCTAATTTATTTTTTTTCAGTTCGGACCCCCAGTTGCCGACGTGGCGCGCCTAGTGAAATGTCGACGTGGCATCAACATTTAAACCCTTGTAAAGGTCGAATGGCGGAGTCGACGTTTCGATTTTCAAGTTACAGTAAACTTTCGAACTTTCAAGCATTCACCCGGAGGAATTTCAAGCATTCTTCACTCAGTTTCTTCTAAGATGGCGTCACCCACAAAGAAAAAGGTAACTTAATGCTATGTTTTCTGTTTCGTATTGCGTATTTTGTGGTTATGCTATGCGTTCGCGTTGAAGGGTCTGAAGATCTTTCGATTTTATGCTTATTCTATGCGTATGCATGGCTTCTCGAAACTTTTTAAATGTTTGATACTGTGATGCCATCGTGTTATCTCTGTATTCAGGTTTATATGATAAATTTATGTTGAGATTTGAAACATAAAACCTAACCAAATTTTAACCATCGAGTAAATATGCGTAGGCTGTGCGTACTCAATGCGTCGTTTGTGCGTACACAATGCGTACACGTTGCTTACTTAGTGCTTACACTATGCGTACTTTATGCGTGCGTATAATTTGCTGTATGTTTCGTGCAATGTGCGTGTGATGTGCGTAATATATGCGTATTATATGCGTACACTGTGCGTGACCGTTGCTTATATTATGCGTATGTTGTGCTTGTTTTGTGCGTATCTCATTTACTTATTTTTAATCTGTCATTTTTTACAATTTTCAGACATATGTTCGTCCAATTACCTATAGATGCTATGTTTCTTCGTTTCGAACAGTCTGTGATAACTTTGCTCGGCAAATTACTCCTGAAGTCAAGGACAGATTGAAACATTTAAAGATGATACAGTTTTTGGAATTTCCTGGGTTTGAGCAAAATGTCCCTCTTATTTATGAGCTGATCTCAAGGTGGGACATTTCAAAACAATGCTTTGTTATAAAAGGTCAACCCATTCCTTTCACTGCTGATGAAGTGGCCCTTCTCACTGGTCTGCCAAATAAAGGAGAAGAAATATCCTGGCATTCCTTAGCACATACTTCAGTTACATCAACGGAAATAAGGAATGACATGATGGAGTTGAACAAGCAAACCCCCCCGGAGACTATGTTAAGAACATTTATCATGTATTTATTTTCAAATTTACTTTTTCAACTTAACAACTTCAAAACCCCTCGGTTGATCCAAAGAATAGCAAATAGTCCAGATGTTTTTTTGTCAATAAACTGGGCTAGTTCAATTAGGGAGTTTTTAGTTGGAGAGTTTAATAAGGCAGCCTCCAAGATTTCAAATAAGAAGCCAGCAGGTTACATCAACGGTTTTGTACCTCTGCTAATTGTGAGTGCTAAGTGCTAACTGCTAAATTCATTCAAAATTTTAATGGCTCAATATGAGCGCTAAAATTTTCTTTCATCTTATGCAGATTTGGTTCCTGGAGCATACTACTATTCATGCTCCTATGCATTCTGACAGAAGGCCCCGTTTTCTTCGATGGGCTGATGATATTGTATATACTACAGAGGTGATCACTAATTTATTTGCTAATATAAGAAAAAGTCAGATTTGTAATGTCCTACAGGCAGTCAACCAGGAAGAAATGGATATGGTTAATGTCGATAAATATCCACCAGACTGCCCTACATCCCCTCAGCAAGACCCCCACCAATCTCCCCAATCTCCCCATCATACCCCTCAATCTCCCCATCATACCCCACCTCCTCAGCAAGACCCCCACCAAACTTCTCAGCAACCACATTTAAGTTTTTCTGCTGAAGCACTTCAGTCTATACAAGAAACAATCATGAAATCCTGCCAAGAAACATGCACAAAACTTTTTCGAGAATTTGAAGACAGGCTGAGCACAAAGTTTGAAGATCTTACTGAGAGAGTTGGAGTTATTGAGGTCAAGCTCAATAATTACATTGATCAGAGCAAAGTAGTTCCTCAGAAAAGATCTATTAGCTACTCTTCATCTTCCAATAAGAGACAGAGATCAGATATCCAACCCCACAGCCCCAATGAACCAAATGAGCCAATCCCAGCAAAAGATCCAATCCCACCAAAAGATCCAATCCCAACAAATGAGCCAGTCCCAGCAGAAATGCAACTTGTTCCATATACAAAACCAAATGAACCAATACCAGTAGATAACATTCAAATAAAAACTGTAACTTATGTTCATGCAACTGAAATAGAAAATTACAGAGGACTTATGTGTTTGACTTCTGAGAAGAGAAATTTTGTGTTAGAATGTTTGAAAAAGTACTCTAAAAGGTAAAAAATTGCAAAATTTATTTTTGTTTGAAGATCTATATGCGTATGATATGCGTGTTGTATGCGTATGATATGCGTGGGTTGTGCTTATTATATGCGTGTGGTATGCGTATGATATGCGTGTGTTATGAGTATGATATGCGTGGGTTATGCTTATGAAATGCGTATTTATATTTTTTTTTTTTTTTTTGCAGGGACGATAGTATCTTGTTTGTTATTAACAATCTTATTTCCAGATCTGAGATTGATGACTTATTAAGCGACAGTTGTTTAGGCAATGAACATGTAGATATTTTTGCCTATCTCTTAAATGAGAAGTGTAACCTTATGCCAGACAAGTACCATAAATTTCTATACATCTCTCCAATCTATTGGGTTAGTAACTTAATATTCAATTTATCAGTTTAACTATTGGATTAGTAACTTTGTATCCATTTTTAGTTCTTACATTTACTCACTTGCACTTGCAGGATAACAAAGGAAGGGACAAATTGTCCAAATTGCAAATCGACCACATAACCGAGCTTTCTGTTTCTTCAAACAACATTTTATTACAACCAATCATTGATCAGAATCACATTACCCTTCTGGTTGGTTTGCTGAAAGAACACAAGTGGAAATTTTATGACTCATTGGTCCACCGCGTCAAAGAGCATAGGCTTGTTGTTCCAAAACTCGTAAGTGTTAGTCTGTCAGATACTTAGGTCATTAGATGAACATAAACTCTTCAATTTTTAAAAAATTTATAGAACTAATCCTTGCTCTACGTATATTTCAGGTTAAAGGCCTATATTCTGACACGAAAGGAGCTTTTGATAGTGATATCAGAAAATGGAAGCTTTCTACCATTAAAGGAATACCAAAACAGCAGAACTCTTTTGATTGTGGAATGTATGTCTGTAAATATATGGAAAGAATAATTCTTGAAGGCAACACTGATTGGACTGATAGTACAGATTGGCAACAAGACATGCCAAAGTATAGGGCAGAGTTTGCATATGAAGTATTTTGTAAAACGTTGTCAAAATAACAGTTTTTCATTCTGTGTATAAATGCTTCTGTGTATAAATGTTTTTCATTTTGATTCTGTGTATAAATGCTTGTGTATAAATGTTTTTCATTCTGATTCTGTGTATAAATGCTTGTGTGTATAAATGTTTTTCATTCTGATTCTGTGTATAAATGTTTTTCATTCTGATTCTGTGTATAAATGCTTATTTAAACATAATACGCACAACGAACGCATATAATAAGCATAATGAACTCGCAACATACGCATTACGAACGCATTAGAGTACGCATAACGCACGCATGATACACGCAGAGATAAACAGTAAATTTTATTTTGCTCAACATTCATTGTTCTTCTATATAATGCAGGACCACTTGAATATATCTTTCAATTCTGTGTATAAATGTTATTTACATTGGTTTGAGTAAAAAATTACATATTAAACATAGAACGCACAACGAACGCATAACATACGCATAATGAACTCGCAAAATACGCATTACGAACGCATATAGTACGCATAACGCACGCATGATACACGCACACATAAGCAGTAAATTTTATTTATAAAATTCTATTAAATATTTTAATTAATATATATCTTTGTTTGTAAATTACTTACATTAAAATGATGAAGAAATAAGGAATATATGATGTTTATGGCTCTTGTTAGATTTGTATGATTTCATTTTCTAATCTTGAACATGATACTTGAACAAGTACAAATGGTTTATGGCTCTTGTTGGATTGTATTTAGGGAAGAGGAATAAGGAATATTATGTTTGGAATGGAAGTTTGTGTTTGGCAATTTCGTTCAAAGATTAGTGTTTGAATTTCTTATTTGTTTTAAAGCAAAAAAAAATAATTTTATAAATGATTTTGAAATGTTTTTACATAGTACGCACAACGGACGCATACACTACGCATAACATACGCTTAAAACACGCACAACAAACGCATAAATTACGCATTTAGCACGCATAAAACACGCACACATTCTATTAATATATTTTTGATTACTTACATTTAGTATGGAGTATGGACTGAGGGGCCGTGACATGAATAATAATTTTCGTTAGCTGTGGACTGACGGGTGGCAGATATGGTTGGGAGGATAATAGGGTAGGTTGAGCCTTTATTTACAATTTATTACTTACTATTGCTCAACATTAAATTTTTCACTATATAATGCGGGAACGTTTGCCTTATGGCAAAGTGTCAAAGCAAGCTTCTCTTGTAAAAAATCTTACCTTCTGTTGTCCAATATAAATAATCTTTGACAACCAAGCCTTCCATTCATTACTGCGATATTTATCTTCCTCCCATGAAATTGATACAAATAACTTGTAAACTTAAACCTCTCTAACCTGACCAGGTTTCTGTTAACAAGTTATTGGCATCAGGAACATGGGAGGAGGATAAGTATCGCAGTGATGGAGGGCTTGGTTGTCAAGGTGATTTATATTGGACAAGACATCAATCATAATTCCTGTAGGAAAGTTGATGTTGTTGTCTTGTTGAAGATGTACATTAGGGTCTCTTGTAAAATTGTATTTGTTATAAATGTTTTTTTAATTTGTTCTGATATTTTTTATATTGTACATAGTCATTAAATGTTCTTTTTTTTTTATTTAAAGATGTACATTAAATGTTTTTTTTTTCTCTTTGACTTTATCTTTCATTAAAAATACGCAATGTTGACGCAGAAACCACGCACAAAAAACGTATGGTGAACGCATAGTTTACCAATATATAACGCATAAGATACGCATAATGTACGCACAATAAAATAATTAACACTCCCAGTACTCAAACAATACCTAGAAAATCATGTTTTATTAACTATTAATACAAAATTATACATTAAATTACATCTGCTCCAAAACACGCAATGTGCACGTAGAGTGTACGCACAAAATACGAATAAAAATGCATAGAGTACGCAGTGTTCTGCTTTATCGACGGCTCGACATTATATAATACTGAACACATCCAGCACGCATATTAAACCCTAAACTTATTTGGCTTGGAGGTTTCTTCTACTGCGAGACTGCGAGTTGGGTTGCTGTCTTCTCCGTCTGACCAGCGTACGCTTCTGTCCGAGCCTCCGAGGCTGCTGTCTCCTCCGACCTGCATCAGGTCATATAAAAGATTAGTAAGAACTCGTTTGCTTCCTAAAATTTCTCTCATTCAGGATGGTCAAAAATAAGGATAAGGTTGCATCAGGTCATAGAAAAGATCCAGCATGGAAATATAGCACTCAGGTAGATGTAGGAGGTGATAAAACATATGTCTATCTGAAATGCAATTACTGTGATAAAGTTGTGAAAGGTGGTGTGACTAGGATGAAGGAACACCTTTCAGGCTCTCACAAGAATGTTGCTCCATGCTCCAAAGTTCCTGATGCTGTAAGGGAAGAGATAAAGTCATACATGAATAAGTCTACCACATCAAAACATCTTGCACAGAAGCAATTTGAGGATAGAGTTGATGCTGGATCTTACTACGGGAGTGAGCGCAGCGTCAGAGATTCATCTTCTTCTATGAAGCCCATTTCATCTAGGGGTGCTAGAGGGCCTATGGATCATTATATGGTTGACACATCAGAGGATAGGCCTTCTACTACACAGAAGATGGCCCCAGAAAATGCAAGAGAGGCGCGGAGAAGAGTGTGTAAGGATATAGGCAGATTCTTCTACGAAAATGCAATTCCATTTAATGTTGCAACATCACCTGCTTATTACAACATGATTCGTTCAGTTGGAGCATTTGGGAGAGGGTTTAAACCTCCAACTATGTATGATTTAAGAACATGGATTTTGAAGGAGGAGTTGGAAAGCACTGATAAAAGCATTGAAGAAATTAAGAAGACTTGGGCCCAAACAGGAGTAACAATTATGTCAGATGGGTGGTCTGATATCAAACATAGAAGTCTGATCAACATCCTCATTAATAATCCTTATGGTACTGTGTTTTTAAGGTCAATTGAAGCATCTGACCAGGTCAAAGATGCTGAGTTCATATTTAGATTATTAGATAGCATTGTTGATGAGGTTGGAGAACATTTGGTTGTACAAATTGTGACAGATAATGCAAGTTCTTATAAGGCTGCAGGTAATAAACTTATGGAGAAGAGGAAACATTTGTATTGGACTCCATGTGCTGCACATTGCATAGATCTGATTCTTGAGAAGCTTGGGGATCTACCTCAACATAAAAATGCACTCACTAAAGCCAAAAAAATAACCAAGTTTATTTACAACACTCTTGGATTCTAGCTCTTATGAGAAAGTTTTCGAAGAAAGAAATTCTAAGGCCAGCCGCAACAAGATTTGCCACCGCATACTTGACCTTAGAGAGCATGCTGGATGCCAGACAACCTTTAGAGGCTATGTTCACATCTACACAGTGGTTGAGTTGTGCTTGGGCGAAGAAGGCTGAGGGAAAAGAGATTAGAAAGATTGTTTTAAATGACAGATTTTGGCAAAGTGTCTTATATGCCATTACAACCACTAGACCTTTGGTTCATGTTTTAAGGATGGTGGATGCTGAGAAGAAGCCTGCAATGGGTTTCATCTACAATGCTATGGATGAAGCCAAAGAGATGATTGCCTCCAACTTAGGAGGCAGTGAGGGAAGCTTTAGGGAAATTTGGAATATTATTGATGATAGGTGGGAACTACAGCTTCACCGACACTTGCATGCCGCTGGCTATTACCTAAACCCTCAGTATCAATATGCAGAGAACAAGTCTACAAACCCTGAAATAAAGTTGGGATTATATCATTGCATGGATCGTCTAATAAGTGATGCAACTGAAAGATCAAATGCTGACTTGCAATTGGTACCTTTTAGGAACAAAGAAGGTTTTTTTGGATTACAACAAGCAAAAGATACAATTGCCAAACGATCTCCAGTTGAGTGGTGGATTCAATTTGGTGATGGGACTCCAGAGTTACAACGTTTTGCTGTGAAAGTTTTGGGCTTGACATGCTCTTCATCTGGCTGTGAAAGGAATTGGAGTACCTACAACCAAGTGCATACAAAGAGGAGAAATCGCTTGTCGACATTGAGGATGAACTCACTGGTGTACATTATGTATAATAGGAGACTCAGAGATAGAAATTTGAAGAAAAAAGGATTAATGGATGATGAAGATCCTTTGCTTTGCGATGATGTGGCATCTGATGATGAGTGGTTTGTAGATGATGAAGTTGAAGTGATGCCGTCTGAATTACTAGATGAAGATTTAAATGTTGATTTCTTTGATGGTCTTAAAGCATCCACATCCACCACAACTCAAGAACAAATCAAAAAAGGTATATAAATAATATAGTTTTCTTTTCTTAAACTTTTATTAATGTATTACACTATTATTCATTATGATATTGTTCAAAAATATTTACTATTTAGGGAAGAGGAAGATAACTAATAATGAGGAAGAAGAAGCTGATTGGGAGATTTTGGACTCTATAGGAGAGGGGGAAGAGGAGAGAGCAGCTCATCATAATGATGATTCAAATGAAGACCCCCTTAGTGATGACTGATGAGTGATGATAATGCTAATGACTAGTGAGTTCCTAACTTCTTATGTGATATGTTAATGTCATTGCTATTTATCTTGTGCATTTTTATGTTTTATATATTATTTACTCATTAGTATATACAAAATTTATTATTTTATATTTACGCAATTTTTTGATTTTGAGGCTTACGCCTCAAATCGCCTTGAGGCTTACGCCTCGCCTCACGAACGAAAAACGCCTCAATACCCGAATACGCAATTTTAAACCTTGGACACAACCACTGTTTGCAGCTCACCCATGCACCTGGATAGAGCATCTGCTGCTTTATTTTCTACCCCTGGCCTGTACTGAATCTCAAAATCATACCCGAGCAGTTTGGATAGCCACCTCTGATGTTCCTCTGTCACCATGTGCTGCTCCAACAAATATTTCAGGCTCTGTTGGTCGGTACGAATGATGAAATGCCTTCCCATTAGGTAGGGACACCACTTTTGGATGGCCAAAACAATTGCCATCAACTCCCTCTCATAGACAGATTTCAGACTGGCTCTGGCAGTCAACACCTGGCTGAAATATGCAATGGGCTTATGACTCTGCATCAACAATGCTCCTAGCCCGTATCTTGATGCGTCTGTCTCCACTATAAAGGCCTGAGTAAAATCCGGTAAAGCTAAGACCAGAACTGTGGTCATAGCTTTCTTCAACTGCTCAAATGCTGTCGTTGCTGCCTCCCCTCATAAGAATCCATCTTTCTTCAACTGCTCAGTGAGTGGCCAAGCTATAGTGCTGTATCCCTTCACAAATCTTCTGTAGTACCCTGTAAGCCCTAGGAATCCCCTCAGTTCCTTTAGATTTTTGGGCAATGGCCACTTAAGCATGGCTTCAATCTTAGATTGGTCTGCTGCTACCCCTTCCTTGGATACCACATGACCCAAGTACTCCACACTGGCTTGTGCGAAGCAGCACTTCTTCAAGTTAGCTCTCAGCTGGTGCTCTTGGAGAACCTCTAACACCTTCTTCAAGTGCCCCTATTGCTCTTCCTCTGTTCTGCTATACACTAAGATGTCTTCGAAGAATACCAAAACAAATCGCCTCAGATACTGTTTGAAAATCATATTCATGAGTGCCTGGAAAGTGGCTGGAGCATTGGTGAGGCCAAAGGGCATCACCAGGAACTCATAGTGGCCCTCATGAGTTCAAAAGGCGGTCTTGGGCACATCTTCTTTCTTCATTCAAATCTGATGGTATCCAGATTTCAGGTCGATCTTGCTTAAAATCACCGTTCCACTCAATTCATCCAACAATTCGTCAATCACTGGTATTGGAAACTTATCAGATATCGTTTCCTTGTTGAGTGCGCGGTAGTCTACACAAAACCGCCAACTGCCATCCTTCTTCTTTACCAATAGAACAGGACTAGAGAACGGGCTGGTGCTGGGTTTGATGATCCCCGCTTCCAGCATTTCTCTGATCAACTTTTCTATTTCATTCTTCTGAAACTGAGGGTAACTGTAAGGTCGCACGCTGACCGGGGACACTCCCTCTCTTAATATGATGGCGTGCTCCTGGTCCCTGGGTGGTGGCATCCCTAGAGGGGGTTGAAAAACCTCCTCTAACTCCTGGATCAAAGGCTGCACAGAGAGAGGCATGTCTCTCCCTTCCTCCATACTCACTCCCTCTAAGCTGTGTAATTCCACCAAGTATCCTTCTCCTTCCTCCTGAATTGTCTTGATTAGGGATTTCAGAGAAACCCCTGCCTTGGTCAGCACTGCATCCCCTTGAATCACCATTTTCCTTCCACCCTTCACCAACTCCATCTGTAGTGTGCCCCAATTTATTTTGGTTTCCCCCAAAGTCTACAACCACTTCATCCCTAGGATGACATCCGTACTCCCCAGTTCCAGGGGAAGGAAGTCTTCCTTCACTTGTATGCCTTGGATTTTTAGCACCACTCCTTTGCATATTCCTCTTCCCATTTCTACCTTCCCAGTGCCCATCATCACCCCATAGCCCCCAGTTTCCACTAACTTCATCCCCAGCAGCTCCACAATCTGGGTGGAAATGAAATTGTGGGTTGTCCCACTATCAATCAGCACCACGACTCCATGGTCAGCTATCTCTCCCTTCACCTTCATAGTGTGACTCGGAGTGAATCCCACTACAAAGTTGAGAGAGACTTCTGCCACATCCAGATGCATCTTTTCCTCCTCCACCTCTGAATCGCTTCCCCCACCCTCGTCGTCTTCCTCGTCTTCACAAACGAGGAGAACTTGAAGAGTTCGATCCTTGCACTTATGCCCTGGCATGTATTTTTCATCACATCGGAAACACAGTCCTTTCGTTCTCTTCTCTTGCATTTCCTTGTCAGTGAGCCTCTTGAGTTGTCCTCCCATAGGCATCCTCCCTTTCAAAAATGGGCATTTTCAATTTTCTTACCTTCCGATCCCCCGCCATTTCCCTTTAATCCTCCATAGTTTCGCCTCTCCCATGTGCTTGGGCCTCCCCATGTTTCCCGATCTTCCCTTGCTCGACCCCGTCCTAACCCCCCTTCAAAATCCCCTCTCCGATCTTCAAAAACTGTTCCCGGCGCCCCTGAAATCCCCCCCGATGCTCCCAACCAGCACCTCTGGGTTCCCCACTTCCATAGCTTTGCCTTTCCACATACCTTCATCTTCTCTATTCTCTCTGGAAAGGCTCCAAATGAGGCCTTCCCCTACTCCATTCCATGATTTCCACTTCCTCTTCCTCCCGATGGATTTCAGAGTTGTCGTTCTTCGCTGCGGGCCCTTTTGCATCAGACGCCGCCGATTGGGTTTGAAACTCCAACATTTTTTTCATCATATCCCGTAGATCAGCCACTTGTCATTCCATGGAGGACATTCTTTCTTCTACGGTCTCCTTGATTTGATTTATCTCTCCTTCAATCATCTCCTCCAAAGCATCCACCTTCTTAGCCGTCATCTCCTACGGCTTGCAAATTAGGAGAAAATCTCAAGATCTGAAAAAAAAAAAATTCAGCGATTTTCTCCTTCGCCGGCACAATTTCAGCCGCTGAAATTGGTCAAAAATAGCCCACAATTCGTCCCAAGACTTGCTCTGATACCAATTTGATAGGAAATACTTGGAATCAAGTATTTCTTATTCTCCTTTACCGTAATCCACCAAGGAACTGCTGTCCGGAGCGGGGAAAACAGTGAAAACAGCAGAAAACTGTAGGAAAACTGAGAGAAATTCGTAGGAAAAACTTGTATTTTACTCATAGATGCAAGGAAATTAGCAAAGATACAAGGATCCTCTATTCGAGAGGAGGATCGCACTCTCCCAATCTCTAGAATTCGATCTAGAGCCCAAGTCAACAAGAAGAACAAGAGAAACTTCAAATCAAAATCACATAACCCTAATCCTCCCCTTTACTCTATACTTAATGCATACAATTCAAAATTGATACAAAAGGACCTAATTACCCTTACTTCCCCTTCTTTTGGCTCCAAGAAACAATTTGAATTTCAATGGACCCTACCTAATTTCCTCCTGCCGCTTCCGCCCCCTGTTCCGCTCGCTTCCGCTTTCGGTAAACGAGAGCCGGCCCGCTGGGTTGGGCCGGCTGGACCGTTCTAACAGTTTCCTCAATGCATTGTCTAGAAATTTATCAATAAAAAATCTGAGAGTAAACTTAGTTACCTGATGAAGTATGTTGTGTTCTTGGTTTCATTTGTACAACTTAAAGGAATATGTTATCCTTATATGCCATGTTCCATACTTTCATAACTGTGACGATCTAGGATACAGGATGAAGCTCATAAAGTAATGATTCGACAGGCTCCTTCTTCATTCAAAGTTTTCTTTACATGTATAGTTTCTCGTGGATTGATAAAGAGACATGATTGGTTCCTTTGGGCATATAACTTATCTCTGAGGACAAAGGAAACAAATAATTATGCTAGCTTAAAATCCTGAACTCGTTTGATTCTACCATTACATTGCAGCAAAATTTATTAAAGTTTTGATAGAAGCAATTTCATATAAATCTTGATAATCACGCTCATTTTGTTATTTATTTCATACTTTGATTGCAAACATGTATTTGATGCTACATGAATGAGGGAACTTGTTTGGTTTATGGCTGTAAGTAGTAACTACACATCTCTTTACTTATTCATAAAGTTGGATAACAGTTGATGAGTTTGAACCTTCTCTTTTATTATTCAACACCGAGCAAATTCAAAAAAAAAAAAAGATGGAAATGTTTACTTGAGCTTCTCCCATGAGTTGATTGTGAAAGGGATTTTCATATACATGCATTCTCTTTTACTATCAGATTGCTAGTGATATAAAAAAAATCATTATTTACAAAATTTAGAGGGTGCGATTTTATGATACATTTACTTGAGTATTTCTTGGAAATTTGCAAATAACAAGCATGCCATGTTCTCCGATGAGGTATTTTAGCCATATATTACTTCTTATAGTGGATATTCTTGTTCATGTGCTCTCTTCACGCATGTTTTGAAATCAAATTATGGAAACCCATAGACTTTACATAGAGAATGTTACTCAGGTATTTTGATTTATTTGAAGCCTTCGCAAAGTTTAATCCTATGTATCGATGTCACTTATGAGGGAAGTTTATGTGTGGTATATAATTGTGTTGTGATGGCTTTAGTAGAAGCATGTATTAGCATGTGCTTTATAATCCCATTTGCAACATTCAAGAGTATCTTTTCCTAAACATGTTTGACTTTTTGTAGTGAAAGATTGTATACGATGATTTAGAGTATTTCTTTCATGTCATGTTTGGAAACTGAAGGTTTTGATTTCTCCCTTAAAAAAAATGAATGTTTGAAGTGTTTTGTGAAAGTTTTGTGAATGTCTTTAGGATTTGAAAAGTTCTAGGAAATGTTTTGTATTGAAAGATTTTATGAACGGTTCTATGGTTAGGAGCTTTATGAAGATTTTGTGAGTTGTTTTTGTATCGTGAAGTTTTATGATGAGTTTCACAAGTTGTTTTACAATAAGAAATTTTGTAATGTGTTTTGTGAATGTTTCTTGATGGAGGGCTTCATAATGCTTATTCATTAAGAAATTTCAACAAATTACCGCACTCCAAATAAAATTAAAAGCACTTGGTTGTTTTTGTGTCAGAAGAGTTTAAGATTTTTTTTTTGTCGTTTTGTTTTCTTTCTCGATAGGGGGTTTTATATGTCGTTTCATTTGAATATTTCATGAGTGGATTTTGGGATTTGGAGCTTTTTTGGATTGAAAGACTCTTTGATGTCTTTGTTTTAGAACGAATGATTTTATTTATGTGGGTGATCTTTCTTATTTGAGTTGAGTTTCTTTTACTAGTGTTTGCTTCTAAAAATGGGGTTTTGGATAAAAAAAAAAGATGACTTGTTTTGAGTTTGGTTTTTAGGAGTTTGCTACCTTTTGTCGTTTTTGAGCTTTATTTTAGATAATAGTTTGGTCAGTCGTTTTAAATGTATCAAGTGCTTGATTTGGAATGTGGGGACAACAAAGGACATTATAAATGTTATTTTAGGGTACACTTGACTTCAAAGAAGTGTGCCCAATAACAACAATGCCTACATCTGTTTTGTATTTGATTTTCATTCTTTTTTTCTTTTCATTGCATTTAGTCGTCTCTTACTTTGCTATGAGTCTTTCTACCGCTTCTTTATCTAGGCTTTGATATTCGATGCTTGCAAATGGCCTAAGGGTTAGAAAATAAATCTTCTTCTAGTCCCACAACTTTAGTGACATCTAAGGACAACAATTAAGGATTGAGTCTTAGAAAATATAGACTTACGGTGCATGCTCCCTATAAGATAGAGACGTCAAAATGAAAACTTAGTTACACATTCTCTTAGGTTTAGTTTTCTTTAATTCATTAATAGTCAACCAACCATTTATAATCTAACCCTTAAAATGTGTTAAAAAAATATTCAATTCTTAATCAAGTTTTTATTAACATTTGTAATCATTAAATTGTAAAACCTAAAAAATACACCTAAAATCAGATTTAACAAGTCTAATAATAAACTCTTAACCAATCTAAAGTTTAAAAGCTGTAGACCAAAATTAGAAGATTAAAAATAAATTAAAATTCATTAGGATAAAATACTCATAAAGATCAAACCTTAGACTAATAGTTTAAAATCAATCAACAAACCTCTTAATACATAACAACCACTCCAAAAATGAAGTTTATTGGATGGACTACTCCGGGCTGCGGGGCTAAGTGTCCTAAGGAGGCTTGGTTCCTCGAGCCTGGTGGCACAACGCCACGCATGGATTTAATGGAGTGTTAAACTTTAAAACTAATTTCTTAATTGGTTTAAGTCAAATCGTAATTGATAATAAATTGTCTAATTCACCTTTCTCTTTTTAATTTATAACCAACTGAATAATTCAACAAAATTGGTTATCACTGGGTAACCCAGGCCTACGAGGCTATTAAGTTAGCCCCAAGGAGAGTGAAATAAACCTCACGATCTCGGTGTGAAACAAAGGTGGTAATCAATCAAATATTAAAATAAAATCTTTAAAATCAATCCTAGATTATTAATATTTAAATTTTAATTAAAATATCTCTTTTATCCTTTAACAAATCAAATACAAGCAACTTCAACTAAATCATCCTACATATGACCTATCCAAAACTACACAGCCTACACACACCCTAGACTTGTTTGGTTAGGACATGACTTCTAGTCCTAGGTTAGGCTGATATTTTCTTTTGATGTTCAGTATTTACTACATGCACATATTATATAAATGCAATTCTTAAATTTCCTGTCATTTATATTTTTATTTACCTGTATTTTTTTTCTGAATGACATCTACGCTTATATATATATTTCTCTGTTATCTTATTTTGCGAGGTACACCGGGCCTTACACGATCAACAATCAAGCGACATCATTTGCTTAAGAGCTCTTAAGTGGCTACGCCACATGCCTTGTGTGATCAAGAATCAACAAACATTTTGCTTGCTTGGAGCTATTAAGTGGCAGCGCCACATTCAGGTATGATATCTGCAACTTATAATAAACACTTAATTATATATCGGAATTGCTACACTCCACACACATATTGTTAATAGGCATTCTAGCATGTTTAGGTAGCTAGCCATAGGTTAGTTCACTAACGAAGCTTTGGCCCTATAGGTCAAAGCTTGCCCCCTTCTGTGAGCTCTAGAGACCATTAGGGTCATTTAGGCCTGTAGAGTAGGCCACCTACTTGTGCCATTGGGCATCGTTGTTTTCCCACACAAAGTGGGCATCGATAGGATTTTTTCCTTTTTCCGGTTTTGGGTATGATACCCCCCACCTTCTGTGAGCCTTAGAGACCATTATGGTCATTTAGGCCTGTAGAGTAGGCCACCTACTTGTGCCATTGGGCATCGTTGTTTTCCCACACGAGATGGGCACCGCTAGGATGATTTTCTATTATAATGTGCTGCGGGTACCTTGCCTGGAGGGTACCTCTTATGTTTATTTATTTTTTCTGTACTCTGGATGTCATACATGCATTTGCTTTTACACACTTTGCTTCACAGTGCACTTTACTTACATGTATACATTACATTAATAGACATAAGGATACTCTTACTCATGCATTTGTTTCATGCATCATATGTGGCGATAGGTCTATTCGTTTGCATATTATAGAGTCCCTAATTTATTCCTTTTGAACTGCAAATCCTTGATTCAGTAGGATAGAGCCTTCCCATCTTGCATACATATAGGACGATTGGTTGTGCTTAGGACTTTATCTGGTTTCCTTTTTCAGGCAAGGAATAAGTCCAGAAATGCATTAGTTAGGTCGTTGATGTCAGTGTCGTGTGTACGATACTACATCTTTTATAGATTTATGGCCTAAAGGCTAGTGGTACGAGTATACCATTGTACGCTTTATCGGTGGGTGAGTCTTCTTTTCTTTCGGAAGTTATAAATCATATCCATCTGCATCACACAGATGACGCCACCTCCTCCTTTCTCTCGTGCATGTATGAGTGTATTGTCTCTTCTCTTTTTCTCTAGTTTTTTCTTCCTCGGACTGGCCGAATGTTGACCGAACCACGTGTGACTGATTGAGCCAAGTTGGGACCTTCTTCCCCTTTGATTAGGAAAGCCTAGAAATCCCGTTGTATTAAACCCAATTGAGAAGATAATCTAATATCCCTAATCGAGAGTTTTCTTAGATCAAGGTCTAAGATGTAATTAACTACGGGGGCTTGCGCCCGTAGGAAACCGATTCCCACAATCAAACAAACCACATTCGAGCTGATGTATCGAATAGGGGAAATCTCGTGAAATTTTGGGTTATGTATATTATTATCCATCGAGGTGTGTAGGTGAAAGCCGCTATCCTCCATGGTTAATCGTATCTATAACTCCATCCGCTCTTCCATCGGCCTGCTTGTGTCGATTGTAAAGGTCTACGACCATTTTATCCTACGGGATAGTGTGATCGTACTCTTTATATTCGAACCACATGAGCAGAATCCTTTCGGAGACCCACAGATCCCTTCGACTTAACTCACACCCCTTACTCCTTAGCCAAACGACACCCAAACCCTAACCGCCGGCCTTCCCCTCCCATGGATCCAAAATTGATTATCTTATCTCTTTCCAAAAGTGGAGCATGAAAGTTAGGAGGGAGCTCCAATTCAAAATCTGATTTCAAATTCAGATTTTGAATTCTTTTCTAAATTGACATAATCCCTATTAGGAAAGTGCTCAAATCGTGGATCTAATTAATTCAATCTCCACCCCCCCATTGGCCACACACATCCACCCTCTATCCCGCCGGCCCCTCCCCCACCAATTGATCAACCTTCACACCACCAATTCCCCCCATCCCCTTGCTCCACCGCCGACCACCTCACCATTGCCTTCTTGATGATGATTTTAATCATCATTAACTATTGCCTTAATTAGCCCTCTTAATTTGGGACAGATTTTAATCCAATTTGAATTTCAAATACTTTCCTAAATTAGAATTTTCAAATTATGAAAGTTTCCAAAATTAAGTCTAATTAAAATTTAATTAGATTTGATTTATTTTATTTTTCCCTAATTTAAGTTTGTAAACATGGAAACTTGGCTTTCACTCCTAACCACCCCCCCCCCCCCCCCCCCCCCCCACATGCCGCCGGCCTCCCTATGGGTTTCAATTGGAAATAATTTTGAATTTTAAATTATTTTCCTCCACCCTTTTGAAATCTAAAATAGAATTTCAGACTTTCTAATTCAACCCCTTACCACCCTAACCCTAACTTTAACCCAACAACTTCCCCTCCTCCCTAGCAGACCGCCACTCCTCCCCCTTCCCTCTCGAGCTTGCTTTTCTCATGAGTTTTATCTCTTGAGAAGAGAAGAACTCAACCCTTCTCCACCTTTGCTCTTGCATCGTCGGTCCCGACGTTGATCTCGGTTTTGTATATGATAACTAAGGAAGAACAGACATTCCTCGATCTACCTTCTTCGATTTGAACTTGAACGTCGATGACTCTGTGGAAGGTTACATTGATTGCATCACCTTCACATTGGCACCGACAATTGAGGAACACCTCCCAATTGGATCGTGGTCGATTGTGGGATGCCCACAAATCCATTCATCGCCGGCAACCTTTCCATCAACGAAGATCGTACGCTTCTTCTTCCTAGTGGCGATCTCTCCTCTAGTGTGTAGTATCTTCTTCCACTAACCCCACGAGTGAATGAGTGAGGAGGTCCTCAAGATGAAACCTCTCATTATTGTGGATTTTGTTATTGTGCTCATAACTTTACTCTTGTCTTTGGAGTTTGATTGAATTGTCTTGGTTAATCCAAATTGTACTTCTTTGTCTAAGCAAGTTAAAAACTACGAATTTGTAAAATCTCTTTGTTGTGAATGATAATTTTGTAATTGGAAACGCTTTAGACAATTCTAATTTCTCACTAACTCCTAGTTGTTTCACATCATGTTGGTATCAGAGCATGGTTAACATGCATCACATATGCTAGGAGTTATCCTAGGAGTCTACTTAACCATCCCTTAGCTTGTTCGCATGCATAGCATATCACTTATAAATTTTATATCAAGTTGTTTTTGCTGTCCTTTACTTTCAGCATCATTTTAGCAAGCTTTAGGTGCATTGTCTCCTAAGATAATGTGCTGTCTTCAACCCCACAACCTCCCTAATCACCTAGAGAAGTCAATTCGCTGTTTTAGTTTGCTGTCCAGTCATTTCCTGCACCTTCTAGCGAACTTTAAGTGAGTCTGATTAAGTGTTTAGGTGTTGTCCTCAACCCAACAACCATCCTAATTGCCTAGATCACTTAAGTCTCTCTTGTAGCTTGTTGTCTAGTAATTTCCTGCACCATCTAACATGTCATAATTGTGTTTTCTCCTTCTAGAGTGCTGTCCCTTACACCTAATCATCATTAGGTATCACCTAGCACTTCCTAATGGACCTGATAGGACTTCAAAAGAAGTTGGATGACCTTGTTAATCTAGTGGGCTATATGACTAAAACCATGAAGTAGAAACATGTTGACTCCCCACTCTAGGCACGTGCCCCATTCAGTCAATCATGTTAGTCGAAAGATTACCCACTATGCTTATCAACCTAGTCCTGAGCTCAAGCCGCAACAACCTCACTTAGAGTCCATTACCGTTTGCCTACCTTTGATGGTTCCTCGGATCCTTACTACTTTAAGGAATGGGTTAGACAATTAGAAAACTGTTTTGAATCTCGTGATATACCCGAGTCCCTCTCGGTGAGCATTGTTAAGTCTCGCCTGAATGGTCGTACTCGTCAATTTTGGATGAGGTTGGAAGATCATAAAGAGTCTCGTGGTAAATACCCCACTTCAGATTGGAAAGACATGAGACGAGAACTTAGATTAAAATATCTTTCCCCTACTTGTTGGCAACCATACGATTTTACGATTAGGTCATCCCCTGTTCATAAAACTTTAGGGTACAACATTCTCAAGAACCCTACACATGAATGTCAGTCCTTCTCACCTTTTACACTCCAATATGATATCATGACTCCTAGTCCTCACCAATTGGCAATTACTCATTTCCCTGCCTCTGTGGTTACCCCTAAACCTTTCTAGCATAGCACTCCCACTCACGTAGTGGCCCCAACTCCTAATAATCTTCATATGGAGCACTACCTGTTGACATTGATTTTGCCAGACCTTAGGTCCAAGGGGTTGACCTAGTCAAATTGACCAGGCCAAGCCCTGAGACCCATCCCAGTCATTTCAGTGAGTAAATTTGAGTCTGCTGAGCTCAAACCCAGGTCCTGGGTCAACCTGATTGACCATGTTAACCAGGGTTGACCCAAATTGACCCTGACACCTTCTGATTGGTTTCAAACCAATTTCAAGCCTGACCAATTTCAAGCCCGACCCAATGGACTATGTTGACCAAGTCAACCTTTGACTTGGTCAACCCAAGTCTTATTGGGTCAATTTTGACCCATTGAGACCATTAAGAGACCATTAAATGTATTTTAATGCCTCCTTAATTGTTCTAATTCAAAAACCACAGCCAAATCTAATTGATTTCCCTCCTCTTTGGTCCTAGAGGCGATCTTGGTCGTTGATCACGAGTTTAGGCCCTTTAAATAGGGAAAATTAGGTCATTAGGAGGACTTTTCGCTCTTGCTCCTTCTCGAGACCTCCTCAGACCCTGAGATTTTGCGAGAGCCCTCCCACGACCTCCCTCCACGTTCCCCCACTCAAGCCCGACGGGTCAAAGCTCGCCGGTGGCCAGATTCCGGCGACCCGAAGCCACAAACCTTCCAAGGAGATTTCCCGTCGATCGAGGGCGTTCCAAGGCTCGACATCAACTAGGAAAATATTCGTGGACATTTTACAAGTTCAGAGAACCCAAGATCTCCCGAATCCATCCATTAAATTGAGGTATATCGCAAACCCTAGTCTAGGGCACTCAGATCTAAATGACTCATCATATACTGCGTATTTAGTCGCGTTCTTTGGCCCCCATGAATGCTCTTCGTGTGTGGATCTCACATCTAAAATTTCATGGCATTTGATCGTCTCGTTTGCGAGAGCGGGACGAAAAACGCCTTCGGCTCTCGGTTTCGCCTTAACGTCCAGTTCGTTCGATTTTGTCCGTGTATCATTTGATCAACGTGGTTTCTTCCAAACCGCGAAAATGAATCCGCGGATATTAAGTGCGGCCGATTGATTTGATGTTGTGAAGAGAAAATTAGCAAATTTAGTTTTTATATTTTACATTCCTAGTGTTTTTTAAGTTGACTCAAAAAAATTACCTATGAAAGAAGAATATACATAATTGTTTGGAATGCACTTTTTAATGAATTATTTATATTTAGCAACCTACAAAGTTAAGTTATTTATTTGACACGCATCAAATAACTTTGTAGGTTGCTAAATATAAATAATTAATGGATATTTCATATAAACAAACTATAAACCTCTAAGAATATTATTTTGGCTGGAAATTATCTAGATGAAAAAAAAAAAAGAGATATATAAAATCCCAAGTGGTTCAATTCATATGAAGCACACAAAAAATAATAATCAATAATCGCAAAAACAGACCAACACATGGCTCAATAGTCAATACTAAACCCGAGTACTGTTATCAGCTATCAATCTCATCCCACATATCCTGTTTTAAGGCAAAAAAATCAGATTAATGCTGGACTTTTAGTTACTTCAATCAATTTTTACAAACAATGGAAATAATTTGTTTGTTTCTTGGTGATTGCTTTCTTCTTTCCTCTCCTTTGCTATGTTTTCTATCGGTTTAGCGTTGCGTTGGATATGGACTATGATGTGGCTGAGGCTCGTATCCTCGTTACCTTGTGGTGGCAACCTTTGGTGAATTTCTTCGAGTTGCTGGGGTTTAGGGACGCTTTTTCACCTTACTGGATGGTCCGTTCGAGGTTTCGAGGATGCTGGGAGCCTCGACCGAATACCTTGCAACAGGATCAATTCTTTCTATTACTTTAGCTCGATCTTTTTGTGATAGTTGTTCGTGTTTAGGGTAATCTCAAATTATGAGAAATATTTTTAATAAAAAAATACATTCAAAACTATATTTGTTCCTGTAAAAAACATAGATATATCACTTTGTAGATTGTTATTCATTAAGAAATGAGTACTTCTCCCATAAGACTATGAATGAATTAAATTAAGTTCAAATAAATTAATTTTATACTTAAAATTATTTAATTTAAATTAATTATTAATTTTGAACTATATTTAAATTAATCAGGTTTAAATTAGTATAAGATAATATTCTACTTAATTCTAAATTAAATTTTTATTAAATTAATTTGACATGATGATTCACATTTGGTTAAAGAAAATCAAAAATAATATAAAATTATAAAGTTAATATTATTAAATTAATTAATTGACTCACTAAAATTTATTAAAATTATTTATTAATTAATTTACTTATTACAACATACTTTTAGCTAATATTTTTTTGAAATATAATATTGTCTTATTTAAAAAAAATATAAGAGGACTAATTCTGGCACATGACGGTTGTCATAGGCACAAAGAGGAGAGAGAATTTTCCAAAAAAATGAAGGCAGGAGAAAAAAATGAAGGCAGAAGCACGGCGGGACTGAAAAAATTAGATCTAAACTTAAATCTGCTAATATTTGTATTAATTAGAAAGAAAAACGCACTGAGTAGCGCAAACAAACCGACTTCTACTAGAATTAGGGGTGTCAATTTTTGACACGTCCCGAAACACGACTCGAACCCGAAACGGGTTGGGTTTGGGTTCAACAAATCAACCCATTTTAAAAATCAGGTCGGGTTGACCCAACAACCCGAAAGTGACCCGAAAACTTGAGATTGACCCCAAAACTTGAGATTGACCCGAGATCCGAGATTGACCCAATTTTTTATTCGAAAACTAGCAATTTTGGGTCAACCTCGGGTCATTCCTGTCAGGTCAGGTTGACCCGGACCAGAATCGGGTTGGATTTTGGTCCAAAAACTTGACCCGTTTTTAAAAACGGGTCAGATTCGGGTTGACCCGAATAGTGCCGGATCAGTTTCGGATTCGACCCGAACCCGACCCGTTGATCCGAATTGACACTCCTAACTATAACTGACTTCAACCATTACATAGAGCTACACCACGATGTTCAGGCCGAGGAGAAGGACGCTAGCTGCTATGAAAAAAATTCCCATGACGACACTTGCTCTAAGAAAAATTTTTCCCAAATGTTTAATCTGGATAATTATAAGAAGAACAGCCCATGCAAAGAAGCTCACCAGAGCAAACGCTGCGCTGGTTCTAAGGAGCATGAGCTCCCTGCGGCTTTTGGAGTGCTTCTTATTGGCAATGTAGGCGACAATAATTGCCACCGCAATGCCTAGGGAGACGCAGCCCAACTGCTTTGCCGTCTTTTCCAATTTTTTAATTTCTGCTTCCGCTTGCTGATCATTCTCCGTCGCCGCCTGCTCCACCACGTTGTGCGTGGTCACGGTGGCCGCCTGCTCCACCACGTTGTCCGGCTGCTCCACCGCAGTGTCCGCCTGCTGCACCACTTCCTCGATGAGTATTGGGTGCTCACAATCGTCAGCCATTTCTTCACGCAGAGCTCTCTGTCTCTCTCTGTCTGTTTATTCTGTTTTGTATTTTATTTTTAATGAGAGCCGGGGTTTTTATAAGGGTTCAGGAGCTGAGTTAAGGCACGTCTCAGATTCTATTCTGTTTACTTTCTTGTTTTACTCGGTACCTATATATAACGCGCAATGGATGAAGAAGATCGGACGGCCAGTGTCAGTTTAGATTAGTTATCCAGCGGCTACTTCATTGGCTGAACATGCTCATGATGCGTGTTAAAGTGTAACATCAATAAATAAATAATTGTATTCCTATATATCCTTGTCCTATATAAGGAAAACACCAAAACTGCTCATTGTCACTATTATATTTATAATTTTATATTTGTAAGTTTTTAAATAATTTATATTTATAAATTAAATTTAAATATCTAATATAAATTAGCAGCAATAATTTATATTAAATTATATGGTTATTATCTTTCTTTATTTTGTTAATTTTATTAAAATTTTGTAATAATAAATTAATAATATAATTTATTACGTCATCCGGTTCGACCCTGGTTCAACCGGTCGAACTATGAACCTCTCATTCTTCCGGTCCGATTTTCAGAACTTGTGATCAATGCTTTAAAAACCGGACCGGACCAGCCGGTTCAACCGTGAACCGGTCTGAAAGCTGGTTCGGTTCGACCTGAGAACCGGTGTTTAGCATCAAACCGGCCGGTTTTGACAAGAACTTGGTCCCGATTTCTTAAAATCGGCCAGTTCAAAATTTTTAATATAAATAATTAAATAAATTATTTAATATTAAATAAATATTAATGTTAATCAATTATTATAAAACTTTTAAATTCATATTAAGTACATTAAAATACTAGTGTAGCAAAATACTAAAAAAATAGTGCCAAACCTCTCAAAACACTGGTGTCAACTCAACAAACAAACAATCAAATTTAAACCTATAAACGGTCTTGTTTATAAGAACTTAGTTGTAATACCCACTACCTAATAACTTTCAAAGGAAAGCAGTAACTCCGACATTAGGGGAAAGTTTAGGGTAGAATTTGACCTAACCCCTAACCTCCAATTAAAACACCGGCCACTTCTAATAGAAGTCGTAAGTCCAACCTCTGAGGGAAATGTTTAAGTGGCAATAAAATCCTAGACCCCTCATTTGGGCATCCTATTCTGTAGGGCTAGGTTGTAAGACCCATCACTCAAGCCACTTAACTTACAAGGCTAGGTCATAAGACCCATCATTAGACAACTTCTAAGGAAGCAATAAGACCTACCCAACTAAAATCTTTGGGCTACCCTTAGTAGAGGTTGTAAGTCCCACTAACCTAGGCTACTTCCTACATAAGTCCTACCCAAATAATTAAAATAACTCGGGCATCCTTGCTGTAGAGTTAGGCTATAACACTCATTCTTGGGCAATTCATAAATAAAGTAATAAGTCCCATCCTAAATTAACTACATGGGTTACATTCTATGAAAGCCATAAATCCCAACATAAATCTAAATACCTGGGCTACTTCCTAAAAAAGTCATAAGACCTGCTCCAATCCAAACTTCAGGATTACTTCTAAACGAAATTATAAATCTAAGTCTTATTGGGTCAATTTTGACCCATTGAGGCCATTAAGAGACCATTAAATGTATTTTAATGCCTCCTTAATGATTCTAATTAAAAAACCACGGCCAAATCTAATTGATTTCCCTCCTATTTGGTCCTAGAGGCGATCTTGGCCGTTGATCACGAGTTTAGTCCCTTTAAATAGGGAAAATTAGGTCATTAGGAGGAATTTTTGCTCTTGCTCCTTCTCGAGACCTCCTCAGACCCTGAGATTTTGCGAGAGCCCTCCCACGACCTCCCTCCACGTTCCCACACTCAAGCCCGGCCGATCAAAGCTCGCCGGCGACCAGATTCCGGCGACCCGAAGCCACAAACCTTCCAAGGAGATTTCCCGTCGATTGAGGGCGTTCCAAGGCTCGACATCAACTAGGGAAATATTCGTGGACAGTCTACAAGTTCAGAGAACCCAAGGTCTCCTGAATCCATCCATTAAATTGAGGTATATCGCAAACCCTAATCTAGGGCACTCAGATCTAAATGACTCATCATGTACTGCGTATTTAGTCGCGTTCTTTGGCCCCACAACTATAATATTTATATTTCATCTTTCAAAAGTTGATATTGTCATAAACCCATATATATTTCATCGTTCAAAAGTTGACATTGTCCCATGACGATGCACAAATCAGAAAACTAGATGATGAAGATCAAAAAGTCAATAGGAGAGAACAGACTTAAATTGAGTGTAGTGAGCATCATAATGCATACCTGGCAACAGGATCAATTCTTTCTATTACTTTAGCTCGCTCTTTTTCTGATAGTTGTCCATGTTGATTGCTATGAGAGAACATATTACAAAATGACACATTAACAAAAAGCATTTCAAACATAACGCTATTCCGCTGCCGAATTTAAATTGGTACTAGCCATTAAATTACTTTCAAAATACTATTTTTTTATTGTAATCTCAAATAATATAAAATTATAAAGTTAATATTATTAAGTTAATTAATTAACTTACTAAAATTTATTAAAATTATTTATTAATTAATTAACTTATTACAACATACTCTTATCTAATATTTTTTTGAAATATAATATTGTCTTATTAAAAAAAAAGAAGCCTAATTCTGGCACATGAGCGGTTGTCATAGGCACAAATAGGGCTGCACATGAACCGAGCGTTCGACGAGCTACTCGTGGCTCGGCTCGATAAGAACTCGTTTATGTTCGTTTGATAATGTAAATGAACAAGCTTGAACAACTTTGATAATACTCGATAGCTAAATAAACAATCTTGAACACTCTGGCATTCGGCTCGTTTATGTTCACGAACAAGATCGTTTAGAGCGAGCTCGTGAACATGCTCCTTAAGAAACTCGATTAAAATTCTCGATTATGCGTAATTTAATTAAAAATAAATTATAATTGTATAAAAAAAAGTACTTGGAGAAGGCATTATTCCTTCAACAGCCCCATAGGAAAAACAAAAAAATTGCTTAAAAAGACCACGCCTACTCTGTCTCCTCCGTGACCACAGAAAAAAAAAAAAATTGCTGAAGGGGTTTAGTAGAAAAAGAGGATGTTGCTCTATAAAAAGAAATATATGTGCCTGTTAGTTGCTAAGAAGCTGGCAGCGGAGTGACTTATATGGGCGAGTTGGTGGCGGTAAGAACTGTTTGGGGTTGTTGGTTGTTGGTAATTTGTGAATTTTGATGGAGCTCGACTTGGTTAAACGAGCTGCTTCATAGGAGGCTCGATTAACATGAAAATAAATGAGAGCTCAAACGGAACACTTACTAAGCTCGAACATGGCAAACGAGCTCGAACACGAACACGAACAGGCTGAAGCTCGGTTTGGTTCGGTTCGTTTGCAGCTAGGCACAAAGAGGGGAGAGAATTTTCCAAAAAAAACAAAAGATTTGAGAGAGAGAGAGAACTGACTTCAGCCATTACATAGAGCTACACCACGATGTTCAGGCCGAGGAGAAGGACGCCGGCTGCTATGGAGAAAATTCCTATGACGACACTTTCTCTGGATAATTATAAGAAGAACTTTTTATGGGTAGTACATTTAATATTGTTGATATATTTGTAATATTATTATCTTCAAAATATCATAATTATAAATTAATATTAATTAAATTTTATAAGTAAGTAAATAAATAAATTTATGAAAATAACAAAATATTACTGATATTTTAGAATTTTTATTTACTACAATTTGTTCATGTAAAAGATAAATATTTTGTGCCTTCAAAAAGACAATGATTTTGTCAAATAGATAGAGTAATTGTATTTTAAATAAGATACAACGTCCGGCCTGCGTTCATGAATAATACTAATTTTTATAATATGAGTATTTTAACAGTTAAATTTATCTTAAAATGATTTATCTTAAATAATTTCAAGGAAATCTTTTAAGTTTTTTTATTAGTATAATTATTGTTATAAGTACTTGTAATTATAAATTTATTATAACCCCGGCTCTCCTTAAAAATAAAGTACAAAACAAAATAAAGAGACAGAGAGAGACAGAGAGCTCTTCGTGGAAGAAATGGCTGAAGGTTGTGAGCACTCAATACTCATCGAGGAAGCGGTGCAGCAGGCGGACACTGTGGTGGAGCAGCCGGACAACGTGGTGGAGCAGGCGGCCACCGTGACAACGCACAATGTTGTGCAGCGACGGAGAGTGATCATCAGCAAGCGGAAACAGAAATTAAAAAATTGGAAAAGACGGCAAAGCAGTTGGGCGGCGTCTCCCTAGGCATTGCCGTGGCAATTATTGTCGCCTACATTGCCAATAAGAACTCCAGAAGCCGCAGGAGCTCATGCATCTTAGAACCAGCGCACCGTTTGCTCTGGTGAGCTTCTTAGCATGGGCTGTTCTTCTTATAATTATCCAGATTAAACATTTGGGAAAAAAATTTTCTTAGATCAAGCGTGGTCATATGAATTTTCTCCATAGCAGCCGGTTTCCTTCTCCTCGGCTCGAATATCGTGGTATAGCTCTATGTAATGGCTGAAGTCAATTCTAGTAGAAGTTGGTCTGTTTGCGCTACTCAGTGCGTCTCTCTTTCTAATTTACCCAAAAAAACTCATGAAATGCATCATAACTACATATATGTTGTTTTGTGCTATGAAAAAGTAATCTTTTATGCTCATCAATAGGCGGTTCAAGTTTTTAGAATAATATTAGTTAAATAAATTATTTAATATTAAATAAATATTAAACTTAATCATAATTAATGTAAATATTTTTATAAAACTCTTAAATTAAATTAAAGATAATAATATTATAATTTCATTATTCTCATGTCTTTATGATTTCTTAAGAGCTCTTGTTATAAGGGAAAGTAAGAATGTATATACACTATACAAAGCAAAACTTGTAAGTGATGTGGAACTAAACATACAAAGGAAAGTGTCACCTTTAGTTCAATTCTATATTCACACTATACAACTTATTTTTTTTAATGATTTGAAATTAATTTTTATAATATGAATAATATTTATTTTTTTTAGTTGATAATATTTATTTTTTATCTATTTATTTTTTTATATTTTTATGTGGATCCTACATTAATAGCTCTTGTCATGAGTAAAAATTATATGATATAAATTATAATATAAATAATTAATTTTTATAATTTGAATAATATTTAATTTTTATAGTTTTTGTAGAATTTTTTTTTTAAGTTTTTTATTAATAATATTTAATTTTTACTAAATGAAATACTCTTATGTTAAAAATTTATAAAGTTTTAGTTTTTCACCTCTAAAATTTTTTTATGTTACTAAATGAAGTACTTTTATACTAAAATATTTAACTATATTATAATTATAATTTTATATTTGTGAGTTTTTAAATAATTTATATTTATAAATTAAATTTAAATATGTAATATAAATTAGCAATAATTTATATTAAATTATATGGTTACTATCTTTCTTTATTTTGTTAATTTTATTAAATTTTTATAATAATATTATTATTTATTACGTCATCCGGTTCGACCGGTCGAACTGTGAACCTCTCATTCTTCCGGTTCGTTGTCTGGTCCGGTTTTCAGAACTTGTAATCAATGATTTAAAAATAAGATCGGACCAGCCGGTTCAACCGTGAACTGGTCTGAAAGCCGGTTCGGTTCAACCTGAGAACCGGCTTAGCATCAAACCGGCCGGTTTTGGCCAAAACCACCGGTTCAACCGGTGAACAGGTCCCGGTTTCTTAAAACTGGTCGATTAAAATTTTTTTAATATAAATAATTAAATAAATTATTTATTAATCTTAATCAATTATTATAAAACTTTTAAATGTGTATTAAGTACATTAATAAATATTAATTTGCCGCCTTAGCATCAAACCAGACGGTTTTGGCATGGCAATTTAACTGGTGAACCGGCAAGTTTTTTTAATATACATAATTAAATAAATTATTTTTTAATATTAAATAAATATTAATATTAATCTTAATCAATTATTATAAAATTTTTTAATTCGTATTATTAATTTGAACAACCTCATGTCATCAATTCTCCAAATGAGCTCTTGGCATGAGAGAAAATTAAAAGGTATATAAACTACGCAAAGCAAAACTTCCCAAGCAATGTGGGGCTAAACCATACAAAGCAAAGTCCCATCTTTAGTTTCATAATTTTATGCTTTGTATAGTTTTGTATTATTTTTTTTAAAAAAATTTTTAATTAGTTTTTATAATATTAATTTTTTTAGTTGATAATATTTATTTTCTTAGTTCATAATATTTAATTTTTTTCTATTTATTTTTTTATATTTTTCATTATATATATTATAAAGTTTATGTGGATTAATTTTTGTTAGTCAAACCACTTGTTGCGTGCGAGAATATACGCGGCGGTAGAGCTTGTAAATTCGCGTCCTAGCGTTGCACGAGTATTCCGCACACAAACAGAAAAGAGAAAGTGAACACCAAGGTTTTTACGTGGAAAACCCAAAAAATGGAAAAAACCACGGGGCCTCGCCCAGTTGTGAAGTTCCACTAGTGTTTTCGTAGATTACAAATGGCGGATTTCTTCCCACAAGTCGGGATAATCCAAATACAACTTGTCTCTTCCACGAAATTCACAAAATCCTGCGAATTCCCTGTGTTTTCTGAAAATCCGGCAGAGTTCCGGCGTCTTCAGGCGGCAGGAAAAAACTCCGGCGGCGGTGGTCGAGGAGGTGAGGAATCTCCTATTCCCCTTTCTCCTTCTTCTTCTGCGAATTCCTGGTGTTTCCCGAAAATCCGGCAGAGTTCCGGCGTCTTCAGGCGGCAGGAAGAGCTCTGGCGGCAGTGGTCGAGGAGGTGAGGAATCTTCTATTCCCCTTTCTCCTTCTTCTTCTGCAAATTCCTGGTGTTTCCCGAAAATCCGGCAGAGTTCCGGCGTCTTCAGGCGGCAGGAAGAGCTCCGGCGGCGGTGGTCGAGGAGGTGAGGAATCTCCTATTCCCCTTTCTCCTTCTCCTACTCTTCTTCTTCTCTCCCTTCACTTGAGTCCCTTTGGTGTAGAATGAGGGCTCTATTTATAGTTTTTCTGGAGTGGCATAGCCCGTAAATAGGCGTGAGATCAAGGGCGAACAGGGAGTGGTTTGAATGGACGGCCGATATCGAATCCTTTGATCATGCACTGTTCGTTGAGCATTTGATGGCCTTAATGTTGTCGGAATTCGATGATCTTGGGCTCGTTGGATTCGTCTCGTCGAGCCCTTCGATTCGAGTATAAGCTCGTCAAAATCGGAGACCGTTTGATAACTCAAATTGCGGTTTGAACCTTCTAACAGCGCTTTGAACCCTTGATTCGGACTCATTTGGGCTCGGATTGGGTTGATCTTGGTGTCGTTGGGTTCGTATTTCCGAGACGCTCAGTTTGACTGTAAGCTCGCTGAAATCGGAGTTCATATGCTCCCGAAATTATTTTTTGAAGTTTCTAACTGGTTTTTGCCTCGAGATTTGTGCCCGATCAAGATAATTTTTGCATGCCGTATCACCACTCAAGTAAGAATTATATCATATAAATTATAATAGAAATAATAATTTTTTATATTTGAATAATATTTTCTAAAGTTTTTTACATATTTAGATGTCTGGTCATAATATTATGATGTAAAAACTTTATAAATTTTAACATATTTACAAAACTTTGTAAATATTAAGTTTTTTAACATATTTGGTAAATATTATATTGTTAAAAAAATTTGTAAATATTATGGTATTTTTTTTTTAATATTTTTAGATGTTGCCAAATGAAATACTTTTATATAAAAATATTTAGTTATATTTATAATTTTATATTATGAGCTTTTAAATAATTTATGTTTATAAATTAAATCTAAATATGTAATATAAATTAACAATAATTTATATTAAATTGTATGGTTATTAAATTTCATTATTTTGTTAATTTTATTAATTTTTTATAATAATATTATTATTTATTACGACATACGGTTCAAACCGGTCGAACCGTGAACATCTCTTTCTTCAGGTTCATTGTCCGGTCCAGTTTTCAGAACCTTGCTTGTGATTTGCACTTTAAAAATATTAGTCTGCACTTATGATGCGCAAAAATAGAAGAAGTTTGTATATTGCACAATTAAGCAAAACAAAAATCATAAATATATTTATCATTGTAGCGAGATGTTGGATAAGAGTTTGTGAGCTCCATAGATGACTTGATTGTCCATTATATCTTCCAAACCTTTAATGGGAGACCTGAAGACTGGTGGATATGGATCCCCATTACATCGACTAACGAAAGCCGCTGAAAAAAGACTATAGGCAGCAATGAAACTAAACTTAGGGGACTAATTAACCTCTACAAAAAGATCATGCAGTGATGAGAGAAGCATTTCTAGGAGATTGAAAGAGAGGTGGTGAAGTCTAATGAGCATATAAGAATGGTTATATATAGGCTAAAGAATAGAGTATTATAGAAAAAAATATTCTTAATAATGAGGATATTTTATAATAATAATGATCATAAAATTCTACTATAACTATTACACACATACTCTAATATTCATATGGTATTGAATAATTCTAATTAACTCTAAGAAGGAGATGGTCTTTATTCGTTGTGTCGAATGGAAGGAAGAATCACTGTATGGGTCTAGGTGCTTTGCTCTTCCTTCTAGCTATTTTAAGTATCTTCTTATGATGGAATTTAATATCTCAACAAGACAAATACATCGACGTCGCCACTAATGATTTGATTTGAGTCCTAATGAACCGAAATCAAGCAATGAAAGCATACTTAAAAGCTTCAGGACCTCGATCGAGGGATCAAATGCTCTCCAATCCAGGCGCTCTTATAATCAAATTGAGTGGCTCAACGAGACAAATCTAATGATATTAATATCATTTGGTTCTGACATTATTAAGAAATTCAAATATTTGATAAATAATCTATCATGAATGGGATCAATATGGACCGTACAATAGAGAGTTTGAATAATATTTCAAATTTATCAAATGCCCTCCCAAAAAAACCTATAAATAGCCCTTCATCATCTACACGAACGGGGAGTTCAAGAGTGGGGAGAGCTAATGAACTCTAAAGCAATTTCATGCAATCACATCAACAACTACAATCAGCAGTTGCACCAACAATGCTAAACTATCGTCATCCGACTATTGTCATTTAAAATGTATAAATTAAGATGATTGCTTTTGTATATCAAGATTAAATCAATTCTATTTCCTAGGGAAAGTGAAGCCAAAATAACTTCTTAGAGCTGTTGGATTAATGGCACGTGACTACAAATTTTATGTCACGTGATCTTCATTTAATATAGCTCAAAAAATTCTCTTGTGAATTTATATATATTTAATTATAAATATTTAAAATTTTAAATCATAAATAATATTTTAAATGATTTAATTAAAAAAATATTTTTTCTTGTTGCAATTTAAACATTAAATAAATATTAAAATTTTGTGTTAATTATATAAACACATAAAAATATTATTATATGTAAATTAATCCACCTAAGTAGAACTTTAGGTTTCGTTTGGGACGGCTTTTTTATTGCTTTCTAAAACGGAGTATTAGTACAAATTTTTTTTATTTTTGTACTAAAACTCCGTTTTAGAAAGCAATTAAAAAGCCGTCCCAAACGAAGCCTTAATCTCTCCTAACTTTGGTATAGACATGAAGTTTTTAAGCAATATCATAATTTTATACAAATTTTAATTTTATTATGAAAAATTATACCTTTAAATCCTTTAACATAACATAAAATAGTGACTCCTTTGTAAGAAAAATTAGGATAATAAGAAATATAATAAAATGATCAAATTGCCTTAAATAAATAGTCTACAAATACTAAATATCATGACTAAATTGACATGATACACATTTTTCGCAGGGCTAAAATTTTAAACTTGGTTATGAAAACATGTCATCTTCTCCCTCCAATGGACACAAAAAGCCACCTGTGTACTTTACATGAACAAATGAATCACCTGGTACATAGGTAGAGCACGTGTGACTTGCTACACAAGCGAGCTACCTATAAACAAATCTGATATTGGTATCATATAAAGCAGACAAGTCAAACATACAGAAATGAAAACTAGTTCAAAAATTTCTAGATGTCTTTCAATTGATGAAACTGATCTATGTACAAAGAGTTTCTCAATTACATTTGTTTGTTACACAACTCAATTTGGCTTGTTGGTTTGGAGCTTAGGCTACCAACAAAGAGGTCTTGAGTTCGAGTCTTGTGTATGCAATGTGTTTGTGACTTTGCCCTAACTGGCCTAAATGTCCAAAAAAAAAAATGTGGTTGTTCAGTTAAAAAGTAAGCTCCAGAATAAACATCCTATATTGCACAACACTGTTGACCTTGATTTTGTCAGAGCCCTTGGACCAAGCCAAGACCTAAGGTCCCTCCCAGTCAATTCAGTGGGTCAGATTGAGTCTGTTGAGCCCAGACCCAGGCCCTGGGTCAACCTGGTTGACCAGGTCAACTAGGGTTGACCAAAATTGACCCTGATTCCCTTCTGATTGATTTCAAATCAATTCTGGGGCTTCTCAAGCCCAATTCCTCACTCCCCTGGACTCAAATGGTCATACTGACTTTATTGAGCTCAGACCTGAGTCTTGGGTCAACCTGGTTGACCAAGTCAACCCAGGTTGACCAATTAGGCCCTTTAGAGCCTAAAACAATTTCAAAAGCATATAAACCCTTGCATGGCCCAATTCCCCACTCTTATGGCCTCAATTGACCAGGTTGACCAAGTCAATCCTTGACTTGGTCAACTAAAGTCATAATGGGTCAATTTTAAACCATTAAGGCCATTTAAGAACTTAATTATTGCGATTAAAGCCTCCAATTAATTTGAAATTCCAAACCCACGGCCAAATAACTCTATTTCCCTCCTAATTGCTCTTAGATTGGATCTTGGCCGTTGAGCATGAGGTTAGACCCTTAAAATAGAAAACTTTAGGTTTTTTTGTGGACTTTTTGCTTAGAACTTTTTCCCTAGAGCGTCTTGGCCCGAGATTTTTCGTGTGAGAGCTCTAGAGGCCTCCCTCCACCTTCCCCAATCGAATCCCGACGGCCAAAGCTCGTCGGCGGCGAGATTCTGGCGACCCGAAGGCTTGGACATTCAAGGTTTCGATCCGACCAATCCGTAGCTCGTTTGATCGAGGATTCAAGAAGGAAAACGTACGAGGACAATCTACAAGTGCAGCCGTATTAAGATCTTGGAGATCCCACGGTGAAAACTCTTTAAAACCCTTAGAATAGATCACATAGCCTCGGGTTAAATAGCTTTTCAAAAAGCTGATTATTTTCCAAACGGACACTTCCCCACGATTTATATTCATGTATGGATCTTAAGTTTAAAATTTTGTGAAATTCCATCGATTATTTTGAGAGATCGAAGCAAAAAACGAGACTAGGGTTTCGGTTCAATTGATTTGAACTAAGCCAGATCTTGGTCGTCGATCTCTAGACGGACGGCTTTGATCCCGCCCGTCGCGATCTGAATTGACCGCGGGCCGTCGTCTGTGGTTGTCGCGTGCCACGCGGCGCAATCTGGGCCCTCCACCCGAACCGCGTGAATCCAACGGCCACGGGAGCTCGCCAACGTGGATTAGTGGCCTCGGCTTGATTGCGGCCAAAAAATACATGTAACCACTCAAATTGCTCGTATTCTCGGCCTCTTTAATTTAAAATTATTTTTGTTTAAAAATATTATGTATTTTCGGAATTGTTTAAAAAATAGTAAAAAAGAAATTAAAAATTTATTTAAGGTATTATTCTCATATTATTATTATTATTCTTATTAATGTTTATTTTACTATTACTATTATTACTGTTATTATTTTGACCTATTTTAAGTATTATTATTTTTATTATTAATTATTATTATTATTTAAATGATTAAAAGTAGTTTTTATAATTAAGTCTTATTATAGCTATGTTAACTATTTTAATTACTTAAAATATCATTAATAATTAGGATATTACTACTATTATATTTTAAATTACTTTAAAATTTCAGAGACTTTGATACTTTAATTTAATATTATTCAAAGATTATTTTAAATAATTATTTTTCAAATAAAAATACCCTTTTATTGTATTTAAAATGTTTGAAAAATCATATCTAATTCGTTTTAAATCATATTTTGGCGTGCAACCCCTTAAATTTTTCAGAAAAATGTGAACTTTATTTTAAAATTATTTTAATTAGCTGATTCTTGCTGTCCTGATAGATTCCTGTTTGGATATGTTTATTGGAGTATTTTCCTATTATTCAAATAATTTATTATGATAATTATTTTTAAATTAAAAATTATTTTCAAACTATTTTGAAACCTCGATTGGGTGGTCAGTGGGTCTCCCATATATGTATTTATTACAAATTGATCTATTTTTAATTACATTATTTTCCAAAAGTTTATATATTTGTAAGTATTTTAAAATATTTTAAAATTACTTATATACATTAAATCTCCTAATTTTTGGAGTCCCATTTCATGAAATTTTAAACTTAGGGTCTATGTGTGAAGAGCAATCATGGGAGAGTGAATTAGTGAATGGTTGAGTTTCAATCATTCACTAATCCCTTCATTATTCGTACTTACTTTTCGTTTGTCGTAGATTAAATGTGCAGGTTGCACCACGAGCACTTAGTTTAGGCTCTCCTAGCTCTAAGGAGATTGTGTGTTTACTGCTTTTGTATGTTTCCCATGCATTATTACTTTGAGGGTTAGTTCAAAATATAATTTATACCTTTATAACGTAGTGATACCCTGAGGATAACAATTAAGAACCCATCTGGTGAACTTAGAAATTTTCTAGGGACTAGGATAGATCCTTGATTGACATGAAAACTTCAAAATTTAAACTTAGAGACATCTTGAACATCCCAGAATTTTCTAGAAATCTTTAGGATTTGTTAGACCCCTTAATTAACCAACCCTAATTAACCTATTAAATAGGGCCCGGTAGCCTTCTAAAAATTACAATAAATATTTCTTAGGTCAAAAAAATAATTTCTATATCTTGAATTGTTTAGAATATAATCATTGACCTTAGATAAATAGGGCTCCATAGTTTGACTTTAGGTTGACCCTTAATTTGACCATGGGTGGAAATTATTGTTTTGCCCCTAATAAATCATTAAAAATTATTAAAAATCCCAAATTCTCTACAAATACTTGGGAACACCTTCTTAGGTCATTCCTGGCCTTTGGGAGTGATTCCAATCAGTTTGGAGCTGGTTTGGATCAAAAGCATAAAATCAACCATTAATTAGGAAATTTTAATAATTCAATAAATACCCTGAACTTAGAAAATTCATAACTAATTGCAGAAAATTTCAAATTGAGCAAACTCAGTGGAATTAGACTCCTATTAAGGCCTAGTATTTATGAAAAATATTAGGATTCCAGAAACTCACTTAAATTAGAAACTCAACTTTTTGGTTAATCCAAGCCTATAATTTAGGGTCCGAAATTTAGAAAATTCATAACTTTGCTTAGGAAACTCCAAATTTAGAGTACTACCTGTCTAACTACTCGTCTTAAGGTCTAGTATTTTTCTAAAATAGTAGGAGACCAAAACCTAGCCTATTTCCCCTAGTGACTTTTTGGACCCTTAACTTAGTACCCAGGAGGACCCGAGACTTTCCAAAATTGGTTAATACAACTTAAACTTCAAATATCATCACCATAACCTTTTAAAATTGATAAACAAACTAAACTAACTAAAATGGATCATAACTCATTAATATTTAAACTTTAATTTAAAAATCTCCTTTTCTGGCCTATAGCAAACCTGAACTGTAGGCAATTTTAACTAATTACCTAAGTTAGGACCTATCTAAGCTACATCAATCATACACACATATAGAATTGTTTGCTAGGGCGCCACTTCTAGACTTAGGCTAGGCCGATATTTATTTCTTTCTGCTGTGTGTCGAAGCTTTCCGTGGTTTTCATTACATGATGTTTGAAATTAAATTTGTGTGTTTGCTTACTTTTCTTGTACTATGTGGATATGATGTGATGAGCGTTAGATGTACCCCTAGGTTAGGAACGACATATATATATATATATATATATATATATATATTGTTCTTTCGTGTAGGTGGCCATGCTCATGCTATGCTAAAAGGGGGGGCAATATTATGATTTCTAATGATGTTTTATGCAGGTGTTTGCTCAGTCCCCCCTAAATAAATGAGGGCAAAATAAAAATAAATATAACTGCTACAGGTGTTATAGGTGGATTCCTTAGCCCTCATAATTAAGAGCATGGCTTGGCACAACTTCAATGGGTTGCATTTTTATTTTCATATAAATTGCTTGAGATTTTTATTAGGATAACCTTGCATGGCTTTTAAATTTTCTGCTTTTGTTTAATGTAAATTCATTTGTATTATTGGTAAGAGTTATGAAAATGACTCTGAGTTGGGATATTCTTATCTCACTCGAATCCCAAAAGAAGAAGGCATCCTTACAGGGGAGAGTCTTCTTCCATTTGAGAGATCGAGTTGGATGACTTTAGATATCCAAAGAGAAAAGGCAATACTCCCTAAAGAGGAGAATTGTCTGTTTGTTTGGATATTCAAGCCACGACGGATACAAGGAGTCCAAGGAGGAGAGATCCAAGGAGTCCAAGGAGAGGAGATCCAAGGAGTCCAAGGAGAAGGAGATCCAAGGAGAAGATACCCAGAAGACTGAAGAGTTGAAGACATGAAGATCAATATTCCACTCAAAGTCATTTGCGTCTGTCATAGGCTTACAAATCCGGGTTATTGGCAGTGGTGCCCAGCCACTTTACTTTTCTACAGACCCTGGTTTGTAATTAAAGGTCAGTTGGCCTATGGACATTTATTTTATTAGTTTGATTTATATTGATGTGTTTACATTGATTGCGTAGTAGAAATTGTCTGCTTTTTCTATGTTTCTTTATTGCATGTCGTTTTTATTTTAGCCTAGTTATTCGTTAGGCTCTTTAAGGACTGTAGAATCTTTTCTACTCATAATGAAAAATTTAATATTTAAGTTCTAAATAATTTAAAAACTTAATGAACCTAGGGAATTGCCAGGACCGCCCGGGGTCGCATGCATATAACTACATCTTTCTTTCCTTGTTATAAGACATCTCCCTGTCTGCGGGTAGAGTCCGGATAATCTGTCCTATGAGGATGAAGTGCCGGACCTAGGGAGACCTAGTCTTTTCAAAAAAATATTTTCTATAAGCATGTTTTTTTTTTAAACTCTATAGCATTCATGAGCTAACATTTCAACTGACATGCATTGCATTAGAAATTAATTTAATTAAAATTTAATTGCATTAGTTAGGAGCATTACCCAACATAAGTCCAGGACCAATTAGGAAACTCTCTAGATGTTGGTCTTACTTCCAAAAACTGTACCTCCCACCTATCTTTCATAATTGACTTGATAGCATGGTTTTGAATCGATTAGGTGGTTGGCTGGCTCCCCAATCCAGACCAGGGTAAGTCCAGGCTTTGTATTGCATTAGCTAGGACATGGGTATTAGTGTGTGTAGAACACTAAACCCAACCTAGATATAGGGTTCAAGGCTACTACACTCGGTCTCGTAGTATGTCTAAAATAGTAGGTAGGTTCTTCCTTTTCAGGGACTCTAAATCCTACTTATATGCGTTACGGGATGATGTCACTTCCATGTTTTCTCTCACGCATGTGATCGAGTGATTGATTTTTATTTTCTTATGTTTCTATTTAGTACCCTAGAGCCTCCGAATGATGGAATGAGCTATGCATGTTGATTCAACTTTTTGAGACCATTCTTTCCTTTTGAGTAGGACTTCTTAGCATATACCATGTGCTGATCCCACTTTAAGGAGGGATAATATATGATCCTTAATTGAGAGTTTTCTCAGGCTCCGGCCTAGGATGTAATTAACCACGGGGGCTTGCACCCGTAGGAAACTTGGCCCCACATCTACTAAACCCCACTCGAGCTATTATATCGGGTGGGGGAAACCCGTGACTAGGTCGTGTATATTATTATCCATCAGGGTGTGTTGGCAAAAGCCTCTATCCTCAATGGTTAGTCGTATGCACGATCCAATCTGCCCTCCCATCGACCTGTTCGTGTCGAGCGTAGAGGTCTACGATCGTTTTGTCCTGCAGGATAGTGCGATCGCACCCTCTGCATTCGAACCCCACGAGCGGTGCTCCTTCAGAGGTCCACAAACACCACATGGATACTACAAAAATAGAATAAATAAATAAATAACTTACAAAATATTTTGCATAAAACAATTCACAAACTTGTGATTAGGCTGAGAAAATAAAAGTCTGCAAAAATTTCAACAACAACAACTTCAAGCTTTTATCTCACTATGTGCGGTCAGTTATCATTTGGATGCTTATCATTGTGCGATGGAGAGCGGCTTGCTTATCATTTGATTGCTTATTAGCGTCCCTCAAATCGAGTATCAAGAGCAAGGAGAGTCAATTTGTTACGAAGATAATTGAATTGATTTGGTGACAGTGCTTTTGTGAGGATATCAGCCGTCTAATCCTTTGTGTCAGCATGGTAAATAATGACTTCCTTGAGACGAATTCTATCCCAAATGAAGTGATAGCCAATTTTTATATATTTTGTGTGGGCATGGAAGATGGGGTTGTTGGCAAGGGAGATCGTTGAAATGCTATCACAGTAGAGTGGTGTGGGTTGTAGAGATGGGATTTGAAAATCTTAAAGAAATTTACAAAGACAGATTATGTCGGAGGCGACAGCTGTTAGTGCCCTGTATTAGCTTCTATAGAGGATTTGGCGATGATTGGTTGCTTTTTGACGCTCCAAGAGATGAGGGTAGCTCCAAGAAAGGAGTAGTGGCCTGTTGTGGATTTCCTATCTATTGGATCAGATGCCCAGTCAGAATCCAAATAAGATTGAAGGGTATGTCTCCTTTGCATATGGGTAGGCCTAGATGAAGAGCTCCTTTAATGTACCAAAGAAGTCTTTTCATCTATTGGTAATGTTGATTAAGTGAGTGGTGCATATGCTGACACAAATGAATGACGGTGAAGGCAATGTCGGGTTTGATAACAATTAGGTATTACAGCGAGCCATCAAGTTGGCGATAAAATGAGGGATTTTCATATGGTAGGTTGTTGTCGAGTTTGCTAAAGGATTTCATAAAAATGGGACTTACGGCAGGTTTGCAATTAGAGAGACCAGACTTGCACATGAGCTCACAGGTATACTGAGATTGGTGGAGTATGTAGGAATCTTGCTGGTTGTGAATAATGAAATGTGACCAAGATCCTTGAGGAGGAATTGATGTTGAAGGGCCACCAAGAGATTTTAGAGTGATTGGGAATTATTGCTAGTGATTGAGATGTCATCTACATATGTAGAGAAGTATATAAACTTGAGTGTTGGAGGACATATAGATGAGGAGTGACGGGTCAGAGTTGCTGAAGTGAAAGTTGCAGCAGAGGAGAAAGTTGGAGAACGTGGAGAACCACTGCGTGGGGAATGTTTGAGGTCATATATGACTTTGTGGAGTTTACACACATGATTTGGGTGTAGTTGGTCAATGAAGCTGGTAGCTTGAGTCATTTAGATTGTTTCTTCTAAAGATATCAAGTTGGCAAATCGGCTAGTTTTTGTTAAGGGCTATGATAAGGAGATCTCGAATGGTGGTAAGTTTAGCTATTGGACTAACAGTTTCATAGTAATTGATACTGTATTGTTGCTTGAAACCTTGTGCTACTAGTCTTGCTTTGAGGAGGTCAATGGAGCCATCAAATTTAAGATTTGTTTTGTATTCATTTATAGCCAAGGATGGGTTGATTTGTGGTGGTGGGGGGGGGGGGGGGGGGGGGGGGGGACATGGCTTACCACCATTATGGGCTTTTTGAGGCTTGATTATAGCAGGTTGGGGTAAATGGGTTATGAAGTTGGGAGGTTAATGTGAAGATGGATTTTGGTTTAAGGTGACTGATTTTTTCTCTTGCTGTCATGGGGTGTCAATTTTGTGGAGGTGATGGATGGTTAGAGGTGTGGGTATGAGAAGATTGTGGAGAGATTGGAAGTGGTAAAAGATTACCAGTGGAGTTTGTATTAGATTGAATTATGGGAGTTGGGGAGGGAATGTGGATATAGAAGAGCTAGATGCTGGAGTGGAAATGCTTTGAGAGTGGGGAATTAAGAGGAGAGGCGATAGGGTGAGTGGATGAGAGTTATTAGTGGTGGGGTGAATATATAGAAAAATAGTTTATTGAAATGTAATGCGTCGAGATATATGTATTTTGTGGGTTTATAAATTTTAACAATGATAGCCTTTGTGGACATTGGAGTATCCTAAAAAGATAAAAGGTATGGAGCAGAGTGAGAGTTTGTTGGGGGACTAAGGGTGTAGTCATGGAAAACAGAGATGTGGACCTCCGAAAGGACACCACTACGGTTACAGGATTACGGAGGGGTATACGACCGCACCCACCCGAGAGATAGAGACGATCGCAAGCCTCCGTGCTCTTCACAAACAGATCAATGGGAGGGCATATTAGATCATGCATACGACGGACTACTGAGGATAGCGGCTCTCGCCAGCACACCCTGATGGGTAGTAATATACACGACCTGATTAAAACAATGGGTTTCTCCCACCCGATACATCAGCTCGAATGAGATTTGTAGATGTGAAATTCAATTTTCTACGGGCGCAAGCCCCCGTGGTTAATTACATTTAAGGCCAGAGCCCAAGAAATCTCTCGATTAAGGATCACACATTATCCCTTCAGGTGGGATTGACACATAGAGTTAAGACTAGGAAGTCATACTCAAAGGGGAAGAAAGGTTCAATTTGGATTAGTCAACATACACGGCTCATACTGACTTCCGGAGGGACTAAGGTAGTGAGAAGAAACTGAAGAAAAGAAATAAAATGCTCGACACATGCTTGAGAGAAAGATGGAAGTGGTGTCATTCATGTGACACAGATAAATAAGATTTATAGTCCCTGAAGAATAGAGAACTTACCCACTATTTAGGCATACTATGAGACCGAGTGTAGTAGTCTTGAATCCTAAACCTAAATTGGGTTTAATGTTCTACGCACACTAACACCCGTGTCCTAACTAATGCAATGCAAAATTTGGACTTACCTCAGCCTGGATTGGGAAGCCAACTAACCACATAATCGATTTAAAGCCATGATGTCAAGTCATTTATGAAAGATGGATGAGTGGATTGGTTTTTAGAAATTAAGGCCGACGTCTAGAGAGTTTCCTAATTGGCATTGTACTTATGTCGGGTAAATGCTTCTAGAGCTAATACAATTAAAATTTTAATTAAATTAATTTCTAATGCAATGCATGTAGTTGAAGTATCAAAATCATGTATGCATAAGACTTTAAAAATATGCTTATTATAAAATAATTCTTAAAAGGAGCTAGACTTTCCCATGTCTGGCACCTCATTCTCATATGCCAGATTATCCGGACTCTACCCATAGGCGGGGAAGTGTCTCATAGCAATTGAGAAGAAGAAATGCAGTAATATGCATGCGACTCCAAATGATTCTGACAATTCCCTAGGTCCTTAAGTTTCTAAATTATTTAATTCTTAAAATTTTAGAGATTAGTTATGAGTAGAAAATATTTTAATCCTTAAAGAGCCTAACAAAATTCAGGCTAAAACAAAAACGTCATGCAAATCGCCAATAAACTAAAAAATATATGCAGCCCTAAAGGTAATCAATATAAATCAAACACATCAAAATAATCAGACTAAATAAATAAATGTCCATAGGCCAACTACCCTTAATTACAACCTAGGATATACAGAAAAGTAAAGTGGTCGGGCACGGCTACTAACAACCCATATTTTTAAGCCTATAAATGACACAAATGACTTTGAGTAGGATATTGGGTCTTCAGCTCTTCAGTCTTCTTAGATTTCTCTTCCTTCGACTCATTGGATTTCTCCTCCTTGGACTCCTTGGATTCGTTGTGGCTTGAATATCCAAACGAAGAGACAATTCCCCCCTTAAGAGGAGGGGGGTATTACCTTTTCTCTTTGGATATCTAAAAGTCATCCAAACTCGATCTTCCAAATGGAAGAATGCTCTCCCATTTGAGGATGTCTTCTTCTTTTGGAATTCGAGTTGGATAAGAATATCCCAACTCAAATGTCATTTTCACAACTCTCATAATCATTACAAATTATTACATTAATTGAAAGCAGTAAATTTTAGACTCTCCTGTAAGGTTATCCTAATAAAAATCCCAAAAAGTTATAATATTCCAAGCAGTTTATAAAGAAAGTAAAAGTACTCATCACAATCACACTTGACCATGCTCTTAATTACTTATGAGGGCTAAGCTATCTGTGGAGCACCTGTAGCATTATTATTATTTTATTTAGCCCTCATTTATTTAGGGGGACTGTGCAAATTCTGAAGCACCTGCAAAAAACATCATTAGCTTTTAAATCATGATAATTATCCTCCTTTTATTTAACACTGCATGAGCATTGCCACCTGCAGAAAACATCATTAGTATAAAGATATTGATCCAAACATAAGGGTAGGTCTAATGCAGAATCAAATCAATTCCCACAGTACAATAAAAGCAAGCAAACACAACAATTTTAATTTTTCACAGCATGCAGTAAAATCTTGGAAAACCTGGCGCACAATAGAGAAATAAATACCGACCTAGCCTAAGTCTAGAAGTGGTGACCTAACAAACAATTATATGTGTGTGTAAGGCTTGTGTGATTTTGGATAGGTCCTATGTAGGATGATCAGTTCAAATTGCCTAAGGTTAGAATTCGTTGAAGGCCACAAAAGTAAACTTCATTTAAAGTTTAAATATTAATGAATTAAGCTCCATTTTAGTTAATTTAGCTTGTTGGTTCCTTTTTAATGCTAAGGGTAATGGTAATTAGAGTTCAAATTGTATTATCCACTTTTGGAAAGTCCCGGGTCATCCTAGATATTAGATTGAGGGGGTCCAAAAGGTCACTACATGAAATATGTTAAGTTTAGGGTAAGTAAATACTAGACCTTAAGGTGAGTAGTTAGGCTTTGAGTTTGTTGGATTTGAAGTTTTCTATGCAAAGATATGATTTTTTAAAGTTTTGGACAATTAATGAATTATTAAAACTGCCTAATTAGGGGTGATTTTATGGTTTTGCTCCAAACCAGCTCCAAACTGATTGGAATCACCCCCAAAGGTCAGGAATGACCTAAGAAAGTGTTCCTAAGTGTTTGGAGAAAATTTAGAATTTTTAATAATTTTTAATTATCTAATAGGGGCAAAATGATAATTTTTAGTTAATGTTAAATTAAGGGCCAGATTAAGGTCAACATAAGCTGCCCTAATTATCTTAGGTTAATAATAGAATTCTGAACAATTTAAGCTATTGTGGGTATTTTTCTGAATTGAAATAGATTTATTGTAATTTTCAGAAGTTATCGAGCCCTAATTAATGAATATATTAGGGTTGGTTAATAAGGGGTCTAAAAGCTCATAAAAATTCCTAGAAAATTCAGAAGGGTTTGGGCTATCACTAAGTTTAAATGTTCAAGTTTTCATGTCAATCAGGGATCTATCCTAGCTCATATAATTTTTCTAAGTTTTTGAGACGGGTCCTTAATTATTGTCTTTAGGGTGTCACTATGTTGAATGGGTTTAAATAGAGTTTTGAACTAACCCTCAAGATATCAATGTAGGGAGTCACAAAAAAATAGTAAATACACTATGTCCTTAGATCTAGGAGAGCCTAAGCTAGGTGCTTGTGCATCATACACATGCAAAATATGATGAAAGAGAAACTAAGTACGATTAATAATGTGATTAGAGCATGATTGAGACTCAATCATTCACTAATCTATTCTCCCATGAATGCTATTCATGCACATAATATATCTTTAAAATTTCATCAAATGGGTCTCCCAAAATTAGATTAATTTAATAATATATGTAATTTCAAAAATAATTTAAAATATTGATATATTAAATAAAAGAAAATATAAGTTTTTAAGAAAATAATATAATTCAAAATAATTCCATTCATAGATATTTGGGAGACCCATTGGCCATTCTAACGATGTTTCAATAAGGGTTTAAAAATAATTTTTAATTTCAAAATAATTATTTTAATAATTAATTGAATATTATTTAAAATACTCAAAATAACAAATTAAAATAGAAACCAGTCAGAAAAAGATAATTTGCTATTTAAAAATATTTTTAAATAAAAATACATAATTTTTTGAAAAATTCAAGGTATTGTTCATCAAAATCGGAGTTAAAACGAAAAAGATGTGATTTTTCCAAGTTTAAAGGAAATAAAAGGGTTTCAAAAATAATTTAAAATAACTAAGATTTAACAATAATTATTAAAATAAGAGAAATTAAAAGATTACAATTTCTAAAATTTTAAAGTAATTAATTAATTTTTCTTTTGAAAATAATAATAATAATAATAATAAACAAGATATTTTAAAATAATAATAATGATAAAGATTTTTAAAATAATTTGAAAGAAAGTAATAGTAAAAATAAATAATAATAATAATAATAATAATAATAATGATAAAAATTTAAAATAAAACTAATGATAATAATAATAATAATATAATATTAAAGAATACTTAAAATAATATCGTTAATAATAATAATATTACATAAATAATATTAATTCTTAAAATAATAATAATAATAATAATAAAGTTAATATAATAATAATAAAACAAAAATATAATAATATAACAATAGTAATTGCAATTAAAATAACTTAATTTTAAAATAATAATAATAATAATATTATTATTATTATTATTATTATTATTAAATAACCATTTTATTATCTTTAAATTTTTTTTAAAATATACAAAATATTTTTCATTAAAAATAATTTTAAATTAAAGATGTCGAGAATACGAGCAATTTGATTACACGCATTTTTTGGATTTATAAATATTTTTAAATAATTATTTGAAGAAAATAAAGTTTAAAACTAATTTTAAACAAAATTAATTAAATAAACGACAGCGGTCAGACACCTAGCGCTCCAGGATTGGCTCCACGGTCCCATGAATTTATATCGGTGGTGGTCAGACACGTGGCGCCACTTATACACGTAGACGTCGATCTCGGGTTGTTGATTCCGCGCGTTTCAGATTCGATGGCTCTGATCGCGCCGGACCGAGAGGATGACCGAGGGCTCGATTCGACGGTTCGGACGGAATCGCAGAATGACGTGATCTCCGTCATTGATCGAGCGATCAACGTTCGAGATCTCATACCGTCGGGATTAGGGCGAAATCGAGGCTCCAAAGCATTTTTTGCCCCGTTCTCCTTCTATATTCAACCAAATTAAATGAAATTTTAGACATAGACTCTATCAATGAAGAGCATTCATGGGGGCCTATTTTTGAGATCTAAAACGTGATAAATAAAATGTTATTTAAACCTAATTGCCCTAAGCTAGGGTTTGCGGTTTAACCTAATCCACATAGTGGATTCGGGAGATATTGGGCTTGTTGCAGTTATAGATTGTCCACGCATATTTCTCCTCTTGAAATCGAGTCTTAATTCATCTTGGATCGAACGGGGGAAGGCTTGGAAGAGATTTAGCTTCGGTTCGCCAAAGATATCGCCGGCGGCGAGGTCTTGGCGGCGAGATTTAGTCGGGAATAGTAGAAGGTGGCTATAGGAGGTCACTTGGACCAATCCTGACCCTAAATAAATTTAATCTCCATACCAATCTAGACTCTAGGATTCTCCTAGATCCATATCCTAGGATCTACTCTAGACCTTAGGATTCCTCCAGACAAATCTAGACCTTAAGATCTATTCTAGGTCCTAGGATCCTTCTAGACTCTAGACCTTAGGATCTACTTTAAACCCTAGGACTCTTCTAGACTCCATACCCTAGGATTTTATTAGACTCTAGGATCCTTTTAGATCCTAAACTTTAGGACCAATCTAGGCCCTAGAACTCTTCTAGATTCTAAATCTTAGAGTCTCTCTAGATTTTAGGACCAATCCAAATTTAAATCAATCAAAACCTCTGATCAATTCAAATCTTAAACAAATGTAGACTTCAATCAATTCAAACTTCAAACCCATTCAAACTTTAACCCAGTCCAGTTTAAAATCCAAACTCCAATCCAAACCTTGATTCTATCTTTGATCTAGCTCTAACCCTTTCCAATCATTTTTGATCACCCAAATGATCACAAATGATCTGGATAATTCAAATCATGTCATCCAAATTTAAAACACAATTCAAACCTAGAAATCAAGACTCAAATCTAAGGTTCAAAGGCCTTGTACTTAAAGCATTTTCCATTGATTTTTCAAACACTTCAAAACCAAGCCAAACAACCTCTGATTTAGAATCTATCAATTTCATATTGATAGGAACTGTCTCTAAGGGCAACCCTCCAAATTTGAGTTCATTCTGAGGTCTCTAACCCCAGAAACTAAATCGAAATCCAAAGGCTGTAAAACCTTCATTTATTTATGGACTATGCCACTGGACTTTCCACCCAATAGATCCTAACCTTAAAGCTTTTTCAAAAGCCTTTAATCACTTCTAAACCCTTGATTATAACCCATTGAACATTAAAATGTATTTTGGAGGACCCACTTTGACCCCCAGTTGACTAGGGGTCAAAATCACCAAAATGCCTCTTAAAGGCAATTTTGAAGTTTTCTCCAGACTTCAATATGCCATTTTCAAATCAAACATCAAAACATCTCCCAATGCATCCTAATCACCACTAGGAGTGCAATGGACTAAAGCCCTGACCCTGGTACCCCTTAAGGGTTCAAATATATATTTCAAATCAAATGAACTCCAAATTGTTTAGAACCACTTTCAGCAAGTTTCAAATATCAAACCAAACCTGTTGGATCCAAACTTAGGCCCTGGGTCAACCTAGTTGACCAAGTCAACCTAGGTTGACCAAACAGACCCTTAAGGGTTAAAACAGACATTTTGACTGAATTGACCTCCCCAGACCTGGGGAACACCTCCAATGGTCTCCAAATATTTATTTCAAACCTGTCCAGACCATAACCAGCCCCTGGGTCAACTTTGTTGACCAAGTCAACCTTGGTTGACGAAATGGCCCTTAAGGGCTTAAATAGTCATTTTGACCATTTAAAACCTTTTGACCGTTAAACCACCTCTAGCAAGCTTCAAATAATATTTCAAAACCATTGAATCCAAACCTAAACCTTGGGTTAGGCAAACCTAAGTGTATTTGACCAATTCAACTCACTTGAACTTGGTCAAATCCCATCATATAATCAAACCCCATTCAAGCAAAACCTTCTAAACCCTCAATCTCATTCCTATCTATGGTTCAATCATCCCCAAAATTACTTTGAATTAAACTCTAGCTTGTTTGATCAAGTCAACCCAACAAGACTTGGCCAAACCATCTCAAACTCATATGCTTCCATTTAAATCCCAATCCCTTAGCTTGATTTTTATTCCAAGCTACTTCAATCAATGCATGATGCCACCTTGCATGCCATGTCACTTATGTTGACCAGTTGATTGGTCAAACCAGTCAACTATGGCTTAAAAGAACCTTAAATAATTAAGTTTCCTAGGTTAATCAAATCCACTCAACTCTAGCCATTCAAGCCTATTTCAGAACCTTCTAAACACCTTTAAAACTAGGGGTGTCAATATTTGACCCGACCCGAAAACCCGACCCGGAAAATCCGGGTTGGACCCGACCCGTTTATCAAACAGGTCGGGTTCGGGTTCGCATATTTGACCCGTTTGAAAAACGGGTCGGGTTCGGGTTGACCCGGCGGGTTGACGGGTCAACCCGGCAACCCGTTTATTTTAAAAAATTTTGAATTTCCCACCGTTTCCACCCGCCTGACCGCTGCCCGCTGCCCGCCTGCCCGGCGCTGCCCTGCGTGCCCGCCTGCCCGCGTGCCCGCACTGCCCCGCGTTCCCGCGCGATGCCGTGTGCCCGCGCGAATGCGCGATGCCATCTGCCCGGCGCTGCCCCTCGCCCCGTCGCCTGCGCCCCCCGCTGCCGCTGCCGCGTGCGGCATGCCCAGCCTGCCCCGCGCGATGCCGCGTGCCCGCCTGCGGCCAGCGCGAATGCGCGATGCCGCGTGCCCTTCCAGTCGCGGGTCGTGTCGAACCAGCTCGCGAGTCGTGGCCGAACCTTCGCGAGTCGCGGCCGAACCAGCTCGCCTAGTCGCCACTGCCGGGTCGCGGGTCGTGTCGGGTCAACCCGGCAACCCGGCCAGGTCGGGTCTGGGTTGAAATGTCCGACCCGTTTGCAAAAACGGGTCGGGTTCGGGTTGACCCGTTTAGATCCGGGTCGGGTCGGGTTCGACCCGAACCCGACGGGTTGACCCGAATTGACACCCCTATTTAAAACCCCATATAATCCATGGTTTGTCTCAAAATCAGCTCTTAATCAAATCCATGTGGACTATGGGACAAAAGAGGCTTTCCACCTCACATGTCCTTGTGTCCTTTTGATTACCTTCTCCCACCAACTACCATGCCACATGGCAAGCATCTAGGGAGATTTCTAGCTGATCTCAATTGTCCATTCAAGTTGGAGGGACTTGAATAGGGCAAAAAATTGAAATGAGGGTTCATTCTCAACCCCAACTCTCTCTCTCCAGATTCAAATCCCCCAGCTGAGCTCTCTACTCATTCAATCCTTCAAGAACCTCCCACACACTCCCCAAGTCGAATCCAACCGGTCAAAGCCACTAGCGACTGTTAAGAGAGTTGCTATTTGCATGTTTTACATTCTTGCAACTTGTATAGTTTTCATGATTTCAAATAATTATTATTTTATATGTTGATATCTCCTAACATTTTTTAGAAATAATTGTATTTGCTCTTGTATGTACTAACATTTCAGGAAAAAATGAACTCCAAACTACTGAAGACTTCAAATCAAATTCAGCATGAGATTTCTTGTAATTTGAAGCTTGTATTTTTTAGTTGAATTAAGTTTGAGAGTGAGAGATTGTAATTGAGTAAATAAACATACACACTTAAGGAGATCTCTAAAAATTTTGTACTGATCGTACGGGACGATCAGGTCAGTTATTTCCTCGAAAAAGAGCAATGGAACGAACAGGATTTGCAGAAAATTTTTCTAAGTCCTGATCGTCTAGGACGAATGCAAATTCGTCCCAGGACGAATTGGGCTCTGGAAAAATTTCTTTCAGACGAAATTTATATTCGTTATAGGACGAGAAGCCCTCTGGACAAATTTCGTCCAGGACGAACTCAAATTCGTCCCAGGATGACTTGGGCTCTGAAAAAATTGTGTTCAGACGAAATTTATATTCGTTTCAGGATGACAAGCCCTCTAGACAAATTTCGTCCAGGACGAACTCAAATTCATCCCGGGATGACTTTAGCTCTAGAGAATTTTCATTCATACGAAATTTATAACCGTGCCAGGATGATCTGTCCTCTGTAAACATTTCATCCATAAAAAGTCAGTTTCGTTCCAGGACGAAGTGAAACGACTCTTCAACGTTTCGTTGCGTCCTGCAATTTTTGGGAACCGACCTATGAAATAACCGTTCGTATCGGACGAACCTAGTTCGTACGGGATGAAGTGTGAGTACGAAGTCATTTCGTACCCATACACATTGGGTTCGTTTCCAACGCATTAAAGTAAAATCATCCGGGACGATTCAGGATCGTACAGGACAATCCAGGATCGTACAGGACGATCCACTCGTGATAACTTGAATTTTTGCAATTTTTGGATTGTTTTTCTTATCTCTTCTATAAATAGTCCAATTTAGACTGCCTCCAAATCTTTTTGTCTACTGATCTTCGTGCCTATTGAAAGAAAAGTCAAGCAGAGAGTGTTCAAAGGAGGATTTCTACTACTGGAGCGTGAAGGCTTCACTTGGTATTCAAAGGTAAGAATCTATACTTGTGATTTGGGATTACATCACTTTTTTTCTTTCTTCCTTCTAGAATTCTTGTGAGAAGATCTGTCAAGAAAATCCAGTTCTCTGCCGACACTTGGAGAGTGTGAATAGTCGAATGGTTCTTTGCCCACACTTGGAGAGTGTGAACAACCGAAGGGTTCTTTGCCTACACCGGGAGAGTGTAAAAAGATGACGATTCTCTGCCAACATTGAGGATAGTGTAAAAGGATGACGGTTCTCTGCCAACACTGGAGATAGTGTAAAAGGACGACGGTTCTCTGCCGCACCGGGTAGTGGTGGAAAGAGTTTTTGTAAAGGCTTCTCCGCCTTGTTGTGGGTGCTAAAGGAGAGTCACTAGTAGTATTAGTGCAATACTCGGAGGGTGCCTCCGGGGAGTGGATGTAGGTTTGGTTTTGACCGAACCACTATAAATTTAGTGTCTTTTACTTTTCGTTTTTTTTTATTTCTGTATTTTTTTGTTTAATATTGTGGTTGAAAAATATTTTCTATAAAAACTAATTAAAGTTTATTTTTTGGTTTAAATTTTGATAAGAGGGTTAATTTTTTTAATTACCAATTCACCCCACTCTCTTGGTTAGCCGTGGGACATTAACTTATGTTTAACAACCTAATTCATATTGAATGAGTTTCAACAGCGACTGGCTTCCCGGCGAGTCTAGACGTTTTTCGTTCAAGGGGTCATAGTGCTCGATCCAGATGTTTTTAGCTTGAGGGTTCTTCATCAAATATTAGCGTAGACAGTCCACAAGTTCAAAGAGCCAAAGAACTAGTTTAGGTACACTAGATTAAATAGCTTTCTTTACAGCACGTTTTAAAAAAAATATTGAATCCCTAAAAATGCTCTTCATTAATTAATTTTGTGCTTAAAATTTTAAGTAAAATGGTTTAAAAAATTGAGAGAACCAACCAAAAAATGGATACTAGGGTCGCTCTACATAAGTCTTTACATACATTTTATCAGAATCGTTGATTTTGAATTCAACGGTTTCGATCTGATCGTTTGGCAGCTTCGTTCAACCGTGGATTCGATTCTGTGGCCAGTTTCTTCGTTCGGCTCCATCCTAGCCATTCGATTCAGAATGCGGGAATCCAACGGTGCTCGTTCAAGCTGACTCAGTTAAGTGAAACTGCGTGGTGCTATATAGTTTTCGACGAGTTTTGATTTTGATTCGATTTTATTTGAGTTTTGATTGGACATATTTGTTTTATGTCGATTTTGGCATTCGCGCCCTTAAGGGAAATGTCGATGACAACATTTTTCTTAAGGTAGGTAGATTGTAAAACCCCTTCGAAGTTCATTTTTGTGAGTGCTGTTAGTCCGAACGAACCGACCTTAGTACATGACGAACTGAAGAAAATTGTGAAAAATATGTATGGTTCGTATGGACGAACTTGGGTTCATCGGGACGAACCGTCAGGATGAACTGAACAATTTTTGCCCGAGAGCATCGTCCAGAGACGAAACAAATTGAAATTAATTTTCGTCTGTACTATCCGTGGCCAGAGGAGTTCATCCCAGGACGATCAGGGCTTCGTCCTGGACGATCCTGCTTTATAAATAGAGGATTTGAGATATTTTGAAGAGAGAGAAAGAAAAGGAAAGAAAAGGAAACATATTGGTTTCGGAGGCCATGGAGCACTCTTCATCCATCGTCTCAGTTGAAAGATTTTTTTATCTCGAAGTAAGGAATTCGAATCATATTTCTGATTTTAAAGATTTTGTGTTTTGGTATTTTTCTCCTCAATTTTGTATTTTCGTTACCGAAATTCGTGCATATCTTTGTATTGACGAAACTTTTACCGCGTAACTTTTGGTATGTTATTGAAATGATATTTTTGCACGATTTAAGTATTTTCTGAAATATTTTCACATGATATTTTGAGTTATGTGCGGTTTTTATCGAATAGAAAATTATCTGAATATTGGAAAATATTGCTTCAGTAAAAGTAAAGTTTTGAAACGTTATTTTATTCGATTTCTTGTAATTTGGTAATTTTCTGAAACTGTGCATTTTGTCTATGTTTGGGATTTCTGTCGACTGTACGATATTTTAAGGATTTCCTTCAATTGAATTAAATTGTGTTTATTGATTTCAATGTATTAATGAGATGTATATGAATGTGCATATATTATTGAATTACTGTTATTGTCTACTGAATTGACTGGTGTTATAGATATGATGACTACTGTAGAGATTTAACGCACGTACTGATCCATTGAGTTTTACGGACTTTTAAATTGTTTACTGATTCTTTTACTATCGATTGAGGATTTTATTGTTTCTATATTGTTACTGTTTATGCATTGATTTATGTTTCTGCATAGATTTTCGTTGCTGCATTGATTACTATTTTTGTACTGATTTTCATATACGAATAGATTCAATGATCATGTGTAAGTGACTGTTATTGATTTGACTGATTGACATGCATATTATTTTAGTTCAATGCTTTAATTTCAGTTGTAGGTTTTTGGTGACCTGCTGGGCTTTTTGAAGCTCATTATATGTGATTAATATTTTTAGGTCAGGGCAAGGGAGCAGGAAAGTGAGGTTGATCAAGATTGTCGACGAATCCTTTCACTATAGATGCCTGGGACGTCACAATTGGTATCAGAGCAAGTGTAGTGAAAGGATTTGTTTGTATCCAGAGTTATAGGATTTGATTGAGAGTTAGGTAGAATGGATAGTTTCAAGTGCATCATTTTGCATACATAATTGAATGACATGTTATCGAATGAACTGTATGGTTTTCGACGAGTTTTGATTTTGATTCGATTTAATTTGAGTTTTGATTGGACGGATTTGTCTTATGTCGATTTTGGCGTCCACGCCCTTAAGGGAAATGTCAAGGACGATATTTTTCTTAAGGTGGGTAGATTGTAAAACCCCTCCGAAGTTCATTTTTGTGAGTGCTGTTAGTCCGGACGAACTGACCTTAGTACGAGATGAACTGAAGAAAATTGTGAAACATCTGTATGGTTCATCTCGACGAACCTGGGTTCATCGGGATGAACTGTCAGGACGAATTGAACAATTTTTGCTCGAGAGCATCGTCCAAAGACAAAACAAATTGGAATTAATTTTCGTATGTACGATCTGTGTCCAGAGGAGTTCATCCCGGGACGATCAGGGCTTCGTCCTGGACGATCCTGCTTGATAAATAGAGGATTTGAGATATTTTGAGATATTTTGAAGAGAGTGAAAGAGAAGAAAAGAAAAGGAAAATGCTTGGTTTCGAAGGCCGCGGAGCGCTTTTCGTCCGTCGTCGCAGTTGAAAGATTTGTTTATCTCGAAGTAAAAAATTCGAATCCTATTTTTGATTTCGAAGATTTTGTGTTTTGATATTTATCTGCTCAATTTTGTATTTCCGTTATCGAAATTCGTGCATATCTTTGTATTGACGAAACTTTTACCGCGTAACTTTTGGTATGTTATATAAATGATATTTTTGCATGATTTAAGTATTTTCTAAAATATTTTCACCGGATATTTTGAATTATTGGCGGTTTTTATCGAATATAAAATTATCTGAATATTTGAAAATATTGCTTCAGTACAAGTAAAGTTTTGAAACATTGTTTTATTCGATTTCTGGTAATTTGATAATTTTCTGAAACTATGTAATTTGTCTCTGTTTGGGATTTCTATCGACTGTACGATATTTTAAGGATTTCTTTCAATTGAGTTAAATTGTATTTATTGATTACAATGTATTAATGAGATGTATATGAATGTGCATATATGATTGAATTACTGTTATTGTCTACTGAATTGACTGGTGTTATAGATATGACGACTACTGTAGAGATTTGACGCACGTACTGATTCATTGAGTTTTATGAACTTTTAAATTGTTTACTGATTCTTTTACTATCGATTAAGGATTTTATTGTTTCTATATTGTTACTATTTATGCATTGATTTCTGTTTCTGCATTTATTTTCGTTACTGCATTGATTATTGTTTCTGTACTGATTTTCGTATCTGCATAGATTCAATGATCATATATAAGTGACTCTTATTGATTTGACTGATTGACATGCATATTATTTTAGTTCCGTGCTTTGATTTCAGTTGTAGGTTTTTGGTGATCTGTTGGGCTTATTGAAGCTCATTATATGTGGTTAATATTTTCAGGTCAGGGCAAGGGAGCAGGAAAGTGAGGTTGATCAAGATTGTCGACGAATCCTTTTACTATAGATGCCTGGGATGTCACATCTCTCAAGTTAAAAAAAATTATTTTAATAATATTATTAATTATCTTATTTAAATATTATCTTTATATATATATATATATATATATATATATATATATATATATATATATATATATATATATATAAGTATGTATATTTTGAAATTTATTTTAAAATTATACATATTTAAATCTTTAATCTTGAGGGATCCCTTGAAATTTCAAACATATATTAAGTTACTTGAATTGAATTAATGGAGATTTGATTAGTGAATAATCATGATTTGATTATTCACTAATCTCACTCTTATTTATTTGTATTATAATAATATTTGCATGTGTAGGTGCACACACCACTTAGCTTAGGTTCTCTTAGATTTAAGGGCTTGTGTATGATTGTGCATGTTTATACATGTGTTAAGTTCGAGGGCTAGACAAACCATGATTCAAACCCAATAAAACTTAGTGATATCATTAAGGACAATAATTAAGGACTTGTTTAAAGAACTTAGATTAATTCTAGAAATTAGGATACACATCCTTTTGACTCAAAACTTTGAACACTTGAACTTAGTGACATATAAAACTCATAAAAAAATTCTCACTGGTTTTAAAATTCACTAAGCCCCTTAACTAATTTATTTAAACTTAAACCCTTAATTAAGCCCTTAAAACTTCTAAAAATTCTAAAAAATCAAATTTAAACCCAAAAAATACAAATGATGCCTCTAACTAACTATAATTCAAACCTTAATCAATAAAAATTAAAACCAACTTAATTTGACATCAAACCTAAGCTTAATTTAATTTTAATTGAAATTTAATATTTAATTAATTAATAATAATTAAATTTTCCAGAAAATTTCCAAACATTTGGAATTCTCTCCTTAGATCATTAATGACCTTTGGAGTTGATTTCAATGAGTTGTGAATTCATTTGGACTCAAATCATAAAAAGTCCCTTAATTAAATAATTTTAAAAATTCTAATAAAATTGCAAACTTTGATAAATCATAACTAATTCCAGAAAATTCCAAATTGATCAAAATTAAAAGCATTCAAATCATAAAAAAAATCTAATATTTATTAAAAATATTAAACTTCCAAAAATCATTTAAATTCAAAAAGGTCAACTTTTAATCAACCCTTCAATCAAAATCAAGTCAAAACTTCAAATCTTCATAACTAAATGTAAAAAAATTCAAATCAAGCAAACTTAGTGTCTAACAACTCATCTTAAGGTTTAATATTTTAATAAAACACTAACTTTCTAGAATTTGATTTTAATTAAAAAGTTAATTTTTGAACCCTTAATTAAATGATTAAAATAATCAAAAAAAAATCTTAAAACTTAAAAATCACTTTAAAAACTCAAGAAATGTTTAATCAAACCTAAAACTAGTAATCAACCAATCTTAATTAAAATTCATCAACTTTTAAATATTAATTAACTTAAGTCACTTAATCATACAAAGTACCACTAGGTAACCCAAACCTACGTGGTTATTAGCTTAGCCCCAAGAAAGGTGAAATAAACTTCACGGCCTCGGTGAGAAACAAATGTGGTATCAAACAAATAATTAAAATCAATCTTAAAATCAATTTCAAATCATTAGTACTTAAAATTTTATTAAATATTTTTCTTAAACCTTTCAACAAACCAGAACATTAATCAACTTCAATCAAATATCCTATATAGGACATGTACAGACCACACAACCTCTTACACACACTTTAGGTGGTTTGCTAGGACAACCAACTCTAGTTTTAGTCTAGGCCGGTGTTTACTTTTCTGCATTTATGTGCCATGTTTTTCGTGATTTTCACTGCATGCTAGTTGCTAGCTTAGAATTGATTGATTATTTATTTATTTATTGCACTCTGTATTGCGATTGATTTAACATTTAAATTTCAAATATATTAACTGCTTGAGATCAATTATAACTGCTTGGGATTATATATAACTGCTGATTATTAAGATAACCCTGCAGGATCGAGTCTAGAATTTTATTTTTCAAATATAATTCTATTATATCATGGTTATAAATACTTAAAGTAATTTGAGTTGGGATATTTATATCTAACTTGAATTCCAAAGAGGAGAAGACATCCCTAAAGGGGAGAGTCTTCTTCAATTTGGAAGATCAAGCTAGGATACCCTTCAAATATCTAAAGAGCAAAGATAACACCTCATTCAATGGAGAGTTTCTTTTCATTTGGATATCAGAAACTGACGAATCAAGATGCTCGTGAGAAGACAAATAAGTGGATAACGAGAGAAATTCCAAATCTCAAAATCACATGAGTCTTAGGAATAGAATCCGGGTTGTTGTCAATGGTGTCCGGCCACTTTACTTTTCTACAATTATGTGATGTAATATTAAAAGGCACTTGCCTATGGACTTTCAATTTGAATATTAATTTAATTGATTTGATTAATGTTGATGTTGATTGCTATATAGGATTGCCTGCATTTTATAGTTTTTTGGCGATTCTTGTATGTCGATTTTGATTTAACTTGTAACCCGTTTGTAGGCTCTTAAGAACTTATTAAAATTCTTCTACTTAAATTAAATTAAAAATTTTAAGTCTACATAAAAACTCTAACGAATTTAAGAAGTAAGCCCGGGACCGCTGGGAGTTCGCATGCATAATTATTGCATCTTTTTCCTTTTACTAGGCACCTCCCCGTCTGCGGGTTTTGGCAGACCACCTGGCCTATAAGGATACAGATCTGTCCAAAGGAATCTGTACATCTTTAGGATAAAAAATATTTTTAAGCTTGATTTTAAAACTTCTTCATTTCAAATTTAAATCATTTAATCAAGTCGATATGCATGCATTGCATTAGTAACAAATTTAAAAATCTCTAAACCTTTAATTGGTTTTACTTAAGCATTAAAAATCCAACATAAGTCAAATGAACAATTAGATATGCTCTAGACGTCGACCCTATTCTGAAAAACTTTTCTTTAATACTGTCCCTACCACTCAACATTAAATGAGGAACACTGAAAGAGTTGACAAATGTTGAATGGGTTATTACAATGATGAAGGAAAAAGAATGTAGGACAAGCTAGAATAATAGGCTGCAAATAAGAAGAGCAGAAAAAAAGTTTGCTCAAGCTTGAACTAAAACTCAAGCTTGATTCGAGCATTTGTAGTAGTGTTCAATCTAGATTCGATTGATTTTTTTTTTTTAGCTTGGTTTAAGCTCAGCATGTTAGCTAACAAAATGAAGATTAATGAGCAACACTATCAAGGAACATATTAGTTAACCGAATAAGCCTTACATAGCCTATTAATGAGCTGTCTATTGAGCTAAAAAATGAGAATTTAATTGAATGAATTACTAAATAAGCAAGCATTTTAATGACATAAAAAATTAGCTATGTTCATAAACAAAAGCAATCTAATATATAAAAGAACAAGTTTGCATTCAGAAAATCCACTAATAAATTCTTATTTACATTTGAAAACAAATTTCTTCTATTTCTAAAGTGCTTAAACTCACCGCATAGTATGCCTTCTTGATATCTGAAGCAGTTGCATTTTTACTCACTCCAAGAACTTCATAATAATCTCTCACCGACATTACTTTTGTTCCTAAAAGTTACAACAGAAAACAAAGCATAGTTTTACATCTTCTCTCAAAGCACCAGCACCCAAAACTTTTGTAATAAATTTGATGAAGATCGAAAATCCTCAAACAAGTATTTTAACATACACGGAAGAAATAGCTCACATCATATTATGGAAAAACCTCTTTTGACAGCAGTTCCCCGGAATATTTCCACTGCAACGGCCACTCACCCACCCATCTGAATCAATCGACCATTTCCCAGAAATTCCACCGAAATCAATCATCACAGCAAGAAAAGTGTCAGGAAAAAAAAAACAAAAAGCAAACCTGTCAGCCAATTTGATTCACCGAGAACCCTTGACGAGGTGCATATCCCAGCAGAGGACCATCGCGCTGAACGGTTAAACTGCAATGCAGCAAGGAGGAGATCGGTAATGAAACCTAGAATAAGATAATGCCAGAAGAATCGAGCTACAAAAAAAATCTCACTGCGGTGGCGGGCAATTCGCCAAAGAGGCCTGATTGAAGGGTTTGGCAAGCGAAGCGAAGTGCCAGCTGAGCGTCGTGGTGCCGCATGGCCGGAGAATTTGCGGTTAATAAGCACCACCAAAGCCTAAAGCCTTCCACTTAACCCCATAAGCGAGATCAGAAAGAACAGAGCGACGAGCAGAGCGACGCGGAAGTTCAACGATGGCAGAGAGAGAGAGCTTCTATTTATAAGCTGCTCGAGGCAATTAGATATTGCAGAAAACGGTGGGCCCTTTTCAAAATTTTTGAATTAATTTTTTTTATTGAGAGTTCTGTCATTTTGATTAAAATTGATATAGTTTACTCATAAACTTCATTACTTATATATTTAGCACTCAAAATATTGAAATAAATAAAAATAATATGTCCCTATTAGATGCATATTACTCGTCATCATTTTGTTGATTTATCGCACTTCCTCGTCAATCCCTTTACTTTCATAAGGTGTCAGATCACTGATATCCATCGTTGTGATGTTTTAAGGGCCCTAAAGATATTCTTTTGAATCCATCTATCTAATGCAGATGTGGGAGGATTATGGCCCCACTTGCTGAAAGCAAAAGTGTGGGTTAAGCAATATTAAAATTACCTTCTAGCTCCATCTTTCTGATGCAGGGGTTAGGGGGGGGGGGATATTCTGGCCCCACTTGCTAGATAAAAGTGTGGGAGGCAATGGTAGACATAAATAAAAATGGAGATATAAACAGACATCGAGACATGTGCATGATAAGCATTACATTACGGATGTAAATATTTTACTAAACTATGTTTAAAGAATGTTATGAAATATATTGAATAAACTCTCATTTTTTTGTATGAATTATATGAAAAGTAAAAGCTACAATGAAATGCAAGTGAATATCTGAAATTACGTATTTTGTACGGCATTTGAAAACTTTTGTGGAAGTAGTTAAGTGGTTATAAAATTATAAGTGTCAGCTCTGAGATCAAGTATATGATAGAATTTTGGATCATTCAGCCTCTACTTTTGCTCGACAAATTCACAAGTCTTCATATTTTTTTAATTAACTATTTGTAATAATTACATTAAATATTATTAGCTACGAGGGGTAAGGAAAAGAGTCAACATATTTCCGTGATCTATAGTATTGTAATTACATTTTGATGAAACAAAAGTTTAGCTGCTCTAGTTATAATTATTGAGTGATGAGTTATTTATTATAAAATTAAATATGTTCAATTCTTCAATTAGATTATATGGCGTTACAGCAAATGACTAAAACATTATCCTAATTAGACAATTTAGAATTCAAATCATCAGACATATGTGGTACAATAACAACTAAATTGGGGAAAGATCCAAAGGCAATTAAAATGTGTGAGTACAGAGGTTGAGCGTATAAGCAAGGAAAAAAGGAGATATTATTAGGTGCGGAGTGCGGACGGGGAGAACCGTCCGCACACAAGTATAGGGTACCCAGCTAGGTACCACTCGGTATCGCTGGGTACCACTTGGTACTCTGTGTCTGTGCGGACGGTTCTCACTCCGCACCTAATAATTTTTCCATGAAAAGAGCTTTTTATTCAATCTAGCAAAGCGGACATACTAAATTGGTTGGCCTTATCTATAAGAACATGTCTAGAATAGATTGCCTTTGCTTTGAATTGCCATTGGTATTGCACAAGTCCTTGGTTCCTTCATAGAGCACTAGTTCTAGCATCTTTCTATTGTTTGAAGCAATAGGCTCTCAAAACAAATAGCTTTATATTAGTTTGAACTAAGTTTGATACAAGTTCAAATATGGTTCAAATTAAGATTATGTTTGGGATGACTGCAACATTTTATAAAAGTGATTGTAAAGCTATTTTGAGAAAAGTGATTTATTTGAAAGTTACTATGAATATTATAAATATATCATTTTTTTTTAAATCAAACAACTATTTTCTTAAAACTATCACAAACTAATAATTATGATTGAACAAGGCAGCTTTTTATCACATAAATCTATAAAAGTAGTAGCAAACATAACAATGTTTGTGATTTGAAAAGCAAAATAGTGAGAAAATTGTCTCAAATTGGAGAAATTATTATATGCAGTGACTGGACGCAGAACGTCGTATGTAGATCATCCAGAATGTGCCACATCAATAACACTAAGCCGTAGTACCGAGCAAGGGGTGATGTGACACATTTTTGTTGGTCTCCGAAAATGACTTTTTATGTCAGCACATAATAATTAATCCTCCAACTTACCCTAAACTTAAGTATAGTTCAAATTAAAATATCTCTCATAATTCAATTTAAAAATGTTTTCCCCATTTGTTTAAATATTTGATCAAATAAAAATATTTTGAAGATATTAATAATAAAAAAAAAGTATGCATTATGACTTATGAGAGATAAAAAGTATAATTATTTATTTATTTTATGCATTTTACATTCAATTAAATTATTTTAAATATTTTAAAAACATTATATTTATTTATTTACAAGCGTGCCCTTTTTTTTTTCAGCTAAGATACAAACAGCTCCTGGATGAACTCTGCGGTGCAAGCCAGCTGAACCATGTCCGGGGGGCATTCAGCGTCGCCGTCGTCCTTGCCGTCGCAGTCGTCGCCGTCGGGAAACGAAGAAGCGATGCGAGTGCTTACACGCCCGGTCACTTTCGTCACCGGAAATGCTAAAAAGCTGGAAGAAGTGAGGGCTATTCTGGGCAACTCCATCCCCTTCCAATCCCTAAGGCTCGATTGTAAGCCCTTTTCGGTCTCTTTATTCCCTTGCTCCACGACAACTTGTGCCATGTCGTAGATTTTTCTCCGAATCTAATGCTTTTTTTCCTTAATTTTTTGGTTTCTTTTGATTGTTTGTTGTAATGCTCTTTTAAACGCAGAAAGTTTCCATTGTGAACTTAGAATTTGTTGTTGGTGACAAGGGGTATGATATTAAGCCAGTAGGGTAAAATTTATGGCTTTTGTCTCTTTCAACTACTGGTGAAAGAGACCATTCCAGCAAAGCGCAACCAACTAGTCTTATCCTCAGGCAGTTCGCGATTCTCAACAGAAGCAAGTACATCAATTGAATAGAACGTAGCCTCAAGTACTCCTAAATCACTCCAAATTTGAGCCATGAACTAGGGCTTTAAACACCCTTCAACTCCTAGTTGCATCTCTATTCCTAAAAAGTAGCTCAAAGTCTCAATTCTCGATTGGTTTGTGGCCTCTTATAAGGCCTGATGATTTGAATATTGTATCATTAAGCTATTCTCTCCTTAATTGATGGAAGAGCCTCATTTGATTTGGTTGGCATTGGAGAATCAATCAAAATCCATGGTTAAGATGCATTCATGTAAGTTGACACTGTGCTTTATGTAATGACCTCAATAAAGCTATACTGGTCGCAAACTTTTTTTTTCCCTACAATCTCCTCTATATTCCCCTCTGATAATGAAGATGATGGATTCCAAGTTGCTCACTACACTAAAATGCAAGATGCCATGAAGCCTATCTTTATCTATCCCATGATGCGCAGCGAAGTCAACATGATTTTGGTTCTGAACATGATCATCATGTAGTCCTTGTGGAGAGTGCTGATCTGTTATGGAGTTCAAGTAACTGGCAATCCAACAAAAATGCTTTTTAACTCCATAAATTATTGTGGAGTTCAGATAACAGGCAATCCAACAATAATGCTTTTTATATCCTATATGAAGGTGATCCCCAAATTCAAGAATGAATTCTTGAATAGATGAGTAGGAAATGTAATGTCTAGTAGTTAATATTCTGTGCTCTTTAAAGTCTTTTACATCCAACAAAGAAGGATTTAAGTTTTATATGTTCAACAAGATGAACTACAATGAAAAATAATATAGTCAATAATCAATATGCATATTTCATGACTATTAGTCAATTATCTTTGAGACATTCCTAAGCATGGATTTACCATCATTCAAATTTAACTGATCATAGCTGAATTATATAGGTGATTATATCATTTTTATCATCATCTCAACACTCTCAAGTCTCAACACCCATCATTGATAGGATAATAGTCCTATTGTGTGCTAATCATTTATGAGGGAGCTTAGTTGCATAAGATTATTTGTGTCGATCTTCATTGGGTAGGATCTTAATCCAATTTTCTGCCCATATTTCTCATCGATTTTGTAAATCATTCGTGATAACATACAACAGCACATGTAGGTCGCTACATGTTAATGCGCTGACTTTGCCTGAGCATGAGAGCTTTCTTGAATCTAGGTTTGTGGAGATTATGGTGGTGAGGGCAGTCAATATGTCAAGGTATTTAATTAGGCTGAGAGACGAGGTTGATGTATCTATTGTTATGACTTCTTGGCTTTGTGGAGCGATTTGTTGACTCTTGATCATTGGTTGATTTCAATTCAATATTTGTCTAAGATTTATTAACTATTGAGTTAGTAGGCTAATTAATAGGGGTGTCAAAACAGGTATGCAGGTTGGGTTCGGGTTGAATCCGAGTTGACCCAATTCTAAATGAACCAACCAGAATCTTACCCATTGACCCGGATTCTCAACCCAAACCGACCCGCGCGGGTTACTAGTTGACCCGACTCGACCCTCATAACCGAATGCGAATAGGTGATGCTAGTCAACATATCAAAAATATTATATTTATTTATTTATTTACAAGCGTGCCCTTTTTTTTCCAGCTAAGATACAAACAGCTCCTGGATGAACTCTGCGGTGCAAGCCAGCTGAACCATGTCCGGGGGGCATTCAGCGTCGCCGTCGTCCTTGCCGTCGCAGTCGTCGCCGTCGGGAAACGAAGGAGCGATGCGAGTGCTTACACGCCCGGTCACTTTTGTCACCGGAAATGCTAAAAAGCTGGAAGAAGTGAGGGCTATTCTGGGCAACTCCATCCCCTTCCAATCCCTAAGGCTCGATTGTAAGCCCTTTTCGGCCTCTTTATTCCCTTGCTCCACGAAAACTTGTGCCATCCCATAGATTTTTTTTCTCCGAATCTAATGCTTTGTTTCCTTAATTTTTTGGTTTGTTTTGATTGTTTGTTGTAATGCTCTTTTAAACGCAGAAAGTTTCCATTGTGAACTTCGAATTTGTTGTTGGTGAACTTGTATCAAGCAGTTATGTGGATACTTATAGGGAAGTAGCTTTTGCTTATAATTTTCAGCTAAATTGAGTTATTGACCTTTGGTGACAACAATGGATTGTTCTTAGGAAATCGTGTAAATGAGATATGGAGGGTTAAAAGGCAGAGTATGTCAAGAGATGCTAAATTCCTGAGCATCATGAATAGAATATGTAGTTTCAATGAAGCCATGGAAGTTGAGTGATCTCTCCAAGATTGGTTGCCACAAAATAATGGGAATAATATAAGGATGATGATTAGGGTTCGAAATGGCTGTTACTATGACAATTTACATATAACTTTTGAATGTTTTGAGGGTCTGAGAAGGCTTTTTGGTCTCCGAGATCTTTTTGGTTATTCTTCATCATGTCAAATGTCACATTTCCTATCCTGTAAATCATAAAATTTCAACTTGGCTGATTTAATTTTGTTTTTGAATTGATTGGCATCTGTAGCAAAATGCAGAAGTTTGACATAGTTCCATGAAACGAAAGTCTGGTCAATCATACTTATTACTATCTCTAGTTAGTTTCTTCGGCTTCTATTACAAATGTTCATATTTGTTGAGAGGATTTGGGTGACATATTGATCTGAGATCAGACCAGGAAGGGAATTGTAAATATGGCAATCCATTTCAAATAATACTACAAGAAGCATCCCTCATCATTTTTGCGTTGGATTGTGAAGGGATCAAGAGATTGAATTAGGTGACTTCAAAATATCTTATTTTTTTTATGGAGACTGCTTATGGTGGTGTTCTTTAGATCACATTGTTGTTATCAAAGAGGATGTTGCCAAAAATTCATAGGTATGATATGATATTAATGTATGTTTGTGCGAGGACAACATCGTACTTATTATGGTCTATAATGACATTTTGCAAGAGTTTTTTGACATATTGACCATATTCAAAAAACTTAACATGTTCGAAGTTAGGTTCCTTCTTCAACAATAAGAGCTTAGACAAAGCTTTAAACTCAATGAAGTTCAAAGAGCATGGCACCTTTACCTACAATATCAATAAATACTAACATGAGATAGCTACTAGCAGCCACCTATGATCGCCCATGTTGGTGCTAAACATAAAGCCAAAATTCTCCAAGTAAAAATCAATCATGAATACTCCTTTTGGAGAGATAAGTGGAAAAAGCATTCATGAAGATGCCAAAATAATTCTCAAACTGTTGGAATTTACTTAGTTTGAAGAAACCAATAACATGGGTGATCTAAAGCATTGTCATACAAATGCAAGATTAGCTACCAAATTGAAGTCTGCTTTGCATATAATGTTTGACCAAATCAACAATGTTAAAAAGAAATTGTTACTCTTTGATTAAATAATCATGCATCCATCACTTGACTGATGATACATCTTCAATCAGAACCTTGAACGTTGACATTCTAAAAGGTTAGCAAAAATAATATGGTACTGTTTAAGTCTTCCCATTTTTTTCTATGTATATATTGAAATCTTTCTAAAATTTCTCATTTAGGAGAGGCGTATTTTGTAGATTTTCATCCCCTCTTATAAAAAGCTTTATTCCTTTAAGAAACCTTAGTCAAGTCTTATGACCAAACCATCAATGCTAGTTAGCGGCAAAAATTCAAAGAAGTCCCTTGTACACCAAGATTCTTTAGCAAGGTCCTAATTCTACTCCATTTGAAACTCCCCATAAGAAGAGGGGCTATACTACATGCTAGTAGGGTGCAACATTCGTTGTCTCTTAATCTCCTAAAAAAAGAGAAGTGGTCATATTGAACTCTATCAACTCAGCTCCCCACAGGAAAAGGGGTATGATGTTAAGCCAGTAGGATAAAATCTCTGGATTTTGTCTTTTTCAACTACTAGTGACCCAGTAATGCTCATAGAGTATCTAATAGGCCATTCCCAAAATAGTCACCCGACTATTTTATCTTGCCAATTTATTCTCAAAATATCATATTTCTCATATTTAATCACTCGACCATACAAAATTATTCCAAATGGTCGCTTAGATAGAAATTGGCAAAAATTGAAATGATGTGGCCAATTTAGCCCGGAGGAACCATTCGGGATCAATTTTGTATGGCAGAGCAATTAAATTGGAGAAATGTGATACTTTATGACTAAATTGACCACATAAGAATAACAGGGGGATTATTTTTGGCTTTTTCCCTGGAATACACAATATCAACTCTATGACATACCCCACATCTGCATGGGCTTCATTTCTTGTGGATACGCCATTCTTATTGGCATATTAATGGTTGCTTTTTTTGTTATTTCCTTATTTACTTGTCAATTTCTCTTAGTGCCAGAACTGCAAGGTGAGCCAGAAGAGATATCAAAAGGCAAGGCCCGTTTGGCTGCAACTGAGGTATTACCATGAGATATTTTAAGCTATAAATGCTCACATTATAGTGAGTTTTACTTTCTCATATATCATTTATCTTGCTTGAGAACCTTATATTTAGGAGTGCTTTGGTTATGTGATAGGTAAATGGGCCGGTTCTTGTTGAGGACACCTGCCTTTGTTTCAATGCTCTTAATGGTCTACCCGGTATTTCCTGTTCTTTGCGTCATTACTATTAATGCCGTTTCCTTACTATTAATGCCATTTCCTTTCATTGTCACAGGCCCCTACATGTATGTGCTTGGTACTTCAACTGTAACTTCTTTGTCATGTGATTTAGGTTTCATTAGGGACAACTTTTTTACTATTTCTTAAAGCAAATTTCTAGTACAAAAATTAAAATTTTCATACTAGAAAATTGTTTTAAGAAGCATTAAGAAAGCCGTCCCAAATGGAGCTGAGACAACTTTTTTACTACTTCTTAAAGCATTTTTTTAGTACTAGAAAGCTGCCTTAAGAAGTAATAAGAAAGTCGTATCAAACAAAGCCTTAATCATATTAATGGTATATGGAATTCCTTAAGCTGGCGTATTCCATGAATATTCTCCATGTCTTTGAAATCAAAATCGTAATACTGACTCTTTTGACATTCTGAAACGTTTGGAAAATCAGAAAGTGGTTTCTCGAGAAGATTGGGCATGAAGGTGATAGACAGAATCCATTATTTCACATTAATCTTTTTTAAAACCTTCCTTCCTATGCCCTTTCAGCATTTATTATTATTATATTTTTTAACTGTTCTTATGTAGGTCTGAACAATCTTCTAATGGCTTATGAAGACAAATCAGCATATGCTGCCTGCGTATTTTCTCTTGCTCTTGGGCCAGATGCAGAGCCTTTGACGTTTGTTGGGAAAACAATGGTAAACTTTTGTGCTTTTCAATTAGAGGATGTAAACGAGCCGAGTTTGATTGAGTTTAAGTGTTATTCTATTGTTCAGCTCGCTTGTTAAGTAAATGAGTCAAAATTTTATGTTCGTGATTAGCTAGGTAACATATCAATAAGAATAAATATGCATATAAATACATGTACGCATATTTTTATGTGTAAGTAAATCTAATTGAATTATTATAAAGCCGAACATGATTGAACTAAGCTTTGTTTGTGTTTAGCTCACTAAGGTTTCGTTTGGGACAGCTTTCTTACAGCTGCTTAAAGCAGCTTTATAGTACAAATATTTAAATTTTTATACTAAAAACTGCTTTAAGAAGCAATAAAAAGCTGTTCCAAACGAAGCCTAAATATGTGAGCTTATTAAAACTAGCCAAGCTCAAGTTGATTGTTGAGTTGAACATAAAAAATTTTTTTGGATAGCTCTAATCATAGGCTTTGTTTAGAATGACTTTCTTATTGTTTTCTAAAGCAGCTTTCAATTACAAAAATTTTAAAAAGCTACTTTAAGAAGCAGTAAGAAAGTCATCCCAATTGAAACCATAATGAGCACTTTCGTCAAATGGATTTAGAACCAAATTGTTATAATGTATGCAAAAACAGAAGTTCCATGCAAATATTTTAAATTTATTCCCCGTTTCTTTGTGCTTTTATGAATGCTTCACTCTTAGTGTTCTTCTATTGATTTTTAGGGGAAAATAGTGCCAGCAAGGGGCCCCAAAGATTTTGGATGGGATCCAATTTTCCAACCAAATGGATATGAACTAACGTAAGAGAATTCCCCTTATTTTCATCTTTTTTTCTGAATTTTAGGAGGCAGCAATACTCATGTTAGAAAGCTACAAGTATCATGATTATTATTGAATTAGTAATAAAGAAGAGTAAATCTAAATATTATAGATTTATTTTATAAATATTAGATAATAAATTTTCAGTTCAATCCTCATTTTTTGTCAATCTATGATTTGCATTGGTTGCAGCTATGCTGAGATGCCAAAGGAGGAAAAGAACAAAATATCACACCGCTCAAAAGCTCTCTCTTTGGTGAAATCACACTTCGCTGCTGCAGGTTATCATTTTCAGATCAATGGTTCTTCTTGATTTACAAACAAACTGAGTAACTTAATTTCTTTGATGAATTGTACTATTTTTTCCTAACATTGCACCCATATATTATGAAAACTATCATGTGCCAATAAAACTTGGGCATTTAAGTTGTGGTTAATTATGGGTGTCAATTCGTGTCATCGAGTCATGTTCGGGTCAAACTTGACTTTTACTCGCTAATCTTTGACCCGACCCAATTCAGGTTTAGGGTCATTTTTCTAAACCCGATCATGACCTGGTTTGAGTTCGGGTCATCTGGGTTGTGTCCAATATTGACACCCCTATGATTAACACATTTTTGTTTGGGGGATTTATATACATACTATTTTATATCAATATTATTTACATATCTAATATCCAAAGCTTTAATATTTCATGTCTACCATCAATAGATAATTGTAATATTAAAATATGTCACTCATATATTTCATTCTTATCACTCCTATAAACTTTAATATTTCATTCCTTGCACCCATATTTGATCTATGATTGGTAGGTATGTAATATTAAAGTTTTAAATGTTAGATATGTAAATATCATGATATAAAGTAATATGTATGTAAATCACCTTTTTTGTTTTTGAGGTGTTGCGTGCCGGAGAAGCTTTTAAGAATTGATAGAAGTTGTGTCATTTTTTATCATAGATAGAAGTTTTTCATTGCACGCTAGAAAAATGAACAACAACATCATCATCATCATCATCATCAAGCATTTATCCCACTATGTGCGGTCGGTCGACAAATTTTACGTTGTCTGTCGACTACCTAATACAATCTTTCATTCTTCTCATCCATGACTTGGGACCTCGCAACGACAGTATATGAATTAATTATGTTATAACAAAATGGTGCAAAAAATGGGTAATATATGAACAAGTAGAAAGACTTTAATACAAATTCTATGTTGATATATTGTGATGTTTTGCCTATAGCAATCTGAAACCTTGTTAGTTCATATGACACATCTGATGATGGGTGTCATCAAATTTTCAAAATTCAATGGGCATTAGGGTGACACACTAACTTCGAATTTTGTCTGCTGCCAATTCAGCCAAATTGACCACATCAGGGCATGATCTAAGCAAGTAGAAGTGTACTTATTTTAATTCTTATTTTTTTAAAATAATTATTTAAAAAAATTAGGCATCTTTAATTGGATGATGAGTTTATTGGTTAAATTTTTATTAATTAGAGTATATATTTTAGATATCTCGGGATTTTATTGTTCAGATTGATGCTGAAATAGATGAGGATATTATTAGTAGAATTCAAGTCGGATGATTGAAGAGTAGAAATGCATTGGGCCTGATGTGTGATAGGAAAGTATCCTTCAAATTTAGGAAAAAATTTTAGATGATGGTAATGAGACCTACAATGTTTTATGATGCAGAATATTGATCATTAAAAGAGAAATATAAAATTAAGTTAAGTGTTGCAGAGATGAGGATGCTTAGGTGTATGTTAGAGAAATATAAAAACCAGTATATACATGAAAAAGGTTTAGCTAGAGTAGGAAATAAGATTAGAGAGTAATCTTAAATGATTTAATTACATAAAATATCGACATTCTGATGAAATGGTTAGGAGAGTAGATATATTAGATTTAACATATATTAAAAAAAGATAGAGGTAGATTTAAAAAGATTTGGTTAGAAAATTAGAAATAATATTTTTATTATATTTAAATGAAAATTTGACTGTTAACATAACAATGAAAAAAATTGGTTAATGTAACGAGTTCGCATACTGTATAAAAGCTTGATGTTATTGTTGCGGTCTCTTTCTCTCTCTTTTAAGAGAGGTTGGAAAGTTTTCATATTATGAAATTTTTTATATATTTGTATATCAACAGTTAATTTTTTATATTATGAATAATTTCTTATGTAAATTATATTATTTTTTTTACTTTAAATAAATTAATATTATTAATATTTAATATAATTTTAAAATTTAAATATTATTTAAATGAATATAAAAATGTTGATATATAAATACATAAAGAGTTTCATGATATATAAATGCTCCTTATTTGAAATAAATTTATTTGAGGGCTTTCTGAACAAATTTTTAAATATAAATATCCTAATGCATCATACATATATATATTTTAAATGATGACAAATGATTATATTCTTGGCTTTATAAAAAAAAAATGATTTAATCATATTCACTTTTAAGTGATGATTATGAGTCTAATATTTAATTTTAAATTTCTTGTTTTAAAATGATTATAAATATTTGAATTTGTTAAATGATATATGCTCCATTGATTAAATGGAAAGGATATTTTTTAAAATTTATGAATTACAATAACATATATATAGTGCTTTAATTTAAAATTAAAATCTGATGGCACAAATTTTGAAAAAAAAAATCATAATTTAATATTCATCTTAATATATAAATTTAAAATTTAAAATTAATCAATAAAAAAAATATTTAAAATGACTACAATTATCTAAATTCGATCATGCATGAGGTTATGTCGATTCAATAAGAAAAGAAATTTGGGCCTCACCAAATCTCCATGATTTTCATCTCTTATTTGCCTCTACTGCGACTACTGATAGCAATGATCTCCCTCACCACTCACAGGCAATCCCAATTCTTCACAAAATACTACGTATTACGCACCTCCTTGCTTTTCATCCAAAGTAATCCCCTTCCCCTTGACCTCTACTCAAATCATCAAACATTACATCTTTGATGTCTACTTGTTCATGCTTGATTTTAGTTATTGCCAAGCATGCATCATTTAGGCTTGCAAGGTCAACTGATGCCCCCATTTTCAATTGATTTCATATTAACCCACCATTAATTTCTACTCGCTATCGTCTCTCTCTGATGAAATTATTCATTAGATGCGGTCAAGAGGCGAATCAGGACACGCTAGATCACTTTTTATTGTATATCGGTGCTGTGTGCATGTTCACTGGGTGATGTGGTACATTCTAATTCACTTTCGGACAGTCTGGTGACCGAACAGAATAGTTTCTCCTCTCTCTAAGGGTATGTCCCACCTATATTACAACATCATGAGCTCATTACATAGCCAACAACACTCAAATCAATCCCACCTACCTACTAGAAAGTGGTGCTTCTCATCACATATCTTTGACTTGAGAAATCTTTTATCTCACACTCCATATGAGGGTCATGATGATATTACGATTGGAGATTGCATGAGTTTACACATAACCCATGCCAATTCTATCTCCTTACCATCTACAAGACAAAATCTCTATTTAAATAATATCCTTTTATGCACCAAACATAAAATTCATTTTTATAAATTAATTTTTTCAGCCTACCTTCCTATCGAGAATTTGACTCTTAACAAGACATCATGAAGAAAAATGATTCATGGTAGCTGATCCTACGTAGTAGGATAAATGTTTGACGTTGTTGTTGTCATCTAAAGTTTGTATCTGTTAGGCTCCCTCCCATTGCTTTTCATGTGAAAAATCAACATATAAGAGCACTTCCTCTGATGAAGTGGAAGTGAGTATGTTAAATGGTCAATCTCTTCATACTAATCACCTCCACTTGTTATCTTTTATAGTATGTGGCTACTTTGTTGGAGTGTCATGATGGCGCAATTGTGATAGGAAACCCTCGTAGATCTCAAGTATTTCCTATCAATCTTCGAAAACAATGAGAATTCTCCACAAAAATCAACACAAAACCACGAAACATTAAATAATTTTTGTTATTTGATGAAAGGGAAACGGAAAATACCAAGATACAATTGATCCTCTATTCGAGAGGAGGATTTTTCTCTCCTGAATCTCTAAACACCGCTAGAACCCAAAGAAACTAAGAGATCTCAAATTTCAGCCAAATTCAAGATGTCATAACCATGGGAAAACAAACTATTTAATGCATACAAATCAAAAGGAAATCCCTAAACAGTCCCTACATTCAAATCTCCCCCCTAACTCCCTCAAAAATCCTTCCTAAATAGCTCACGCACGCCCGGGCATGCATGAGGCGCGTACAGGAGGCAGACATTTCCGCCTTTGTTCACATAAACCGGTCCCATCAGACCGGCTGGACCAGTCTAACAAATTGTTTCACTACTTTGAATATGAAATATTTTGTGAAGTTGGTCACTTGTACAGATATATAGAATAAAGATGAAATGCATAGAATTACAAAATATATCAATCTCATTACCAAATTATTAATAAAAAAAACATAGATTAGTCACTAGAAACACAAACAACTTGCTTACCAGTATTTCTGCCGCTAAATAGTCCCACAAATGCTTTTGGAGCATTCTCAAGGCCCTCAGCTATGTCCTCTATGTAGACAATTTTCCCTTGCCTGTAGTATTCAGCCATCTTGCTCAAGAATTCAGGAAACAGATGCAAATAGTCACTCTGTAAGAACCCCTGCATCCTTATTCTTTTAAATATAAGACAAGACAGGTTTCGAATCCCTTCTGGGTCAGAGACTCCATTCTGCGACACCAAACCGCAAACGGCTATGCGTCCGTGTGGTCTCATATTGAGGAGGACTGCATCGAGCATACGGCCACCGACATTTTCGAAGTAAATATCGATCCCTGAGGGGAAATACCTGTGGTTCCAGTTTCCACAAAAATATGCAGAAAGAACTTATTCTGATGCAGAAAGAACTGATAGCAACGGTCTTGTGAAGATTCAAATGATAGAACTATAGTTACGTGGGGTCGGCTACATGAATTCTTTTTTTCTATTTTGTCCTGTTAAAAGTCAAATGCTCATTTAAATCTAATAAGAAAAGATCATTTATAATATTCTCTAACCAAGTCTTTTTAGGTCTACCTCTACCTTTTTTAAGGTAAGTCAAATCTAATATCAGTACTTTTCTAATCAGGTCATCGGAAGGCTGTCATTTTATGTGACCAGATCATCTAAGGCGACTCTCTATAATCTTATCTTCCAGTGGAGCTACTCCAATCTTTTCACGAATATGCATAGTTATGTGGATATGATGAAATTTTTCTAGTTGAAGTTTGAATAGAGTATCCACATCCTTAGAAACTTAGTATTAAACAAACATGAGGAAGTTTTAACTATATGCCTGATTTCTTTGACAGAGAGTATAAATGGATGTGAAGGTTATGCAGGTCAATACAATACTTGAATATTCGCAATATGCAAATTAAGAATTTTAAATTAAACATTGTGACAGTAAATGGAAGTTTCTTCCATGTTGCAGGCGGGGAAATTACTCCATTCATTAATCAGCAGGGAAGTATACTTCCTATTGAAGGGCCTTCAAGCACAGACAAGTGACGCTGAGAGGACTAGTTGTCGGGGAAGAAATCGGATTTGGGGAAGATGATGGACACCCGTTGATGATCCAATCGTCTACCGGAAGTTGCTCGTCGATGACGTCCACGAGGGTGGGAAGAAAACGGTTCAGGTAATCCTCGATGGTGTGGTCGAAGCCGAACCCAACGTCAAAGAATGGCGAATGGACGACATCGATGTCCCCTTGAAAGTCAAACACAAATCCGTGATCACGCTCCGGATCCGTCATGCATTCTTTCAGGGAGGTGAAGGAGCACGGATGGAAATATGGGGAAGAGAAGGGGGCAAGGTGGCGGTTTAGTGAGGGGAGGGGCTTGGCCGTGAGCAAGGGGAAGAGGGAAAAATTAAAAAACTGAATTAATTCAGCTTCAAGTGGTTTTGGAGGGAAATTAATTTGAAATTTCAAATTAATTCATTAATGGCTAGAGGTTTTAATTGAGGAGATAATTATGGGCTGATTCGGTGGGGCTTTGAATTTAAATTGGGAGAGAGAAAAGCCAAGGTGTCAGCCACATGTAGAGGAGGAGAGAGGGGCTTGAGTATTAATTACATGGGGACCACAAAGAATTAAATAAACATAATAAAAAATCTGAATTTAATTTCAGAATTGATTATCATAAGTAACTCCCAAATTCAAATGAAAATAAGAGGGAATTTGAATTTGAATTTCAAATATGTGTAACTCCTCTTAATTAATTTTCCAAATTAATATGGCTTAATTAGGAAAGTCATTAAGAGAGGGGAATTCAAAATTCAAAGGGGGGAGCTAGAGGGGGCCGACGGCATGGGGGTCCAAGGGGTGGCCAGCGGGTAGGGTTTGCAGGCCGGCAGCTTGGGCGGTTCAAGTGGAGGCGGCGGCAAGGGGTGAGGGGAAGGGAGGAGGGGAATTTCTAGGGATTTGATTTTCTATAAATCCACTCACCTCAATTTTCTTCAATCTGGATCTCCACGAAAATAAATTGGCGAAAATTTAGAACTCTCGAAGACAAAAATAGTTTGGCGAAAAATCTAGAACTCATAAAGAGATCTATCTTCTCCGACGAACTCACTAAGAGATCGAGGAGGGTTGAACTCACAAAGAGAACATAAGAGTCAAATTTTCATTCATCAATAATTCATCCCCTAGTATAATGCATGAGGCCTCCTATAAATAGGCCAAAATGAAACAAAAACTACAAGACATAAATGCCCTCAGGGCTACAATATCAAATGACCATCCATAAGGGTAAAACAGTAAAACTGAAAAATAAAATAAACTAATACATAAAATGACTCAAAATATAAACTCATGATCGTGACCGTCGATCTCCGGTGTCTCCGATGGTACACATGTCGAAATCACTGACGATGTCCTCATCATTCTCCCCAGGTGGGAGAAAACTCGACCCCGTCGAGTAAGCATATCTAGAAGTCTCATACCACTCCAGCAGGTCAGGGTCCAATCTCTGCAGCTCATCCCGGTCGATCCACATGTTCTCCGTCTCCGGCTTTCCTGCCCATTGAACCAGATACCTTCGGCGACCACTGTCTTTAGTGGAAATGATTTCATCGCTAAGCATTGCCTCAATCCTCTCCGCAGTAGGTAAAGTGGGAATGTTTGGGAGTGGGGGTAGGCTGGGGATCTCTAGGTATGGTCACATAAGGCTCAATATGTAATGGATTGGTGGGGTTAAACTCTGGACCCTCATAGGCTACAAGATCTTCAATTTTAAACGTGGGACTAAAGTTAAAACCTTCAGGAAGGTCTAGCACATAAGCATTATTGTTTATATAGGAAATTATTCTGAAAGGTCCCGTTCTTCTCGCATGTAACTTTTTAACGGTCCCTTGCGGGAATCGCTCCGGACGAATCCGAACCACCACATAATCTCTCACTTCAAATTCTTTAAACCTTTTCTTGAGGTCCGCATTAAGTTTATAGTTAGCATTGCTCTGTTCAATTCTTTTATTAATTTCTTTGTGCAATTCTTGAATATGAGATGCAATTGTGGATACAAGAGATCCGGTGTGCATGATGAATAACATGAATCATGAGTTCCACAAAAGTTTTAAATAGGGACAATTTTTGAAAGGCAACAGACTACAAAAACACTTACACACACAACATACTAGCTCACACGAATACAATTAAAATAAACGTGGAAGAGTCACTAAATGAGGGGTTCTAAAGTGTTCAGGTCTAAGGGAACTGGTGTAGAAGGAGCAATGAAGACATCATTAGCTACCAGGACACTTCTATAGGAAGTTTCAATTAAGGTCGTAGGTAGTCTTCTCGTGGTAGTAGTGTAATCGGTCAAATTCACCCCACTAGGAAAGAGATGGTCCCTAACAGGGTAGGACGAGACTATAACGGGCAAAATGAATGAATCAGGAACACGATAAGATAATGGGTCCTGACTCACATCCATAAGGGGATAGCCCAAAGAATCGCCAGTAGGTATGGGACTCACAAGCTGGGGTAGAGTGTCTAGAACAAAAGTGGGCACCACAATCATAAAGGTGACATGAAAGTACGAGAAATTACTCTCTCTAGCATTAAAGTTGGTATGAGGAATGGTGAGATAAGTCCAATCAAGAAAGACACATCGCTCAAATGTAAATCTAGAGGAGCAACTCCTAAAACACTTCACAAAAACAAGAGGAGGCTCATTGTTCAATTTAGGCTTATAAACTTTCAGACTCAAATCACTATCTTCCGAACCCATAGTATTATTATCAATAGAATCAGGTTTGGTTGTAACACTAAGATCAATGGATTCAGGGTCAATTAAATCAAGAGTTAAATCAGGTAATAAATTCAGCTGAACCACTTTCAAATCAAGGTTATCCACGTCGCCATCAGAATTATCTGAAATTAAATCAGAATTATTCAGAGCCTTTTCCGTAGTAGGTACGATTAAATCAGAACCTTCTGAAGTTAATTTCAATGTGTTCTCGGTCAGATCAGCTCCCTTCGAAATCAAATTACTATCATCCAGGTAGACCTTGTCCAATGAGATATCCTTGAGGAGACTAGGATCAGGGAGGGCTACGGTGTCAACGTTTAAAGGTTCTAACTTTCCTAGATCAGGGTTTAAGTCGTGTCGGGAGTCCGGTTTACTCACTTCAGTTTCTTCCTCAAAGAAGTTCTCATTATCAATAATATCATTAATATCCACGAAATGGGTGTACTCAGTCTCAGGTTCAAGAAATTTCTTTGTCGTGCTTCTTTTAGGTACAATTACATTTGCAAGGTCAACAATTGGGGATACGAAAGATTGGGCAGCCTTAGAATCATTACTGATTTTAAAGGTGGTAAAGTTACTCACGTGGCAAGGTGGCTCGTGATCCACTACACAGAGAGGTCGCGTGTTCAGACAAGGTTGATTGGGATGGTTAGGAATCAGCCCAAGTGGGGAGTCGTATGGGACCGATCCAACAAAAGACCCAATAGAGTGTCGGCCATTAAGGTTAGGTGAGGACCTATAGGGTGGGGCAACAACCCTGATGTTACTAAAAGATGTGTGACCATAAGTAGGGGAAATGTATTTTAATCCAAGTTATCGTCTCATGCTTTTCCAATCGGAGGTAGGGTATTCGCCATGAGACTCTTTATGATCTTCCAACCTCATCCAAAATTAGCGAGCACTACTGCTCAAGTGTGACCTAGCAATGCTAAACTGACGGGACTTAGGGATATCATGCGATTCAAAATAGTCCTCTAAATGTCTAACTCATTCCTTAAAGTAGGAAGGGTCCAAGGAACCATCAAAAGTGGGTAGACGGTCATGTGACTCTAGTCGTTGTGTCTTAAACTCAGGTCTAAGTTGAAAAGCAGAGTGGGGCATCATCCAACTAGCAGGATTGAACGAATTGGGCACGTACTTAGAGTGGGGAGAGTCAACATGTTCCTCCTTTGTGGTTTTAGTTAGGGAGCCTACAAGACTAACTAGGTCATCTAACTTCTTTTGAAATCCTATCGAGTCCATTGGAAAGTGCTAAGTGAAACCTAATGTAGATTGGGTGTAAGGGACCGCACTCTACAAGGAGAAAACATCATTTCGACTTGCTATATGGTGCAGGAAAATACTGGACAGCAAGCTACAAGAAGGATTTAAGTGATCTAGACATTTGGGATGATTGTTGGGGTCGAGGACAGCACCTAACCACTTAACCAGGCTCACCTAAATGTTACTAGATGGTGCAAGAACGCTTTGGGCAGCAAGCTACACTAGCGGTTTAAGTCACTAGGGGTTTAGGGAGGTTGCTAAGGCTTGGGCAGCACTCAAATCAAAGGTTAAACTCACTTAAATGCTACCAAACAATGCAGAATTTTGTGTGGACAGCAAACTACAGCAGTTGGGGAAGTTGCCTAAGTGTTTAGGATGGATTTTAGGCAGTGGGCAGCACCTAAATACTAGATTAGGATCACCTAAAGCTCACTAAATGCTGCAGAAATTTTCTAGACAGCAAGCTAACCAGTGGATTAAGTCGTCTAGATGTTCTGGGGGGTATCACTAGGGTGAGGACAGCACCTAGACACAATTTTAAGTTCACTAAAAGGTGCCTAAATGTTGTTGGAACAATGAGGACAGCAGTTTATATCGATGGTGTAGTTGTCCTACGCACTTAGAATTGATATGGATTTAATGGCAGCACTAAGACACTAACTAGGATGACTTAAACTCCACTAAATGCGTGCAGGAAATGCAGGGACAGCAATGTAAGCAGGGAATAAAATTTAGTTATGCGATGATATGCATGCAAAATTTAAGGTTTAACGCAAGGCTAGATCCTAGGATGTTTTTCTAGAACATGACATGCATGCCTACCATGCTCTGATACCAAAATGATGTGAAACTAAATGCAATAAACAAGAATTGCAATTAAGATATTAATAGAAGTGATGAACTTTACTTTGCTACCAAATAACTCTTTGTTTGCTCAAGTTAAAGTTTAAGAATATGGCGTTGAAAGATTAAGTAATAGCAATAGATTACACGTTGAGATTACTAGAACTTGCAAAATAATAACCAAAGATTTAGGTAATGCAAATAGCCAGTTATAACAAAGCCTCAAATTTAAAATCTAGATCCTTCATCTCGAGGTCATTCACTCAACTCTTGAAAGTGGAGGCTAGTGGAGGAGGATTGCAAGCACGCTTAGAGATGCCACTATTACACAAGTGACGCTGAGAGGACTAGTTGTCGGGGAAGAAATCGGATTTGGGGAAGATGATGGACACCCGTTGATGATCCAATCGTCTACCGGAAGTTGCTCGTCGATGACGTCCACGAGGGTGGGAAGAATACGGTTCAGGTAATCCTCGATGGTGTGGTCGAAGCCGAACCCAACGTCAAAGAATGGCGAACGGACGACGTCGATGTCCCCTTGAAAGTTAAACACAAATCCATGATCACACTCCGGATCTGCCATGCATTCTTGCAAGGAGGTGAAGGAGCACAGATGGAAATATGGGGAAGAGGATGGGGGAAAGTGGCGGTTTAGTGAGGGGAGGGACTTGGCCGTGAGCAAGGGGAAGAGGGGAAAATTAGAAAACTGAATTAAACTCAGCTTCAAGTGGTTTTGGAGGGAGATTAATTTGAAATTTCAAATTAATCCATTAATGGCTAGAGGTGTTAATTGAGGAGATAATTATGGGCTGATTCAGTGGGGCTTTGAATTTAAATTGGGAGAGAGAAAAACCCATTAAGGTGCCGGCCACATGTAGAGGAGAGAGGGGCTTGAGTATTAATTACATGGGGACCACAAAGAATTAAATAAACATAATAAAAAATCTGAATTTAATTTCAGAATTGATTATCATAAGTAACTCCCAAATTCAAATGAAAATAAGAGGGAATTTGAATTTGAATTTCAAATATGTGTAACTCCTCTTAATTAATTTCCCAAATTAATATGGCTTAATTAGGAAAGTCATTAGAGGGGAATTCAAAATTCAAAGGGGGGGAGCTAGAGGGGGCCGGCGGCATGGGGGTCCAATGGGTGGCCAGTGGGTGGGGGTTTGCAGGCCGGCGGCCTGGGCGGTTCAAGTGGAGGCGGCGGCAAGGGGTGAGGGGAAGGGAGGAGGGGAATTTCTAGGGATTTGATTTGCTATAAATCCACTCACCTCAATTTTCTTCAATCCGGATTTCCACGAAAATAACTTGGCGAAAATTTAGAACTCTCGAAGACAAAAATAGTTTGGCGAAAAATCTAGAACTCACAAAAAGATCTATCTTCTCCGACGAACTCACTAAGAGATCGAGGAGGGTTGAACTCACAAAGAGAACATCAGAGGCAAATTTTTATTAATCAATAATTCATTCCCTAGTACAATGCATGAGGCCTCCTATAAATAGGCCAAAATGAAACAAAAACTAAAAGACATAAATGCCCTCAAGGCTACAATATCAAATGATCATCCATAAGGGTAAAACAGTAAAACTGAAAAATAAAATAAACTAATACATAAAATGACTCAAAATATAAACTCATGATCGTGACCGTCGATCTCCGGTGTCTCCGATGGTACACATGTCGAAATCACTGACGATGTCCTCAACAATATATATATATATATATATATATTATAGAAAAGAGCAAAGCCAAGAGAAATACTTTCATCTGTTTTGCATTTTTTTCCCAACCTTCAGGGACCTTATCGAAGCGAAAAAGTACGAATGGGAAGGCTTGACAACTTTCAGTGTTAAGGTGCATATTAAAATAGCATTGACTGTTTGATTTCAAAGGATTTACTAGAGAGGAGCAGACCATGTTATTTTCAAGGCTTCAGCAATAGTAATATTTCTGGTCACAGTACTAACCTTTTCAGGGCAAGATCTAAGTCAGGTTCATCTTTGTAATTAAAAGCTTCATCAAATCCAAGCTTGTTCTTCAGAAGATCAACCTAGAATTCATCATTCATTCAACAACTTGGTGAAAAATACAAATTAGAATATTCAAAGTCAATATTCTAAAACTCCATACCTTTAGATTTGAACCAGCACTCCCAACAACAAAACAGCCATTCAACTTTGCTAGTTGGCCCACAAGTTGGCCTACTGCTCCTGATGCAGCAGAGACAAATACAAGCTCTCCATTTTTTGGAGAACAAACTTCATAAAATCCAGCATAGGCTGTAAAACCTGGCATACCTGTCCATCAAGAAACTTTTTCTTGTGAACAAAAGAGTACAATATGTTAAAACATGCAGAGATGCAGATAAAGTAGGGGAACTTGTACCATTAGAATTCCTGCTTCCCACCTAATGCTAAAACCCTAGCTAGGTATTACCATTTTCACTTCCATTGGCTTCCACTTTGCCTTGTTTTTTCCTTTTTTTTTAAGGAAAATTCAGTTTGAAACCAACACAGAAAAAGAAAATGCATTCAGCTTATACATAGTCACGATAATTGAAGATATTCTCACATGCCTTAACCATTATCTTTAGCTGAACCTATGGATAATCTTTAGCTAAAGTTTTTTTACAACTAAAGGTTTCTATGCAAGAAGCCAAGAAGCTAAATCATGGATTTTCTTAAAATTTAGTATTTCTTGAGAAGTTCTCTAGCAAAAACTTTTCAAGCATGCATAGATATAGGATTTCCTACAATATGAATGTAAGAATTATGTAAGGTTTCATGAACCATAGTAAGATGATTAAGAAGAATGGATTACCATTTATTTCATGTTGACATACACCCTAATTATGATTTCCATATAAATCCTAATCCTCCTCCCTTGTGTGTTAAGCCAAATGAAGGAAACTAAGAGAATACAGTCAAAGCAAAAAGAGAGAGTGTAGCATTTTGGATTTACACCTTGGAAACTGTACACCTGAATTGGGATTTGAGCCTCCTTGCTTTAGGATTAATGCTCATAGCTTGAATGTGTTTTGATGAGAGAAATCAAGAGTGGGTACCAGTTTTATCAAAATAGACCGAAGTAGAAAGGCTACTTTGCTAATTCAATTGAATTGTATTCAACTGATTCTCAACACCATGCCCAAGCTACATTTGTAGACATGAACTACCTAATAAAGATGATAAAATACTTACATGAAAATTCAAGTTTAAATTCAAATCTGCCTAAAAGTATGAAATGCATTGAAATTTTAGCTAAAATAGTATGAGGACAAACTAAACATGATAAACCATGAATTTTGATTCATCCTCCTTATGATGTGAATGCCCAAGAGAAAAAGAGTGAGTGAAGTATTTTATTGAGTGAATATTGAAGTATTATTTTGTTTTGTCTCTGAATTTCTCCTCCTTTAGTAGCCAATCACTCTTGTTTAGGAGATTTGATTTAAATTTTACATTGATTCCTCATCTCCTTCTCATTAGTGTGGAACTTAAATATTCCCTAGATTCATTGAGTTTATATTAATTACTAATGATGTGGAATGAAACTTGTAGTCCATCAGCCAAGGAAAATTTATGGATTTATTTGCTCATACAATTGAAATCAAGATGGACTGAATAAGGGTTTGAAGAGCTTTCGAGATTAATGGGTTTCCATCTACTTAGATATCAAGCTCAATATGACCATCTATATTCCTCCCTTCTAAAAAGATGGTTATATGAAGTACAACAGAAATGTTCATCTATCAATTACACTCAAAATATTAGAAAAAGAAGCATTGAGATATGGTAGTATTACACTTTAGTAACCTAAAACTATCAAAAAAAAAAAAAACACTAAATGTAGACCTGACAAAAGCCCATACGTATGCCTTGCGAACCAAAATCATATTTTGTTTAGTTTTGAAAGTATCAACAAATTGCTAAGACACAAAATCAGCTAAAAACAAAAGTGCAGGTAGAAAAGATTTGAAAAAAATGAGTTCATATATGTAGAAGCACCAATTAATAATGATATATATAGAATATTAGGACAATAAATGATGAATTATTAATTTCCATGGAGCTACTTTTACATCCTGGCGAAAATGGAGTGCGACATTTAGTATATGTAGTGATTTTGAAACAATAAAAGTATATGGAAATACCGATAGGGCTGTTTGATATGTATTATTAGAAAGAAATGGCACTGTAATATTCAATTGAGCTTTATCTACTATAAGTTTAGTCTAACATTTTGGATGGCATTCATCATAAAAGAAGGAATACTATTAGTTACTTACCAAGAAGACCTAAATAGTAAGAAAGTGGAATGTCTGAGATTTCAATTTTTCTCAGCCCTTCTACCTTCAAAATCAAAGTATATTCTTCCCATCCAGTTATTCCGTAGACTATGTCATCAACACTGAAATTTGGATTATCAGAATCAATGACTTTAGACACACCGAAGCCCTCAATGACCTTCAAAAAGATAAGAAAGAACACAATTCAGTAATGCCAAATGTAGCAATAAAAAACACAAAAGTTTGTGAGAGTTTTTTAAACAAAAGATAGAAGGATCAAAATGATCTCTTAACTCTTTAGGAGGGACACCAAAATGGTCCCCAATTATTTTGAGGGACCAATTTGGTACTTCAACTCTTAAAAACGAGACTATTTAGTCCTAACATCGAAACTAATGGATGTTGGGTTAAATGGTGTTAAAAAATAGGGGCATTTTAGTAATTTTTAATTAAACTATTTATTAGATATATTTTTTGAATAATTATAATTTTTTAAAAAAAATATTATTCATTTATTTAATATGATAAATTAATAATATTTTTAGCTACAATTTTAAAAAATTTAGTCATATATTAATTATTTAACTTTACTAATAATATCTTAGGGATATTAACTAGCTTAACTATCTAATTACTATCATAAATATTAATAACTTAAATAATTATATAAATATTATTCTTATTTTGATTATTAATTATCTAATTATTATTTACATTATTAATTATCTAATGAATTTTTTAAATTTATTAATTTATATTAATTAAATTACATAAATTAATTCCTAAATGATTTACTAATCTTTCTTCTCTTTGGCATTCTTCGTTGCCATTGGACGCAGTAGGGTTTTGAACGAGTCGCTAACGCCTCCTTCGACGACGCTCCTTCCTATCGAATCGGAAGTCGCAAAAGTTTGACGTTCTTCCTATTGGATCAGACGTAGCGACGAGAGCTTGCTCGCTGTGAACGTAACAATTGTTCTCCAAAATTTCAATTATTGTCGTTTTTTTGGTTATTCTGATCATACCCTTGTTGCCATCCAAATTTTCAATTATTTTTTAACAACAATATCAAAATGGTCTCATTTTAAAGAGTTGAGGGCTTGAATTGGTCTATCAAAATAGTTGAGGACTATTTTAGTCCCTCCCAAAGAGTTAAGGGACGATTGTGATCCTTTTCTCTTAAACAAAACTATAACATGTAAATTAAAGCTAAAAGAAATGATATGTTTTGCAAAGTTCATGAGAATAAATTACCAACTCAAGGTTTGTTTAGAAAAACTTGGCTGATATAGAAGCACTTGGCTTAGTAAATTTGGTTCAAAATAAAAATATGTTCTAAAGAAAATAAGTTTAGGAGATTGGCCTCCTCCACTCACACTCATATTTAGTTTTGGAACACATACCTAGTAAGTCTATAAGAACAGGTAAAAGGATGCACCAAGATCTTCTTCCTATCAAACAAATATTCCATCGACTTGACTCACCACTCTAGTGCATAACATAAAATATATTTTTATTTTAAGGTACCCAAATTTTTTTTAGTTATCATGCAATGTGCAACACCAAGAGGGACAAACCGGAAAGTGACTAATCATCCCAACCAACTAAAAAAGTTATATGATCATCAAAACATCATTGTATATGTTAAATTATCTGCCGCACTTTCATATAAAACGCAGGGCATTTTATCTTTTTCTTCTTAAGTCCTTAGGTACATGGATATACTCAAATTCTCACTCCTTTTTTCCAGCAGAGTGTCCATAGGTTTGCAATTAAACATATTTAACCTTTTCAACATTTTTTAATCTAATTCTTCTGAACCTATGTCTGATTACTATTTTTTTACATCAAGGATAACGTTTAGCTGCTTGTAGAATTACAGCCTTCTAATCGGTAAGTGAACAAAACCTATCTCAAGCTGCAATTGGCTAAACTACAATCAAATTAAAGTATTATAATGTTCGGTCGTAACACACACCAAAATTAAAAATTCAAAATTATTTCTAATAACAACAAAGACATCCCCAAATCACTAAAATACTAACAACAAATCCTTTTTAATCAGAAATAAAGGAGCGATCAAACTGCACAATGGTTCCAATTTAGCAATTTCGAATCCCCGTTCAATGTCCAAACCCTTCCCTCATTTCCAGAGTAAAGTGCGCTTAACCACAACAAAAGCCAGTCCAAATAAAAAGAAACAAAAAGCCGACAGAGAACGCAGATTTTACCTTGCCGACCTGGAATGGAGGAATATATGATCCATAGTACTCCCTCATCCGACCCCTCATGTATGGATCGCAAGATAGAAAGAGGTTCTTCACCAGTACAGCGCCGGACCCCGCCTGAACCCTAAGCTCCGCCTCAGCCGTCCTCAGCTGCATGTTCTCCTCCGTCGGAGCTCCCGTGAGGAACCTCCTGAACAGCACTTGCTTGTTCCTCACCGTCTTTGCACCCTCCATTGCTTCCTTCAGCTGAGCAGCGAGACCTCAAACGATCATCCATGGCTGCCACCAACCACCTTTAATAATAAATAAAAGCCGCTTAGATCTCTGGAGGTTAGTTTGCCACATTATCAGATGAATTTAAACAGCCTTTGCTTGTAATAATATAGGGCACGATCAGACGGTTGAGATTTTTTTTTTTTTTTTAAATGAAAGGCTAAGATTTTCTTCTCGAAGAATCACATGCCACTGTCATATATTAGTATAATTGTATAAAGTAATAAACTTATCCGTGCATAAAATAAAAATACACATGAATAAATTTTTAAAAATAAAAATAAAATTTTAAAATTTAAGAAAATAAACTAATAAGTTTATCAACAAATATAATTAAAGTAACAATCATTTGCATCGATATTGATTCATAATATTTTATAAAAATAGAGTTTTAAGAAGATAAAATGGTCTATCCGTACCAGAAATTATTCCGTGCTGACCTCGGACGAAGCTCTATGTTCGAAGGCGAATCAGGTGTATCCACGTCAGCGGTATCGAGCTGCAGTAATATGACGCATTCTGGTTGGACTCCGGACATCTTTCGGCATCCGCACCGTAATGTGGCGCATTTTGGTTGGACTCCGTACGAGAAATTATTCTGTGCTGACCTCGGACGAAGCTCTATGTTCGAAGGCGAATCAGGTGCATCCACGTCAGCGGTATCGAGCTGCAGTACAGTAAAAGAGTAATGTGGCTCATTTTGGTTGGACTCCGGACATCTTTCGGCCTCCGCACCGAATAATTTTTCCTATCGTACGGTGCATATTGATCTCAATGATGTTAGATTATTTATCAAATATTTTAATGTTTCAATGATGTCAGAATCAAATGATGTTGAGCCCATTAGATTTTTCTGGTTGAGCCCTCAATTTGATTATAAGAACGTCCCTCAATTTGATTATAAGAACGACTGAATTGGACAACATTTTAAGTATGTTTTAATATTGCTTGATTTGGATTTATTTGGACTCAAATCTGATCGAGAACATCGACCTCTTTTATATCAGAATTAATTAGAATTATTCACTTCCATATGAATATTAGAGTATGTGTGTAATAGTTATAGTAGAATTTTATGATCATTATTATTTTAAAATATTCTCATTATTAACAATATTTTCTTTCATAACATTTTCCTATAATACTCTACTCTATTGCCTATATATATGAAATTAGATTGTAGTTCTATCACATCTCATATTCCATTTTATTTTATTTCATTTATATATATTTTATTTTTAAGAACATAAAATATCAATTTAATAATGCATTTCTCTCCATCATGCTATCATATTTACTTTTTATATCAACAAAAATATTTTTATCACATTATTTATTTAATTTTTAACAACCTTATCCATATCTCAAAAATATTTCAGTTAATATGATAAAATTATTTTAAGTATTTAGTATATCTATGGTTGATGATTTCATGATTATATTTTAAACAATTGTATTCGCCTGCTACAATCGCCCATTGCTACCTTTTTCTCTTTTGCAGGAGCAATTATTACGTCCGGTCAACCGAACGTGTTCAGAGGCTAATAATCACACGCCACGTCACCAAACACTCAGTATTTGACACTCGATATTGCTCGGATACATTCGTACCGTTCGGTTTTTGACCGGACGTAATAACTTCTCCTTTTCCAGCCACTACTTCTGTCTCTGCAGAAACTTCTTTTAGACCTAATTAGCTCCCTTGATTTATAATTGAACTGCATCTATGGAAGGAATACCATTTTTTGACCCGACCCACCTCAAATCAGGGTTGACCCGATCAGACATGCTGTCCCAGGCACAGAGCAGGTGAGCACGCCTGGGCTATGGGGCGATGGGTCAAGCACGGGTGAATCATGGCGCCAGTACAGGTGTGGGTGTGGGATCCGAAGTCGAGTCACAAATGTGGGAAAGGCAGGTGCAGCGGTGCGAGGCTGGTAGTGTGCTTGCTAGCGAGGCATTGAGGCAAGCAGCTTGTGCAGGACGCTAAGTCGAGAGCGGACAAGGCAGGCGCGAGTGCGTCGTGCGCAGTACGGGATGCAGGACTGAGTACTCGAGTGATGAGGTGCGTGCGGGATCCGTGTTATCCGGGTCAACCTGAACCCGATTAGTTTGTCAAATGGGTTGATCAAACCTGAAATTTTTTGGGTCAATTTTAAGTCGAGTTAAATATTGACACCCCATGACAAAATGATAGAGATAATATAATAAATTAATAATGATGATAAGAGGTCGATAACTATGGCCATTTACAAATAAATTTAGTGTATTTGGGGGGTCTATTTTATTCATTTAAGTAAATTAAATTATAAATTGAAATAATTTTGTTTGTGTGTGTGTGTGTGTGTGTGTATATATATATATAGATATATATATTATATAAATATATATATATATATAATATATATATATAATATAATATATATATATATATATATATATATATAATATATATATATATATATATTCATTTATTTATAAAGCCAATATTAATCTCTATGAGCCCTTTAATATGTGTTTATATAGCCATAATACATCAATAGGAGGCAATAAAGCAAATACCAATTTAATTCCCCCAAATTTTACGACAATAAAACAAATACAGATTTAGTTGAAGTCGTTGATTACGTAATCATTGCTGATGATGATATACTGACCGTCTGATCTTCATAATATATATATATATATATATATATATATAGAGAGAGAGAGAGAGAGAGAAGAGAGAGAGAGAGAGAGAGAGAGAGAGAGAGCCTACAAGTATGAATTTAGTTTCACTTCTTTTGATCGCTGCTAGTTGATTTTTGTTACAATTAGCACATTTTGAGCTTTTTTTTTTTTTGTACTTCTGGGATAAATTTTATTGGCAATTTTTGGAATCAGTTAGCTTGGTGGATTTTAGGGAGCCTAGATCATTTTTTGATGAGATTTTTCTATATTTGTGACATCTTTTTGATTGTAGGTGACCTAAATTTCTTGCACTCAATGTGATACTAATGATAGTAACTAATGTGACATCCTTTTGATTGCATTCTGTTGGATATTTGTTCCTAGATTTAGGATTGCTTTAGTTTAGGTTTCTTGTATGGCATGTATAGCCATTAGTATAGCCTTTTGTGTTGCTTTGTATAGCCTTAGGAGTCTATATAAAGAGGTCTTTAGGTTGTAATAGAGGCCAAGACGAGAAATAAAGTTTATGCATTTTCTCTCCTCTCTCCCTCCTCCTCCTCTCTCAAGATCAGGTGAAAGTGCTTCTTCCTCAAGAGGGATCTGACACATTCATATTAGTCATTATGAATATGATAATTTTCTTTTATTGGAGTTTTAACATGGTTTTAAAAGTATCTCATTGAGTACAAGAAATTGAGGTCACCTTCAATCAAAAGGATGTCAGAAACATAGACAAATCACACGAAGAAAATGATCTAGGCTCCCTAAAACCCAGCAAGTCAACCGATACCAAAAAGTGCCAAGAAAATTTATGCAAGAAGTACCCAAAAAATCTCAAAAGCCCTAATTGTAATGAAATTCAACTAGCAGAAAATCAAAAGAAACAAAACTAAGTCCATACTTATAGGCTCCAAAAGCTATACCACCAATGATTGTCCACATGCTGAGATTCTGATGGCTTGGGCGCTAAAGAAGGGCTCCAGCATTTAGAGGAAACCTTCAATTTTCTCTTAGCCTTCTTCAATTTCTTCAGAGCTATCAAGCAAGGATCTCTTCGCTCTTTCTTAGTCTTGTGCTACGCACCTCTACTCGGATTAGAGGCCTAGAATATTTACTCTTGACTCCCCTTCTTTAACCAGGGTATTTACAGTAATATTTATTTATATAACATATATACAACTAATATGAATACATGGGATAAAATACATGACACAAAGGGTGAAGATCAAACTTCCAGTGTATCTTCATCAGCAATGATTAATTAATCAGCTACTTCTACTAAATCTAAATTTATTTTATTGCCAGAAAAATTGGGGAAATTCAATTTGTATTTGCTTTATCACCTCCTATTTATGTATTATGGCTATATAAATACATATATAATTAAATTTATAATTAATTTAAAAATAATTTAATTTGCTTAAATTAATTTAAAAAAAAAAAACGGTGAATAATCACCTAACAATGGGTCATTTGGGGAATATAGCAAAAATAAAACATGCATATAGCAAAAAACCAAAACGAATATTGAAAAAATCAGTCTCCGAAAATAACAAAGAAAATACAAGTCTTTTTTAAGTCCCAAAAAATCCACTAAGCCAAATGAACATATAGCCCATCATAATCCTCTTAACTAGATACCAATTCCAATGCAGGTCTTCACCATCTGGAAACACCTTCCAAACAAAAAGTCTCGAGACCAGCTGATGAGTGTAAATAATATTATATTTTATATGTTAAATTGTTAGTGGAATTGTATTATTCTAGTTGTATTGTGTATGAAAAATACATGAAATGCATGAAATTCCAAGTATCATATAGCTCCACGACGTCGGATGCTATACCACCACAGCACCATCTTTGACATTGTCGGAGAGCCCAATATGGACATGGTGGGGTCCATTCTCTGTTTGACAGTGTCGCGGAATGGGAGGATCAGCACTGCAAAGCCCAATCTCTATCTGCAGTGTCGTGGCGCCAATTTCCAGTGTTGTCAAGCCAAGGGGAGTGTCACATGGACGCTGCAATGCTCAACCGTCAATAACACCGCAGCAATATAGTTGTAAACGATCAGGACACAGTCTACCAGTGAAGTGATGCATCGATTTAATAAACAACGAGTCCACGTCAGCAAGCACCGTATCAGAGTAAATTCTTCAACGCTGTGGCGTTGGTTCATTTTATGGGCTTTGCGACATCAGAGTTTTCTTTATGTGTTTTTCTATAAACAATATGTTTGTAATGTTAGTAAGAGAGTTCAGTCACTTAGTTAATTTCAGTCTTCATAGTGCTTCTCTGCAATTTCCTTAGGAGTGATAACTAAAGCAATTCAAGGAGCACTAGATCCACTTCATAAAAAATTTTTGTCAATATTTGTGGAAACAATTGTATTCGCCTGCTACAACCGCCCATTGCTGCCTTTTGCAGCCACTACTTCTGCCTCTGCAGAAACTTCTTTTATAATGAAAATGAGCCTGCTTCATTTGTTCTTCATGTTTGGCTAAATTCTCTAGTTTTAGATTGATGGTGTAAAAGAAATGTGGAGTACTAATGAAGTATCTTCCTCAATAATTTAATGATGTTTTCAATATATCATGTCTTTATTTAATACACATTTTGGTCATATATGTAGTTAATATCATGTGTAATGTGGAACCTAAGAATAAGAAAACAGGCACAACCAGATATATTGGACTGAAATGATCCAAGATGGAGAAAATTTTTGCTATATAAAGTTTATCTAGAAGCTCATGGATTAGCACGAAAGTCTATGGAAAATAGTATGGGTACTAAAATGGACCCATACTCACTGTGCTTTGTATTGGATGTAAGCCACTAGATGGTTTAAAGACTTGGGAGAATTCAACCATTTTGTGGCCTAAGTCGGCCGAATATGAGCTGGGCTACAGGGCAAATTATTATGTGCGGAGTCCGAACGTCGTCCAAACATCAATAAAAATGCGCTACATTACCCCAAAAGTGTACCGCGCTCGTTACTGAGCGTGATACCGAGTGTCGGCACTGCGCTCGATACCGGACGGTTCTCCCGTCAGGTGTCCGCACAGAATATTCTCTCCTAAGTGAGAGAGATGACTGATGTATACGTCTTATTATTTCTATGTCGAAGAGGTTTATAAGTGAGACATGCAAACTTCAAAACAATAAAAATAAAATATGTGTGTCGCATTTCTGCCGGTTGTATTTTAAGAACGAGGTTGATGTCGAATGTTCGAGTTTATAGCTCCCAATAGTAAAATAGCTCTATAAACCTAACTTATAACTTTAAATATGAGGCAATCTTAGGTGAAGGCCTTACTACTCTCATATTATATAAATGTTAAATAAGGTTTTGTAAATTTTGTTTGGTTCCATTGCACTAAACAAAATGGCAATCCATTAATTTTAGCTAATATTCTTCCTTCTTCCACACGCCAGAGTTTTTCCTTAGCGAGTGTGACTTTTGGTCGCATTTTCGGGTCTCATTCCACTCTCCTATTTCAAAGCTTCTTCCATTCCATTGATTAAAGCCAAGAAAATAGCTTAGCAATATATCAAATAAAAAATATATATAATTAAATAAATTTGCAGAATTTTGCAATATTTAATTTCAATAGAATTTTGGAAAACTTAAAGGTGCAGCCTTTTTTTTTTTTTTTTGCATAATTTGAAATTTTTGGGGGGGATATGGGGAAAAATCACAATTCAAGATTTGGCTTAAATTCTCTTAAATAGAAATTTACAAATTTTAAATCTTACTATTTTGACAAATCTCACTTTAATCCCATAATTAATTAAATCAAAAGTTTATTAAATCTCTCTATTAAGAAAATTTAACGGATTTAAGAATCTCTCTCATTTACAAATCTTAAATCTTCATACAAATAATCAAATAATTTATCTAATCTCAACAAAGTCGAACATGCAAAATAATTTTTATATTTAAATCCTCTCAAAATTTACTAAATTTATTTTTTTTAAATTAATTAAAAAAATAAAATTGTTTAAGAAAAAAATCTTAAAGGTCACAAATCAAATTTTTTTATTAAAAAAAAAAAAATTCTAATAAGGTATAAAACCACCACTTTTTTTCAAGAAACAAAACACTTAGAGAATTCTTAGCTTTTATTGCTTCTTCCACCCACTACTAAGTGGGTTGTTAGTTTATCAATATATAAATATCACATTACTAACTACTAAACCACAAATTTTAGCTCCTCCATTTCTATGATATCATATTAATGGCCTCCCAAATAATCTTATTACTCCGTCTATTCTCTTTCCTCGCCTTCTCTTCAACAATTTCGTCATATAATATATTAGATTTTGGAGCTAAAAAAGGTGGAAATGTTGATTGTGTGGAAGCCGTTACTAGGGCTTGGAAAATGGCTTGTAATAGCCCTTCTTCTACGGCAAATATTTACGTTCCCAATGGAATATTTCTTATAAGCGAAGTGAGATTCAATGGTCCTTGCCTGAACAAGAAGATTAATTTTATGATTAATGGAACCCTGATGGCTCCTCTGGGTTACACTGACTCAAGCGAATGGATCACATTCGATACTGTTGAGGGGATTTCGATCAATGGAGGAGTATTTGATGGAAGAGGATCGAAATTATGGGATTGTAAGCTGAGAAACGGGAAATGCCCTCGTGGTGCAACGGTATACTTCTACTTTCATTATTTATTTATTTTTATGTATAATAAGTCAGAATTGACACACATTGGTTAAGTTATAGATATCGATAAGAGGAAATTTATCAATAAACGTCTTGACTTCTATGTTATTTATTTATACTAATAAATAAACAAGTAATTAGCTATTATTATTATTATTATTATGCTTAAAAATAATTATGGTGATGGAGTTATATGCATTATAGCTATTAGAAATTCTATGCTTAAAAATATTATTAAATTAATATTCTTTTTTACTTAATCTTTATTGTAGCAATTTAATAATTTATAATATTTATTATTCTAATATATTTTAATAATATATTATATTTTATTGTTCTTATAAATCATTTCATTTAATAAAATTATGGCAATTCTACCTTTGTAAAGACATCACATTTGGCTAAATCACAGTCGCTGGAATTCACAAATTCAAAAGACATCGAGATCAGACGGCTCACATCCATCGACAGCGAGCTATTCCACATCGCGATTCATCGCTGTGACAATGTGAACTTAGATGGGCTGAACATTGTCGGCCCAAAATGGAGCCCAAATACAGATGGAATCCACGTACAAATGTCCACCAACGTCAATATAAGAAATACAAGAATCAAAACGGGAGATGACTGTATTTCTATTGGGCCGGGAACTTCGGCCCTTTGGATCGATCGTGTAGTCTGTGGGCCAGGCCACGGTATAAGGTAAATGGGCCTTTCAATCTCTTTTGTAGAATTTATATTTATTTAAATAAAAATAATTTATCCAAAAATCATGCACAGTATAAAATCTATAACCCTTATTTTTTAAAATAGTAAGGAATTATAATTATCATTTTTAATTAAAATTTTCATTAAAATAACTTCCATTGAGTCAAGATAATTATATATATATATATATATATATATATATATATATATATATATATATATATATATATATATATATATATATATATATATATATCACAAAATTCTTATATATTTACGTATAAAAACATAAATTTTTATAATTACTTAAATACCACTTAAATTTTTAAATCATATTAATTATATCATTAATATTAAAATAATAAACATCTTTCATATATATATTATTTATTTATTTATATTTATTGATTTTTTTATTTTTGAAAGCATTGGGAGTTTGGGAAAAGATGAAGGACTTGAAGGACTAAAAGAAGAAGGTGTGCACAATGTGACAGTACAAATCATACAATTTGTGGGATCTGATAATGGTCTAAGAATAAAGACATGGGGCTCAAATGTTGAAGGCTATGTTAGAGGAATTATTTTCAAGCATGTGGTGATGAACAATGTTATGAATCCAATCATCATTGATCAAAATTATTGCCCCCACAATCAAAATTGTCCTCACAAGGTAAGACCTCTCTCCCATCTAATTACACGAAGGAGTTCTTATTGCTTTCAAAAACAGCTTTCTATCACAAAAACTTCACGAAAACAACGAAAAAATGATGGCCAAAAACTGTCAGAGATTATTATATGTAGAGTCCGAATGCAGATAATCATTCAATTTTACGACTATGAATGGTAAAAGCGCAGTAAAGCGCACAGTGGTGAACATTAACTCCGTTTTAACTATTCACAGTCACAAAACCGAACAATTCTCTGCTTCTGAACTCCACACGTAATAATCTCTCCAAACGAAAGTTGCGTCTCTATAATTACCCTGAAAACTACTTTCTCCTATCATCATCACTAACCAAACAATGCATTATTTTTCTTGCATAGGATTCAAGCATACAAATAAGTGATGTGGAGTATAGAAACATACAAGGAACATCAGCATCTCCTATAGCAATCAAGCTTGATTGTAGCCCTACAAATCCTTGCAAGGGGCTTGGAATGAGTAACATAAAGCTCACATATAAAGAGAGACCAGCAAAATCATTTTGCAATCATGCTTCTGGACATTCTTCAGGACTAATGATCCCACCAAGTTGTCTGTGATGGTTTTATTATTATATTGTAGAGCTTAACTTTAGTCATTAAAAAATATAAATTATTGATCTTCTTTCTAATTTTCTGTTCGTTTACGATAATTTTTCGCTCCGTATTTGAATTAGATTGTGATTATTCATTGATCATGCATCAATCAAATGAATCAAAAAAGAAAATTGTATGAGAAAATTACCAGAGATGAGTATAATACATGAAAAATCAAAAAAAAAAAAGTTAAAGTGCATTGACCTCAAAGTAAATTCAATGCTGGATGAAACTCAAGATTTGTTTGGGACAACTTTCTTACTGTTTTTTAAAACAATTTTTTATTACAAAATTTTTAAATTCAAGAAACTTTTGCACTAAAAAACTGCTTTAGAAAACAGTACAAAAACTGTCACAAAACCTTGTTATGATAAAAATTTTGACAGCCGATTTTTGTACTAAATGAGGCCACATTCTGATAAAAATTTAGACGGTAGATTTTTTCTCAATTTGATAGGTTGCTTTCATACAAGCAAAGGGACAAAACAAGAGCAGAATTCAGGCTTAACAAAACAATGAGCTCCAAAGAAAGTTGGAACACATTTAATTAGAGAAATAACTATGAAATAATACAAAAGTTCTATCAAAATCATGTGAATAGCTCAGATAAAACAATATCTCAAACAAATGTAACATTGCATGAAAATTTTGCTATCCAATCTAATAAAAGTTGGTCACATTCTTCATATTCAACATCAACTTAAGGGGACAAAAAACTAGTAAGCTTAAAAGAAGCACCCCACACATGTCAAAATCTGTAGAGAGATAGGAAATATGATTTAAGTAGAAAGCACTAACGTTGAGAGTTACTGAAGTATTCTTTCCTTCGATCACCTTCTCCTCATGCCTCTTCCACCGCGACCGCCAAAAGCCGGTCCACGCCCTCGACCAGCCATCGCACTCGCAGCAGCCTCGCCTTGGGCACTCTCCGACTAAGGTTATCAACAAAGAAAGCAGTTAGTGGAATCCATACATGAAGTGACGGAGCTAAGAATTTTTTTTAATGGGAGCATGTAAAGCATAAAAGGCAACTACCACCCATCCATTCAAGCTTTAGATAAAGGAAGTTGACCATCCCTTGTTCAAATAAGCAACTGTCCCCAGTTTATGATTTTATTTTAATTTTACTCCACCTAAATCAATTGGCAAAGGGTCCTCTTGGGTGGCCAAGGCTTCGTTTGGGTCGGCTTTTTTACTGCTTCTTAAAATAGCTTACTAATACTAAAAAACTGTTTTAAGTAGTAAGAAAATATCAAGAAAATGAAACATTGTCGAAGAGGACTAATAAAAATTCAATCCAAACTAGTACTCTAGCTATCCAAGTTTCCTAGAGAGACAAATCTTCAATTAAATTCTCAATGCAATTCATTCAATAATGCATAAAAAAGTCTATTAATATGCATATCAAATTCAAATCAATCCCAAAATTTTGCTAACTAAGAAAATTCAAATTCAAAGAGGTGTTGATGTCCTATGCACGGGGAAGAAGCACCTTGAATTGTGATGAAGCCTTAAATAAGCATTGGATTAAGCCTAGATTTGGGGAACAGCCTTGGATTGAAGAGAAAGGGGCCGGCCAGTTAAAATTTTGAATGATGAGGGTAGGGTCGGCTGAATCTTATTCATCCACCTTGCTTTGAAAATTAAATATAATGATGGGACTAATAAAAATATCAAGAAACAAATTCAATCCAAACTCATTTCTGATAAATCTTCAAAATAATATAAAATGAAACATAAGGACCAGCATGAAATTTCTAAAAGGTGGCTGGCAGAAAGCATTTGAATGGTATATAAATGATAATAATCTCCTTAATGATATCTTGCAGGCTTCTATTCGCATTAGCACCAACAATATATTTCTCATCATGTATTTCGACATAGTTATAAATATAATTATCTAACTCATGAATATGTGGTGTAAATGATTCAATAAATCTTGAACATTTTTCTAATGGGAGTAGAATGTTATCTATATTTTTAAGGTTGACATGAATAAGTTCAAAAAAATTTGTTCGAACATGTTTATATATCCAAATTACCAAAATTTTGATTAATAGAAGAGGCTCAGATCTCAATCATCCCATATGAATGTTTAATGGGAAGAAGAAAAACAATTTTTAGCAAATATGGATCTAATGTTCCCGCGTATAATTAGATGCCTCGGTATGAAAAATATGAACAGTAACATAATATGTTATAAAAATTAGATTATTAATTCATATAACAAAGCCAATTCCCACCAATAAGGATTATCAGCTGCATCCACAAGGTCAACACATTAAATCTTGTCCTTATAACTTTAAACCCAAATCGAAAAAAGACCACCATGTAAAAGTAAAAGGTAAAGTTTGCTTAACATATCAAACATAAAAGGTGTGGGATGTAGTTCAAGAGGATGATTAAAGATAATGTTCATTACTATTAATGACAATTTGCACTGTTTTTTCTTATATTTAATATAAATTAGAAAATGCTGGTGCACTTCAATCCTCAAAAGATGCGTGGATTATAAGGATGCACCTCCTGATATTTACATATATTTTAATATCATTATAAATTTGTTCATAACTTATCATCAATATTCTCTCATTGTATCCTCCAATCAATCAATAATTTAAGCATCATCGTGATCAAATACAAGAATTCATCGAGGGCAATGACTCGTGATATGACATACTTTGTGAAGCTTGTAAAACAGTGAGAGAAGTGCCTCAGTTGCTGGAACTAGAAGAAGACAAAAAGGTTGGCGACTCGATACTACAAGATCAATGCCACAGTACTACAGAAGGAGCACCACAAACCTATGGGCTCGCCATAGCAGTTAGGTAATTATTTTTTAGCTAAGTATAAATAGGGGGATGAAATTGTGATGGGGGAGGGGGTTTGCTATTTGCTTCTTTTCAATGAGTTTTAGAGAGTATAAGCGTGCGAGGGTTTGTAAGAGGAGTTGGGAGCAATTCCTTGGAGGAAGCACGGACTTGATTTTTACAATTTTGCCCTGGTTCTATCTTTCCAAACTCTTGTATTTTTTTGTTATTAATCTGCAATAAAGTTTGTGTTGTTAAGTATGAAAATCAGTGGCTAAAATTTATTTCTGAATACAAGATTCAATTGAAGTGATTTGTGCAATGTTGGATTAGGTTTAATCACTATCTTTGCTAACAATTGTTTCAATTCTCTTTGAAGACCCGTGCTTAATTTTATTGTAATATGGCCAATTACAAATTTAATACCTAATGTAAACTAATGATCTCGACAGAGATGTAGTGGAACACTTAGAGAGACTAAAACAAAAACTTAAAAACATATGCATTTTTAAGATTTTGGAACCATTAAAGAGATGATATCATAGTAGTTAAGTGAATTGATTATATAGTCATATTGCTAATGATCACGTAGCTAGAAATTCTTACGCACTTGAATAAGACTAGCTTTTATTCACAATTACATTCAATAGACCTAATCAACATTTACATTATCACCCAATTAATCATAAATTCAATTTATTTATCAAATTAGATCAATCATTAAAAATATCTTTAGCTTTACTAATTCCTACTTTCCTTAAAATTTCAAGTGTGGTAGAATAATTTAAAAGATTAATAAAAATTAGTGATATCAACTCAGATCCTCATGGAAACGATACTCTCACACATCATTTTATTACTAATGCCACCATTTTAGTCGATCACTTTGGCCATTGTCAAAGAGGAAGACTACGAGGACAAGATGAGCTAGAATAAGGGATCGAGTAACTAAGGGTAAGAAATAATATATATGATTTAGAGAGTGAGAATTGTAGAAGCCAAAGGCATGAATCATTAATACAACAACAACAACAACAAGCCTTTATCCCACTAAGCAGGGTCGGCTACATGAATCCTTTTTCTCCATTGGGTATTCTTAAGAATCAAATTCTTATTTAAGTCTAAAAAAGAAAGGTCATTCATAATATTTCCAAACCGTCTTTTCAGGTCTACCTCTACCTTTCTTAAAATAAGTCAAATCTAATACATCTACTTTCCTAACCAGGTGCATCGGAAGGCCGCCGTTTTATGTGACCAAGCCATCTAAGTTGACTCTCTCTAATCTTATCTTCCACTGGAGCTACTTCAGCCTTGTTAGGTTCCAAGTCCTGAATGAGAACAGTGGAGGGTTGTGTTAGGTAGTCGACAGCTAGCATAAAACTTGACAACTAATCACGACATGAATTTTTCAATTTATTGAGTTAATGCATGAATCGTTAATATGCTTAAAAAAACAGTGAGAGGCTAGCAGGTCAAGGGTAGATGGTGTTGTAGTATGGGATTTGAGCAAGACAATAAGCAAGAGAGGAAGATGTATGCTTAGAATTTGTGACAGGACTCTTGTGGGAATAGGAGGTCAAGTGAGCAGTGGAAGTTGAGTCAAAGACGTGTCCGACATGTCCAAGAAAGCGCACCAATGAGGATTTTGAGGGAGTGGAGATCATGTAAATGAAGAGGTTATAGGGATTGTGTGTGGGTAAGATGGAGTAAGCATGCGCGAGGATTCAGGAAATGCATGATTCTGAGTTCCAGAGTTTTATATCATTTTTTTCTTTTTAAGTAAATAAACAGTTAGCTGCTATATAATGCATGGTCACCAGCTCACAAGATTTTGAATATTGAAAAAGATATCATATCTTCCACAATTCCGCCTCTAGCAATAACAAGAGATGAAAGCTAATCATAAACGTTTGCAATCCAATGGAAATAGTATATAAAGCTCACTAGATGCAGTCAAAAGGCTAAGCCACAAAAAAGTTCTTTCATCGTTGCATGAGGCAGAGACATTTCTTATGATCACCTATTGACTTGGATGGTTATTCTGATACAACACGGTCTGATACTACCCATGGATATTGTTAGGTCGTTCTGGCTTTGTGAATTGGATTTACTCCATTATAATAAATTCAACATTTGAACTCTCATATTGAAAGACAATAATATTAAATTGAAAACATCAAAACCTATATTTAATGTATCTGCAAATAAAAGTGCAAGTAAAATTAAAAAATCAAGTAACAAATAAACCATTAATTTAATTACTGTCAACTTGAGAATTTATAATGATTAGCAATGAGTTTCATCTTATTATTATGCTACTTTCTCAGGAGGTGCAGTCAACCATCATCGATAATGTTTTTCAATACATTTTATCGTCCTTACTAAACTAGAATTGATGAGGACATCGATCCAAAGTCCAAACATGTGTATAGCCGGAAGCATCACCGATCGATGGCCACGATTCAGAGCTTATATTTTAGTTATTATGCATTTTATTTTTATGTTTTCCTATTGTACCCTTATGTTGAGTTGAGTCATGTTGGGGCCCTGAGGGCAATTTTGTCTTTATTTCTTCTTGTATGCTTGAGACCTATATATATGGGTTTTTTCTCTTGTAATAGCTAATGAATATTGAAATGAAAAATTTGTGTTTGTTTCTACTTCTTCTTGCATGAGAGCTTGAGAAGGGAGAGAGCTCAAGGGGAGCATTCGCAAGGCCCACCAGTCGTTGGAAGAGTCCGCGGCTCGTGGTTAAGGTGGTTCTATCTTCTTTCGTGTTTTCTCCTCATTTTCCATCACATAAATCTTCTCTCGTCAACCCAAAATCGAACCCCATTCAATTCCACCTCCACCAAAGGAAGCCCAACCGCCGGCCATCCCTTTGGCCGTCGGCCACCCCTCCCCCACCACCTCACCAACCCCCTCACCACCGGCCTCCCTTCCCCATTCCTCTTGCTCGAATTTTGAAATTCAAAATTGAATGAATTGTAAAACTTTCTAAATTTGTCAAGATCCTAATTAGGAAAGTTTTGAATACGCTTCATGACGAAATTCAAATTCAAATGGATTTCTTCATACTCCTTCCTAGATCTTGTGTGCTGATTTGGAAAGCTTTTCATTGCTCCCACATCAATTTCTCCCCCCCTATAAGCCGCCGGCCACTCTTGGATGGAGCCCCATCAATGCCTCCCATTAATGCATTGATGACACATGAGTTTCAAATCAATTTCAAATACTTTTTCCCTCCTAATTCCCCTTAAACCTGAGAATAATTTCAGGTTTTTGAATAGAAACTCCTCTCCCTCCTCTATGGAAACCGCCGGCCCCCTTCTTTGATGGGCTCCATTAATGGCTCATCAATCTCCCTTAATTATATTTGAAATTTAAAAATAATTTCAAATAACTCCCTCCTAATTTACTAAAATCTGAATTTAATTTCAGATTTGAGTAAATCTCTTGCCATCCTCATCTAACCTAGATTTTCCCCCTCTCCCACCTTGGCCGAAACCTTCTCTTCCTCTTTGGAAATCCCGCCGGCCTCTCCTCCCTCATCTTCCCCTCTTCCAACGCAAGGATTCCCTCTCACCCTCACTTAAATCTCTTCTCCTTTGAGGATTCTCCAACATCAAGCATGCATGGCGGATCCGGAGTTTGAGTGGGGTCTTGTGTTCAACGCCGACGGAAGCTTGAATATCCTACGGTCACTATTCTTTGACGTTGGATTTGAAGACGACGCCACCGTTGGAGATTACTTGGAACGAGTGGTTCCTACCTTTGCAAGCGTCATCGACCGCCAACATCCAAACTACAATTGGAGCATCGACCGTCGTTCATGTCCATCGTCCTCGCCACCGATAACCTTCCCGTGGATCAAGGCCATTGTGGTTGTTACCGTCCTCGTGGCATCGTCGGGTTTGCTAAAGACCTTCTTCCGCTAAGCCTAGTGTAGTTGAGTGATCAATCCCCAAGGTGAAAACTCTCATTATTAAATCGCGGATTGTTGATTAATAGCTTTTGGTATTGCTACTATCTTTGGTTACCTTTGAGTTTTGGTTAATCTATTTGTACTCCTTCGCCTAAGCAAGTCAAAGACTAAGGTTCTTTAATGAATTTACTTGTTATCTCAATAAGCTCTTAATTGTAATTCCATTGTGTGGGCTCCGAAAATTCGGCCCCGGCCTCCGCTCGCTTTTCTTATTCGGCGAGGGAGTTTTAACGAACTAAGTTCCGAGGTAAATTTTGGAAGGCAGATGGGTTTGTAGATAAGACACTACCCAGAGATTTCGCCCTCATTTGGTGAGGACTTTATGATCTGAGTTCTGGTTTCCTATAGGCGCAAGCCCCTATAGTTAATTACCCCTCCCGATCACGAGAGAGAACTTTCGATTAAGGCTAGTCGTCAATCAGATACGTAGAGAATACGTGTTATCTGGCATATAGTAGCAGCAATGAGTTTGGATTGGAAAGATTTGGAATTTGGGTTGGATTTGGGAATTTGGAAAGGTTTGAAAAGTTTGATATTTAAAACTTGAAATTTCACCATCTAGCACTTAAAGCAGATGGTGGGGGAATGGATGATGGGCCCGATCAAGATCCCATGGTTCCGTCATCCCGGGCCATCGTGGTCCCTGGTCTACTTAGTCAGAGGAGGTAGTCGACCCAACCTGACAGAAGGATCCTTGTCGGCAGCCATGGGTTGCTTCGTCCAAGGGGACCTTGTAGACCGGGGTTGGATGTTTGTCTAAAGGGACAAATTTGAATCCACCTTAGCTAACAGAGGGCTTTGTGCCCTATCAATCATATCCTATTGATTCATATCTCAAGGATTTAACGCCATTAAGGAGCGTATTGGCTCTGGCCATAACCGCTATCTGTGGTGCCATTTGGCGGCAAAACCACTCGGTTCAGAGGGCCCCGGGTCATAACCGTTTACCTGCAGCGCCATTTGGCGGCGAAACTGCCGGTTAGAGGACACGTACCACGTCCTTACTGGCAAGAGATTGTTTGAGAATGGATCCTAGTGATATTTTCGACTAGGCATTTGGCTCTTTGTGAGCTAGAGTTTATTTAAATTTGTCCGCCCCGACAAACTGTTGCGGAGGATGGATGGAGTTTTGCTTTAAGTTTTAATGGATTTATTTCAATTTTGAATATTTTTGGGATTTTTGAGAATTTTGGAATTTTCTGGGATTTTGGGTGGAGCTTTGGATTTTTGGATTTTTGTGGGTATTTGGGTAGAGCTTGAAAGTGTTTGGAATGGACTTTTGGGAGATAATTGAAAAATATTTGGGAACCCCTCCGGTTGAGATCTGCATTCAACACGGCCATCATTGGGGTGTTCGGGGTCATTTCTTTTTATGGATTGAACCTTGTCAACTCTGTCGGGCTGTCGACAGAGGATCGGGTTTCGTAGGCTCTAAGCCTTTATTAGTGAATTCATATGGTTGTAGGCCTTGAAGGCCCAATATGAATGTTTTAAAGCAAATATACCGATCACCACGACTTTATATTTGCTTAATGGCTCGAACCCTGTCGACTTCTATTGACCCGTATAGAAGGATCGGTTTCGAACCTGAATTCACTTGTCAACCCGCGCAGCATCCCTAGACGTCACGTGTGTACCAATAACACGCTCGCCGGGGCCCATGCGGGTTGAGAATATATTTTCCCCCTTTAGTGTACCTATGTGTATACAATTTATAGTGCACGTGTGGGGGTATTTATTTTAGACTTTGTTGACGCCTTCTGTCTGCTTGTACAATGATTGCAGATCCGGTGGCGTGGCGTAGCAGCTTCTGGATAGAGTTGTTTGCTGCTTCGTACAGGTAGACTGTCGTGCACTATTTGTTGATTTTTGTAGGCGGGTTATAGTGCACTAACTAATCTCCTGCCTTTTACTTGTATATGCTTGCACTTGTCGTATTCTCCATACATTTTGGTGTGGTCTTTGATTTTTTCAGTACATCTGCAACTGATACATGTAGATAGGTAGATGTCTTCATTTATAGGCTGAAATTGACTTCAGGATACTGCATTTACTGAAGTCCTTCTGCATCTACCCATAAGTGACATATTATACATACATCCATATTTGTAAAGAGAATGTATGTACTGCAGATCTTTTATCCTTGATTGCATGAAAGTCAATTTATATGTTTGAATTTCGATATTGACTACGAGGATGCTAGAATACCCTTGATACAAGAGTTTGTGGGTGCTTGTATCTGTTGTATGTCAATCGTTGCATCGACTAATAGTTTTCTTCATTAGGGCTTCTAATCTTCGGCATATGAGTTCATTGGTCGATTAGTATGAACACCGCAGACTTCATGTTGGCTATACGTAAATCAAGGGTCTTGTAGTACATTTATCCTTCTCATTTGAAAGTATACTGTTGTATGCTCATTTATATATTAGTCTGAATTGATAATCAAAGAATCCGCTTCTTCTTCAAGTTATACCAATTACAACTCCTCCAAGCATATTCTGTTGGCAAATCAGCCTCCCATTTGCATATTTATTAGTGTCTTCATTCAAATTGAGACGATTATCATCCATTCGCCATTGATTGAAAACATGTCATGTTGAAAGTTTGTGACTAATCCACTTGATCACTAACTTGCACTTGATTGCATGATTCTTTATTATGATTTGTAAATGAGGCTCTTCATTCGTCACAAGTCTTGTATGTACTTTCTTGCATTTGATTTGGGCATATTAACTCAACAATCATGATCTCACTTTGAATATCATGTCTTGTATCACATTCTTAGTTTGATGTGATTTAAGTTCCATGTAACTCAATTCAAGCTTGAGTCCCTCATTGTCCACAATTGATTCTCCTTTACTTGGTTTGAACCAAGCTCTCTTGCAAACATGATTCAAGCTTTATTCTATGTATGTGCTTCAAGTCCTATGTTGTTCTGAGTTCAATCAAGTCTAGATACGAGTTCAAATTGAGTTTATGTCCACAATACTTAATTTATTTGAGTTCTTGTTATTGTTCTTTTCAAGTTCAAATGCAGTTCAGTTTGAGTCCAACTCAAGTCTTCTGTTGTTTTGCAGAGTCCAAGATGAGTTCAAGTTCAAGTGGCAAGTTGAAGTTCAAAAGAGAGTCCAAGCTCATATTCATTTGATATTCAAATTAAGTCCCAATGATTAAGACTTTTGTAGTTCATGTCACATTTGAGTTCGGATTTGATGTCAAAGTCCTTTGTAATCTTATTTGGTTCAGATTATTTGCACCAAGTTCATTTTATTCAAACAAGTCCACAAGTCCAAGCTCATTTTTTGTTCAAGTCCTTGGATTTTCAATCCAAATTTCGGCAGCCTCCCGGCGTCTCCCCCGTTTAGGGGAAAAACCAAGAGGCAACCTTCCCCTCGACGCTACTTGAGCGCTTCAGGTAGATGTCAAAAATGACACCGCGGTCGCATATGAAATTTTTTTTATCCCCGCCTGCTACGTGAGCATTTAAGGGTTTTTTTTAAGTTTGTTGATTATAAGAAGAAAACAGGCGTTAGGAAAAACACAGATTTCCCCCCTCTGCACCACGTGGGCGTTCGGGGATACTTATATGAAAATAAAGAACACATTTTTTTTATCCCCTTCGCCGCAAGCGTCGCACCGGTTTCCCACCCTAAACGCTACTTGAGCGCCTCGGGGGTTTGCCGGCTCGTTGCAAGCTTTGAAGAGGGATCCTTAAATCGTCGCGAGCCTCGCACCGGTTTCCCACCCTAAACGCTACGTGAGCGCCTCGGGGGTTTGTCGGCTCGTTGCAAGCATCAAAAAAAGAACCATTTTATTATTCTAAATGCATTTAATAATAATAATAATAATAACATAATTATTATAATTACAATAACTATAATTATTAATAATTATGATAACATAATTATTATAATTAATAGTTATTATACTTATAATAATTATAACAACATAATTATTAAAATTATTAATAATTATAATAATTATAATAGCATAATTATTATAAATAATAATAATAATAACAATTAATAACAATTAGCAATTAAAAATAAAACAAAAATAGAAATAAAATTCATGCTTAAGACCTTATCGGGTAGGGAGTGGGTTGAGGCTGAGTTGAGCTGAGTGAGTGAGGCTGAGTTGGTTTTAGGTGTAAGTGGGCTGAGTGGCTGAGTGGGGTTGAGTGGACTGAGTCGGCTGAGTGAGCCGAGTTGGAGTGAGCAGGGTGAGTTGGGCTGAGTGGAGTGAGTAGGGTTTTAAATGGTTTGGCCCTAGTGTCCTAACCGAGAGCAAATAGAGAGAGGGATCGGGACTTGAGGCGTGGAGCAGGAGATCGGCCTGGAGATCGGGCAAGGTAGGGAGAACTTCCTTCTTCCTCTCTCTCTCTCTCTCTCTCTCTCTCTCTCTCTCTCTCTCTCTCTCTCGGGCTTGAAGGAACCGAGACAGGGCAAAGATGGCTTCAGCGTCGGGTGGAGGCCGAATGAGGCTATGCTTGAGTGGATTGGATCGGGCAAGGTAAAGGGCGACAGGATTGGAGGTTGGAGCTTCGGCTAGGATCGGGAGTCTGATCGGAGAGGGAAGCAGTGACGGGAGCTTGCTGTGTACGTGGGAGAGCAGTGGGGAGTCGAAGGAGATCGCGAGCGGGATTTCGGCAGGGCATACGGAGAAGCGACTGATTCGGCGCTGAACGGCGGGATTTCAGGAAGGCCTCGGCGGGATTTCTGCCGGCATTCGTGGATCCGATAGGTATTATTTTGATCGATTTTTTTTTTTTGTTCCTTCGATACAGAGGTTAACAAATGCCCCCCAACAAATGTGGTACGCGTCTAGAGCGAATCACGTTTGTTGTAAGCTGTTCGGCCTTGTGGATCTCTAGATATTTGTTCAAGATGTCACATTAGGGTTTCCATTTAGTGGATCTCCAAAAGTTCGTTTGGATGTCACACTAAGATTTTCTTTCTCCATAGATCTCCTGGATGCATCAATAAATGGTTGACATACTGATTTCCTTTGCCCTGTACTTTGTGCTGCGGACAATGATGGAGAATTTCCTGATTTATCTTTATTGACTTGTCAGGTGATTTTTGTACCTTCGGCCCTATGCTTTCTGCTTTGACGGGCTTGTTGAAGGAGTAGATGCCGATGACCTAAACCGTTAGGTTTGTATTAGGTCGGTGGCGGAAAGTCATCGGTCCAGAGCGTTGTGCATAACGGACTTGTTGATGATGGAATCCACTTAGTTCAGCCTTGAGCTTTGTGTGAACTTTGGGATAATTTTCTTCGGTCCTTTGCTTTGTGCTTTGACGGACTTGTTGAAGAAAAATTCCTTCGATCCTTGCTTTGTGCTTTACGGATTTGTTGAAGGATTTGCAGGTTCTGGATTCAATTTATAATACCGAACGTAGGTAGTACCTTGATCCTTAACCATTTGAGAAGACTTTGATCTGAGTCACTTGAGTTTGTCAGATCGAGAGAGCTAGAATTTGACAGCTCTTTGTCCTCTGGTTGCTGAAATGGGGGTTCCTCTACTACGGCCTTTCTTATGGCTTGTTGAATAGATGGAGCTGCCAGCGATCCGGCCATATTTGGGCTTATTGGATCCGACCTCTTACACCCATTCAGGCTTCAGACTTGAGCTACGGGAATTGCGCTCCCCAATGCTGATTTTACTGAAGTTGGTAGATTTGGAGTCATCCTTCGTGGTTGAAGATTTCAGAGCTTACGAACATTTACTAGTTGTTCGAGACTCATCCTTCCACTGAAACTTTGATTCTCCAGTCATCTGGGAGAATTTTGTAGACTACGATCACTTGAACTGGTCGAGTCAAATTTGCCTTCGTTCTTCCTACAGTTCCTACTGACGGGTTGACGAAGTGGGGGTTCCGCTACTACGGCCTTTCTTATGGCTTGTTGAGTAGACAGAGCTGCCAGCGATCCGGCCATATTTGGGCGTGTTGGATCCGACCTTTTACACCCATTCGAACCTTAAGCTTCAGGATGTCGAAAGACTTCAAGCTTCTTCGGCTCAATTTTGTAGGAATGTGTAGCCACAAAAGTCATTTTCTTGACTTTTGAATCTTGGTTTATTGTAGAAGATGTTGTCTCTATCTTTTGAAAGATCACCTGCATACACTTTGAAGAAGAAATCTTTGCATTCTTTGGCACAAAATAACATTCGAATTGATAATTTTAAATATTTGTTCGGGGATCTCGACACGCAGCGCGATGTCGACCCGAATAAATATTTAAAATGCCCCCTGCCTCGCAGGGACATTTTAAAATGGAATAAATTTGGAATCTCAAGATTTTAAATATTCATTTGGGGATCTCGACGTGTAGCACGATGTCGATCCAAATGAATATTTAAAATGTCCCCCTGTCTCGTAGGGACATTTTGGATAGGCTTTGTATCTTTGAGATTTTAAATATTTATTTGGGGATTTCGGCACGCAGCGCGATGTCGACCCAAATAAATATTTAAAATGCCCCCAGTCTGATGGGGGGATTTTGAAATGCGTTCTTGCTATACAAGAGAATTTCAAAATATAAATGTAAATATGCACTGATAGATATGCATATAAAAGTTTGATCATCATAAAATACATCAGACATGAAATTTTCATGCGTGATATTTCTTCAAATGTCGACCATTGATTGGCGGCATAGGCCTCTGACCGTTTAGATCGATCAACTAATATGCTCCTCCTTGGTACACCTTCTCTATGACGAAGGGGCCTTCTCAATTGGATACGAATTTGCCACCGATTTTTCGGTGTGGAATGATTGGTCTTCTCAGCACCAGGACCAATTCCCCTTCCTGAAATGATCGAGGACGCACCATTCGATCAAAAGACTTTGCCATTCTTCCTCGGTAGATTTCTAGATTTTGTTGAGCTTGTAACCTGAGTTCATCAAGTGCGTCGAGCTCTTCCATTCTGAGGCGGGCATTTTGCTCTTGAGTGAGATCATTCTGAATTGCTACCCGGAGTGACGGTAGCTCAATCTCTAATGGTAATACGGCTTCAACTCCGAATACCAAAGAGTAAGGAGTGGCTTTGGTCGGCGTCTTGTAGGTTGTACGGTATGCCCATAGCGCTTCTGCCATTTTCGTATGCCACTCTCTTTTGTTTTTTGTAAGGATCTTCTTCAATAATTTCACCAACGTCTTATTAAAGGCTTCAGCCAAACCATTGGCCCTTTGATTGTATATGGACGAATATCGCCAATCGATTTTATGCCGATCAACGAACTTGTAAATTTTTGTACTTTTGAATGCAGTACCGTTGTCTGAGATTATCCGGCGTGGTACACCAAATCTGTAGACAACATTGTGGGTGAAGAAGTTAATCACATGTTCGGATGTGACCTCTCTGAATGGAGCTGCTTCTGCCCACTTGGAGAAGTAGTCTGTCGCTGCCAGAATAAAGCGATGTCCCGCTGATGACGGCGGATCTATTGGACCGATAATATCAGTGCCCCAGCATTCGAATGGCCAGGATGCTATTGTTGGGTGCAGTGGATTTGGAGGCTGATGTATAACATCACCGTGGATTTGACACTCGTGGCACCTCTTAGCGTGGTCAATACAATCTTTGACCATTGTCGGCCAATAATAACCCATTCTTTTGATTTTAACAGCCATCTTAGGACCTGACTGATGTGCTCCGCAAAGTCCTTTGTGGACTTCCGTCACCACTTTATCAGCTTCCTTGGTCCCCAGGCACCTTAGCCACATTTGATCAAAAGCTCGTCTGTATAACGTATCATTGACAAATGCGTATCGTAACGCCCTTTTTCGAATTTGTGCGGCCATAGACTTTTCTGTCGGGAATTTGTTTTCCTTGAAGTAGTCAATGAATGGCTGTCTCCAATCATTTTCGACTTCAATATCTAAACAATGCCACCACGATTCTGAAGCTTGACTAGCTTTATCTTTCTTGGCCACGTGATATTCTTCTGGAAAATTTTCCATAATGATTTGATGGAGAAGTTTAGGGTCAACTGGAGTTTCATCCTGCTGACTTGAATTTGATACTTCTTCTACCCTCGGGAATTGTAATAGAGCGGGTTCCAAGACCCTACGGTTGTAAACTCCGATGAATATAGGCTTCTCCTCATTGGAATTTGCCATTTCCTTGGCCAATTTGGCCAAACAGTCTGCTTTGGCATTCTGTCCTCGAGGAATTTGAACTATTTTAACATTCGGCACCTGCTTCAGGAGCTCAATGGTTCGCCGGTGGTAATGAGCCAACTCAACCTTAGAAATCTTGTAGATGCCCAAGACTTGATTTATCACAAGTTGAGAGTCGCCGAAAATTTGAAGATTTTGAATTTTGACGTCAATTGCAATCTCCAGCCCTACTATTAGAGCTTCGTACTCAGCTTCGTTGTTGGTCCGAGGTTCAGTCAGACTGAATGAGAACCTCATTATGCCTCCTTCAGGTGGTATGAGAACAAGACCGATACCGGCTCGGGCTCTTGCAATATTTGGAGGTCGGACAGGCCTAATGGACGATGCCCCGTCGAAGTACATTTCCCAGAATGGTAGCCTTTCATTCTCCTCAACCTGCATTATCTGCTCATCAGGCAGATCATCGTTGAGTGGAGAATCGGCCGGGATCGGATGTGCGGCAAGGAAATCTGCCAAGGCCTGTCCTTTCACCGCCTTTTGTGGCATGTACGTAATTTCAAACTGTAATAACAACACTGCCCACCTGGCCAGACGACCTGTCAACGCTGGTCTTGTCATCAAGAACTTCAGCGGATCGATCTTTGATATCAGTGTGATTTTGTGGGATAACATATAGTGGCGGAGTTTCTGAACTGCAAAAATCAGCGCCAGGCAATGCTTTTCAATAGGAGAATAACGGCTTTCTGCTCCAATCAATCTCCGACTGATATAGTAGAGTGCATTTTCTTTTCCTTCTTCATTATTCTGGGCCAATAGTGCTCCGAGGGACTCTTCTAGTGCAGCTGTATACAGTATAAGAGGCTTCCCCGGAATTGGCGCTGCTAGGATGGGAGGATTTAACAAGTATTTCTTGATGCTATCAAACGCCTCCTGACATTCTGCATCCCATTTGAAACGAACATCTTTCTTCATTAATTTTGAAAATGGCTGGCACCTACCCGATAGATTTGATATGAATCTCCGAATGAAAGCCAGTTGTCCTTGTAGTGAGCGAAGCTGTCGAAGGTTCCTTGGTGGTGGCATCTCCGTTATTGCCTTAATTTTGTTGGGGTCGATCTCTATGCCTCGATGACGAACAACATAACCCAGGAATTTACCGGAGGAGACCCCGAATGCACACTTGAGAGGATTCATCTTCAGATCAAATTTTTTGATTCTCTCAAATACGATTCTAAGATCTTTTAAATGATCATTTCGGCCAAGACTTTTGACGACAAGGTCATCTACATAACACTCGACCTTCTGATGTATCAAATCATCAAATATGTGAGTCATCGCCCGCTGGTAGGTGGCACCAGCGTTCTTCAAGCCAAAGGGCATGACTGTGTAGCAGAAAATGCCGATGGGCGTTCTGAACGATGTATGTTTTTCGTCTTCGGGCGCCATCTTGATTTGATTGTATCCTGACGATCCATCCATGAAGGAGAACATGTCATAGTTGGAAGTGTTGTCCACCAGGAGTTCGGATACAGGGAGTGGAAAATCGTCTTTTGGGCACGCCTTGTTGAGGTCCCTGAAGTCAATGCAGATACGAATCTGCCCATTCTTCTTCTTCACTGGGACAATATTGGCAATCCAATCAGCATACTTTTCTTCTCGGATAAAGCCTGCATCTATAAGCTTCTTTGTTTCAGCAATCACCTGTTCTTCAATCTCCAATCTCATTCTCCTTGGAGCTTGTTTGATGGGTGCTGCGTTAGATTTGATGGTCAATTTGTGAACTGCCATATCAGGGGATAAGCCGGGCATCTCAGCATATGTCCAGGCAAAGCAGTCCCTGAATTCACAGAGAAGTATTTTTATTTCTTCCACTTGATCTTCTGGTAGAAGGGCACTGATGATGGTCGTACGATCTTCTTCAGTCTGAGAAGATATAATTAAAAAAAAATGAGATTTCTTGAAGGATTCTTCAAGGTGCCGACCATCGAGAATATTGTATGTAGGGGTCATATTTGGGACCCACTTTTGATGAATTTCTTTAATGATGGATCTCTAAGGGTACATACTAGATGTCACACCATTCTTTTATATATTTTTTCCTAGAGATGTTGATCTCTATATTTATTTTCTCTTATGTCGGGACCTTTTGGCAGTGGATTCTTGGATATGTATTCAAGTGTCACACCCCGATGCTCACCGTACATATATTTATTCTTTCTTTACTCTACCATCATAAAAGATGGTAGCTTTTAGCTCTATCGGGACCTTTCAGTGATGGATCTTTGGACATAAGAACCAAATGTCACATCCTGATGTTCACCGCATACATATTTATTCTTTCTTTGTACTACCGTCATAAAAGATGGTAGATTTTAGCTCTATTGGGACCTTTCAGTGATGGATCTTTGGACATAAGAACCAAATGTCACATCCTGATGTTCACCGCATACATATTTATTCTTTCTTTGCACTATCGTCATAAAAGATGATAGATTTTAGCTCTATTGGGACCTTTCAGTGATGGATCTTTGGACATAAGAACCAAATGTCACATCCTGATGTTCACCGTATAGAGCTTTATTCTTTCTTTGCTCTACCATCATAAAAAAAATAGTAGTTTTTAGCTCTATCGGGACCTTTCAATGATGGATCTTTGGACATAAAGACCAAATGTCACATCCTGATGTTCACCGTATAGAACATAAAATTTTAGCTGCTACTATAGCATTTGAATGACTAGCCAAAGATGGAAAGAGAAACCAATCCCCAGCGGAGTCGCCAGAAATCTGTGGGCTCCGAAAATTCGGCCCCGGCCTCCGCTCGCTTTTCTTATTCGGCGAGGGAGTTTTAACGAACTAAGTTCCGAGGTAAATTTTGGAAGGCAGATGGGTTTGTAGATAAGACACTACCCAGAGATTTCGCCCTCATTTGGTGAGGACTTTATGATCTGAGTTCTGGTTTCCTATAGGCGCAAGCCCCTATAGTTAATTACCCCTCCCGATCACGAGAGAGAACTTTCGATTAAGGCTAGTCGTCAATCAGATACGTAGAGAATACGTGTTATCTGGCATATAGTAGCAGCAATGAGTTTGGATTGGAAAGATTTGGAATTTGGGTTGGATTTGGGAATTTGGAAAGGTTTGAAAAGTTTGATATTTAAAACTTGAAATTTCACCATCTAGCACTTAAAGCAGATGGTGGGGGAATGGATGATGGGCCCGATCAAGATCCCATGGTTCCGTCATCCCGGGCCATCGTGGTCCCTGGTCTACTTAGTCAGAGGAGGTAGTCGACCCAACCTGACAGAAGGATCCTTGTCGGCAGCCATGGGTTGCTTCGTCCAAGGGGACCTTGTAGACCGGGGTTGGATGTTTGTCTAAAGGGACAAATTTGAATCCACCTTAGCTAACAGAGGGCTTTGTGCCCTATCAATCATATCCTATTGATTCATATCTCAAGGATTTAACGCCATTAAGGAGCGTATTGGCTCTGGCCATAACCGCTATCTGTGGTGCCATTTGGCGGCAAAACCACTCGGTTCAGAGGGCCCCGGGTCATAACCGTTTACCTGCAGCGCCATTTGGCGGCGAAACTGCCGGTTAGAGGACACGTACCACGTCCTTACTGGCAAGAGATTGTTTGAGAATGGATCCTAGTGATATTTTCGACTAGGCATTTGGCTCTTTGTGAGCTAGAGTTTATTTAAATTTGTCCGCCCCGACAAACTGTTGCGGAGGATGGATGGAGTTTTGCTTTAAGTTTTAATGGATTTATTTCAATTTTGAATATTTTTGGGATTTTTGAGAATTTTGGAATTTTCTGGGATTTTGGGTGGAGCTTTGGATTTTTGGATTTTTGTGGGTATTTGGGTAGAGCTTGAAAGTGTTTGGAATGGACTTTTGGGAGATAATTGAAAAATATTTGGGAACCCCTCCGGTTGAGATCTGCATTCAACACGGCCATCATTGGGGTGTTCGGGGTCATTTCTTTTTATGGATTGAACCTTGTCAACTCTGTCGGGCTGTCGACAGAGGATCGGGTTTCGTAGGCTCTAAGCCTTTATTAGTGAATTCATATGGTTGTAGGCCTTGAAGGCCCAATATGAATGTTTTAAAGCAAATATACCGGTCACCACGACTTTATATTTGCTTAATGGCTCGAACCCTGTCGACTTCTATTGACCCGTATAGAAGGATCGGTTTCGAACCTGAATTCACTTTTCAACCCGCGCAGCATCCCTAGACGTCACGTGTGTACCAATAACACGCTCGCCGGGGCCCATGCGGGTTGAGAATATATTTTCCCCCTTTAGTGTACCTATGTGTATACAATTTATAGTGCACGTGTGGGGGTATTTATTTTAGACTTTGTTGACGCCTTCTGTCTGCTTGTACAATGATTGCAGATCCGGTGGCGTGGCGTAGCAGCTTCTGGATAGAGTTGTTTGCTGCTTCGTACAGGTAGACTGTCGTGCACTATTTGTTGATTTTTGTAGGCGGGTTATAGTGCACTAACTAATCTCCTGCCTTTTACTTGTATATGCTTGCACTTGTCGTATTCTCCATACATTTTGGTGTGGTCTTTGATTTTTTCAGTACATCTGCAACTGATACATGTAGATAGGTAGATGTCTTCATTTATAGGCTGAAATTGACTTCAGGATACTGCATTTACTGAAGTCCTTCTGCATCTACCCATAAGTGACATATTATACATACATCCATATTTGTAAAGAGAATGTATGTACTGCAGATCTTTTATCCTTGATTGCATGAAAGTCAATTTATATGTTTGAATTTCGATATTGACTACGAGGATGCTAGAATACCCTTGATACAAGAGTTTGTGGGTGCTTGTATCTGTTGTATGTCAATCGTTGCATCGACTAATAGTTTTCTTCATTAGGGCTTCTAATCTTCGGCATATGAGTTCATTGGTCGATTAGTATGAACACCGCAGACTTCATGTTGGCTATACGTAAATCAAGGGTCTTGTAGTACATTTATCCTTCTCATTTGAAAGTATACTGTTGTATGCTCATTTATATATTAGTCTGAATTGATAATCAAAGAATCCGCTTCTTCTTCAAGTTATACCAATTACAACTCCTCCAAGCATATTCTGTTGGCAAATCAGCCTCCCATTTGCATATTTATTAGTGTCTTCATTCAAATTGAGACGATTATCATCCATTCGCCATTGATTGAAAACATGTCATGTTGAAAGTTTGTGACTAATCCACTTGATCACTAACTTGCACTTGATTGCATGATTCTTTATTATGATTTGTAAATGAGGCTCTTCATTCGTCACAAGTCTTGTATGTACTTTCTTGCATTTGATTTGGGCATATTAACTCAACAATCATGATCTCACTTTGAATATCATGTCTTGTATCACATTCTTAGTTTGATGTGATTTAAGTTCCATGTAACTCAATTCAAGCTTGAGTCCCTCATTGTCCACAATTGATTCTCCTTTACTTGGTTTGAACCAAGCTCTCTTGCAAACATGATTCAAGCTTTATTCTATGTATGTGCTTCAAGTCCTATGTTGTTCTGAGTTCAATCAAGTCTAGATACGAGTTCAAATTGAGTTTATGTCCACAATACTTAATTTATTTGAGTTCTTGTTATTGTTCTTTTCAAGTTCAAATGCAGTTCAGTTTGAGTCCAACTCAAGTCTTCTGTTGTTTTGCAGAGTCCAAGATGAGTTCAAGTTCAAGTGGCAAGTTGAAGTTCAAAAGAGAGTCCAAGCTCATATTCATTTGATATTCAAATTAAGTCCCAATGATTAAGACTTTTGTAGTTCATGTCACATTTGAGTTCGGATTTGATGTCAAAGTCCTTTGTAATCTTATTTGGTTCAGATTATTTGCACCAAGTTCATTTTATTCAAACAAGTCCACAAGTCCAAGCTCATTTTTTGTTCAAGTCCTTGGATTTTCAATCCAAATTTCGGCAGCCTCCCGGCGTCTCCCCCGTTTAGGGGAAAAACCAAGAGGCAACCTTCCCCTCGACGCTACTTGAGCGCTTCAGGTAGATGTCAAAAATGACACCGCGGTCGCATATGAAATTTTTTTTATCCCCGCCTGCTACGTGAGCATTTAAGGGTTTTTTTTAAGTTTGTTGATTATAAGAAGAAAACAGGCGTTAGGAAAAACACAGATTTCCCCCCTCTGCACCACGTGGGCGTTCGGGATACTTATATGAAAATAAAGAACACATTTTTTTTATCCCCTTCGCCGCAAGCGTCGCACCGGTTTCCCACCCTAAACGCTACTTGAGCGCCTCGGGGGTTTGCCGGCTCGTTGCAAGCTTTGAAGAGGGATCCTTAAATCGTCGCGAGCCTCGCACCGGTTTCCCACCCTAAACGCTACGTGAGCGCCTCGGGGGTTTGTCGGCTCGTTGCAAGCATCAAAAAAAGAACCATTTTATTATTCTAAATGCATTTAATAATAATAATAATAATAACATAATTATTATAATTACAATAACTATAATTATTAATAATTATGATAACATAATTATTATAATTAATAGTTATTATACTTATAATAATTATAACAACATAATTATTAAAATTATTAATAATTATAATAATTATAATAGCATAATTATTATAAATAATAATAATAATAACAATTAGCAATTAAAAATAAAACAAAAATAGAAATAAAATTCATGCTTAAGACCTTATCGGGTAGGGAGTGGGTTGAGGCTGAGTTGAGCTGAGTGAGTGAGGCTGAGTTGGTTTTAGGTGTAAGTGGGCTGAGTGGCTGAGTGGGGTTGAGTGGACTGAGTCGGCTGAGTGAGCAGGGTGAGTTGGGCTGAGTGGAGTGAGTAGGGTTTTAAATGGTTTGGCCCTAGTGTCCTAACCGAGAGCAAATAGAGAGAGGGATCGGGACTTGAGGCGTGGAGCAGGAGATCGGCCTGGAGATCGGGCAAGGTAGGGAGAACTTCCTTCTTCCTCTCTCTCTCTCTCTCTCTCTCTCTCTCTCTCTCTCTCTCTCTCTCTCTCTCTCTCTCGGGCTTGAAGGAACCGAGACAGGGCAAAGATGGCTTCAGCGTCGGGTGGAGGCCGAATGAGGCTATGCTTGAGTGGATTGGATCGGGCAAGGTAAAGGGCGACGGGATTGGAGGTTGGAGCTTCGGCTAGGATCGGGAGTCTGATCGGAGAGGGAAGCAGTGACGGGAGCTTGCTGTGTACGTGGGAGAGCAGTGGGGAGTCGAAGGAGATCGCGAGCGGGATTTCGGCAGGGCATACGGAGAAGCGACTGATTCGGCGCTGAACGGCGGGATTTCAGGAAGGCCTCGGCGGGATTTCTGCCGGCATTCGTGGATCCGATAGGTATTATTTTGATCGATTTTTTTTTTTTTGTTCCTTCGATACAGAGGTTAACACATTGTCAATCACTTTTAATTTTCTTAAGAAGCTCCTTCGCATGTGGTTTCACATCAAGAATAATTATCTAGCATTATATCATATGAATCACTTGCTGAATTCCCACATCTATATTAAATTTAGCATGCAATAGATTTAATGTCATGTGCCCCAATACCAAATTTATCTCATATAATTGCATGAATCCAAAAAGCATATTGAACTGAAATGTCAGGTAGATGACTAATTGCAAAAAATGCTTCAATAGAGAAGTCTTTAGCCATTGTGTTTTGTGCAATTATAACCCTTCTTATTTCAAATAATAGATCGTTTGTATGTATCTGCTACATGCTGCTTTAAAATTATATATCTATATTTATTTTAATCAAGTTTAAAATTTAAAATTTTACTCAATTCTCGAGGAATTGAATAAAAACGACAGTGCAGTAAATGGCCAAAATACTCCTGCAAACTCCCTATTTTATCGTAATCAACTAAATCGTGCACACAAATAGAGTAAAAATTATGAAAGGGTGGTTGGATTACGGGATTGTGCAGGAGCGGATTGGAGCAAGGACCGGTCGGATAGGGTGTGAGGGCATCAGATGTTGGCGGTAGGTTCAACGTGAGGGCGTCGGACGCATAGGGTGTAGGCGGTTGGTCAGGATTTGCCGAATCGGAAGTAGGCGTGCGCTCAGGTTCGACAGTCGAAGCACAGGAGCCGGAGCTCGGGCTTGCGCATGGGATTGGTCCGACGTGAGGGCGTCGGACGTTCGGCAAGACTGTCGCATGCGAAGTAGTCCCAATTCGGGACAGGAGTTCCACGGAATCGGACGAGCTGGTTGGCTTCACGTGCTAGGCTTGTGTGCTAGGGCCGGTCGGACATGAGGTCAGTTCATTCGATCGGGGTGGTGTCAAGGTGCAGGAGCGAGAAAGCAAACGATTTTGGCAAAGAAGATAACGTAAGTTCTCTTTACTTGTTCATTTCTTTACCTTTTTTATTGATTGAGTTGCCGAAGAGGTGCATCGTTTCATGAAACAATGTATTGATTCGATTAATAGAACACTTTTTTTCCCCTATTTCTTTATTATTTCAGTCAACAATGATTTGAAACCCATTAAAATATATCATAACAATTATAAAAATATTTTGATCATTGCATAAAAATCTTACCAAATTCAGAATGATATTTGATATATTTTCTTCAAAATTTTAATTAAATTCATATGTTTAGCAATGATACGTAAATACAATATCGCCTATAGATGTGTTCTTCCTTCATGTAGAACTTCTAGACTTATAGATGATGTTGTTGTGTCTATTCGTTTATCTACTTTTATTGCACAAAATAGCAAATTAGAGCAAATCATTCCTGAGAAAATCATGTCTGCTTCAAGAGTATACAAATATTTGGTACATTGGAAGAATCGACCTCATACAAAAAACTAACGGACCATGCATAAAGAATTAATGAATACAACAACAACAAACCTTTATGCCACTATGTGGGGTCAGCTACATCAATCTTTTTTCTCTATTATGTCCTCTTAAGAGTCAAATTCTCGTCTAAATCTAGTAAAGAAAGGTCATTTCTACTACTTTCTAACCAAGATTTTTTTAGGTCTACCTCTACCTTTCTTAACATAAGTCAAACCTAATCGTAACCAGGTCATCGGATGACCGCCGTTTTATGTGACCAAATCATCTAAGGCGACTCTCTCTAATCTTATCTTCCAATGGAGCTACTCCAACCTTTTCACACCTTTTCACTTATATGCTAATTTTGTATCTTGTCTTTAAGAGTAAAGCCACTCATCCACCAAAGCATCCTCATCTATGCAACACTTAATATTATGTTTCTCTTTTAATGGCCAACATTCTGCACAATAAAGCATTACATGTCTCACTACCATTTTAAGAATTTTCCCTTAAGTTTGAGAAGGACTTTTCTATCACACAAGCAGCCTGATGCATTCCTCCACTTCAACCATCCAACTTGAATTCTACTAATGATATCCCCATCTATTTCACCATCACTTTGAACAATAGACCCAAGATATCTAAAATGAGTGCTCTTATCAATGACTTGATCACCCAAAGTCACAATCCCCCCACTAGATCTATTATTACGAAAATTACACTCCATATATTCAATTTTAAATCTACTCAAACTAAAGCGTTTAGACACTAAGGTTGACCTCCATAATTCAAGTTTACCTTCAACTCCCTCTCTAGTCTTATCAACAAGAAGAATATCATCAGCAAAAAATATACACCAGGATACAACCTCTTGCAAATGTCTAGTGAGATAAAGAATTAATGAAGCATATCAATATTTGTTTCAAGAGTACACAAATACTTGGTTCATTAGAAGAATCAACCTCATTTGGAAAACTAATGGATCATGCATGAAGAATTAATGAAGATGATGTCTTATCTAGTTGAAGCATGACATTGTTCTAACTCTCTCAGGTAAGCCCTTCTAGCTCTGAGTTAAATTAACACGGTTATAAAACCAAACCCAACCTCAAGACTAGGCCTAAAGAATAAATTGACCTCACATCAAACAAGTTCATGGAATTCAACTTGAATTCATTTTTATTAAATTTAGTTTTATTAGGAATCATCCAATTGGATAACATTGGTTTTAATTTTTAAATTTCAACTAACTAATAGTATTTCACTTGAATTTAGAATATGGAATAGATGATAAGATTAGTTTTAAATTAAATTTCTAGACCCTATTTCTATAAATAAGATGAGAAGAGATCTATTTTTCATCATTATGAATTGAATTAAAATGTTGTCTCCCTCTCTCAACCCTCTAAACTAGCATGTTTCCTTTCACCTCCCAATCTCTCTGTCCCACAAAAATAAAACCAGACCGAAACCTCTTCCTCTAGGGTTGCCTCTTATGATTGAACATAACCATTCTCATACTTCTAGAATCCTGCGTAACTAACTTGTTCAAATCTTTCTCCATTAATTTTTGAATTCATGGAAAAAAAAAGCTCACAATGAAAACAAGTTCAAGAGATTAAAAAAAGGATAAAAAAGGTTTCCATCAATGATCATAACAAAAGTATATAGAGACCTAATAATAAAACAAATAAAAATAATGTGCATCCCATCATGATTTTAACTACTTCAAATATGTTGCTTACTTAGGCGAATGAGAACGATGCCTTGTATGCCCCTTGATGATTAGAATCCAAATAAACACACAATAGCATGATAACGATCACCTTTGGTGATTAAGCAAAGGAAGATGCAACAAAATTAATTACTTTTCATACAATAATGACCTCCTTAGAATGACATACATAATTGACAATATCACTCATGAAAGGCAATTGTCAGTCCCTTCAACGTCACTAAGATGATTGATATAGTTGATTAATATGATTATCATCTCGTGAAGAACTTGCATTAAAGTTTAGAACACTCATTCAAATTTAAAAAATAAAGTTTCCTTAATTTAGATGCAACCGTCTACAAATACACGTGATTGAGATCACCCAATGGCCAAACAAAACAACGTAAATGTAGGTTCAAAGTTGATTCCTCATTCAAAAGAGATGGAATATAAATCTGATGGACCGGTTCACCCGGTCCATCCTGGTCTACGGGCGGACAAGGAGGGGGCGGACGAACCCGCCTGGAGCAAGGGGAAATTTCGGTGGGCCCAAAGATCTATTTTGATCAGACTGCTCGAAGGGGGGGGGGGGGGGGGGCGGAGTAGTGAGGGGGGTTGGATGGGGTGATTTGGAAGGGATTTTGGGATGATATTAAGGAGCCATTAGGGTTTAGTTTTGTTTTATGCTTCTGGAGACTTTGCTCTTAGTTTTCTTCTTGTTTTCTCTAGGGCTTTTGTGGGAGATCTTGTCCTTCTCGAAGTGGACAAATTTACCTTGTTTTTTCTTGGATTTTAAATGCAAAAGTTCTTGCTCTTCATTCCATCTCTCTTGCGATTGTTTCTCTTTGGTTTTGGTGAAGATTTCCTTCTCTTTTGAGGGACATTAGGGCAAAAACGAATTTGTGCAACCCTAAGGCGTATCAATTTGGTATCAGAGCTCTCGATCCTAGACGGCATGGCATCAAAGAAGGTAGAAGTTTTGGAGGGAGAGATGGGCCAATTGAAAGAGGAAGTGGGTGAGAAACTTTCTTCGTTGGAGGGAAAATTCTCAACCCTAGAGGAGAGATTTGGGGGAATGGAAGAGATGATCCGGAAATTGTTAGAAGCCCAAGTTGATCCATCAAATCCCAAGGAAAAAGGGAAATCTCCGGTGACGAACCCTAACCCTAACCCTAATTTTCCAATTAGGGAAGGAGTAAATCAGAGTGAAGAGGGCATGCAAGAGCAATGGTCAAGGGAAGGGGGAGAAGAGTCTGGAGTGGGCGGACCATGGGGGATGGCCGGTGGTCAAGGGGGTCGGCCATACATAGGCTCGATGGGCCCTCACGGCACACGGGAAGGGTGGCCGAATCAGATGGGGGGGTTTCCGGAAGGGAACCGTGCCACGTGGGAGCAGGGAGGAAGAAGGGATGACTATGGCATGGGCTATGGAGAACCAAGAGAACCACCATGGAGGGGGATTCAAAATCCTTACCCGGTGGAGAGGAGGGGAAGACCACAAGGGGAGGGATTTGCTCAGGGGACATGGGGAGATGGAAGAACCTTTCACCGAACTGACAACCGCATGAGGAAATTGAAGGTTCCTATTTTTGAAGGAGAGGATGCTTATGGGTGGATTTACAGGGTGGAGCGCTATTTTGCAGTGAATGGCGTCACAGAAGAAGAGAAGTTGATGGCGGTTCCGGTCTGTTTAGAGGGGAAGGCATTGGCCTGGTTTCAATGGCTTGAAGAGAGACAACATGTTAGGAGTTGGGAGGAGTTCAAAGACCTCCTACTTCATAGATTCTGAATGTCCAACGAGGGTACACACTATGAGCAGTTGGTAGCTCTAGTGCAGGAGGGCACAGTGGCAGAGTATATGGAGCATTTTGAGCTACTCTCAGGCAGATTGAGAGGTATTCCAGACGACCTTTTGGAGGGAAATTTTATGAAGGGGTTGAAGCGTCACATCAGAGCAGCCATCAGAGTAGTGGATCCACATGGGTTAGTAAAGATCATGGAGACTGCACAGCTTGTAGAGGACAAGTTGAAGGTGGAGCTACCGAGGCGATCAGGGGTGCCTTACCCCACTTACCGACCACCACTCATGATTGGAGGCCCAAAGGCGGCTACCATCCTTTCTCCTAGGGAGGTAACCAAGGGGAAACCCACTACGACAGTGAACCAAGGGGGGTTCAAGAGATTAACTGATTCAGAGCTGAAGGAAAAAAGGGCCAAGGGCCTTTGCTACCGATGTGATGAGAAGTTTACACCGGGGCATAGGTGTAAGGAGAAGACACTGCAAGTGATCATAGTGGGGGATTCAAAGGAGGAGGAAGAGGACACAGGGGCAACTGAGGAGGAGGGAGAAGAGGAGGAGCACCCTCATTTGGCTATGGTGGAGGTTTCACTCAACTCCATAGCAGGACTGACATCACATTCCACCATGAAGCTAGAAGGGGAGATTGCAGGGTACAAGGTGATGGTTTTGATTGATAGTGGGGCCACCCATAACTTCATTGCTTGCAGATTGGTGGAGAGGGTGGGGCTACCGGTGACACAGGGGAGAAGTGTAGGAGTCATTTTGGGCGCGGGAAGGAAGGAGCGCTATAGCGGGTAGTGTAAGGGAGTGACCCTTACATTGCAAGGAGAGGAGACAGTGCAAGACTTCCTACTACTGGACTTGGGAAGCACTGACGTGATACTAGGGATGCAGTGGCTCCCGTCCTTGGGAGAGATGAAGGTGAATTGGAAGAAATTATACATGGAGTATGGGAAGGGGAGCAGGAGAGTGACACTACAGGGAGACCCCAGTTTATGCAGATCCATAGTGGCCTTGAAGTCCATCTTCAAGACTTTGAGAGATGATGGAGAGGGCTATTTGATAGAGCTACAGCAGGTGGGCATGGAGGTAGAAAGAGAGCCAGAAGTCATACCTGAGGTGGTCCAGGATCTTCTTCAGCAGCACTCCACAGTGTTTCAGATGCCCAAAGGGCTACCCCCTATCAGATCCAGGGAGCATGCTATTGTGTTGAAGACAGGGGTAGCACCCATCAGCGTGCGACCCTACAGATATCCTCATGCTTAGAAGGAGGAGATTGAGAGGTTAGTAGCAGAGATGATGGAGGCTCAGGTGATCCAGCCCAGTGTGAGCCCATTTTCCAGTCATGTACTCTTGGTGAAAAAGAAAGACGGTAGTTGGCAGTTCTGTGTAGACTACCGGGCCCTCAACAAAGAGACTGTGTTGGACAAATTTCCTATTTCGGTGGTAGATGAGCTTTTGGATGAGCTTGGGGGAGCCACCATCTTCTCCAAGGTGAACTTGAAATCTGGTTATCACCAGATTAGGATGAGGACTAAAGACATTCAGAAGACAGTTTTCCGGACACATGAGGGTCATTATGAGTTTTTAGTAATGCCATTCGGGCTCACTAACACTCCCTCCACCTTCCAAGCCTTGATGAATCAGGTATTCCAGCCCTATTTGAGGAGGTTTGTTTTAGTTTTTTTTGATGATATATTAGTGTATAGCAAATCTCTGCAGGACCATATCACCCATCTTGGGGTGGTACTCACGACATTATTGGAGCATCAGCTATATGCCAATCAGAAGAAGTGTTCTTTCGCTCAGAAGGAGGTGGAGTATCTGGGACACATCATTTCAGAGAGTGGAGTGGCAGCTGACCCCACCAAGATAGAGGCCATGGTGAATTGGCCTACACCAAAATCCCTTAAAGGACTAAGGGGATTTTTGAAACTGACTGGCTACTACAGGAGGTTCATCAAGGGCTATGGCTCCATAGTAGGCCCTTTGACTGATCAGCTAAAGAAGGACAACTTTCAGTGGGGAGAGAAGGCAGAGGAAGCCATAAAGACTCTGAAGGAAGCCATGATTAGTGCCCCGGTTTTGGCTCTTCCAGATTTCACCCAACAGTTTGTGGTTGAGACTGACGCTTCAGGAGTGAGCTTGGGAGCAGTGCTCATGCAGAATCATAGGCCTATTGCCTTTTTCAGTCGGATTTTATTAACTAGAGCAAGACTGAAATCAGTTTATGAGAGGGAACTGATGGCCATTGTATTGGCTATTCAAAAATGGCGGCCTTATCTATTGGGGCAACGATTCATAGTTCGTACTGATCAGCGGAGCCTCAAGTACTTACTAGAGCAGAGATTGGTGGCAGAAGAACATCAGAGGTGGCTAGCAAAACTCTTGGGGTATGAGTTTGAGATTCAGTATAAGCCCGGTGCTCAAAACAAGACGGCAGATGCTCTTTCCCGTGTGGAGTGCTCACAGCTGATGGCACTATTTGTACCACAAATAGTTGATGGTGAGGGAAAATCAACATGCAGAGGAGCTAGAGAGAATTCGTGCGGCTATCCAGAAGGGAGAGGGAGGGTTCAAAGGGTATCACCTAGAGAACTCTCTTTTGTTATACAAGGGGAGGTTGGTACTACCCCGTAACTCAGCGTTCATTCCCATTCTTCTACGGGAATACCACGATAGCCGCATTGGTGGACATTCAGGGGTGGAGAAGACCTATCGGCGGGTGAAAGCAGAATTTTTTTGGAAAGGGTTAAGGGGTGATGTCGAAGACACGGTAAGCAAATGTGATATTTGTCAACGGAACAAGTATCAAGCTTGTGCCCCTAGTGGTTTGTTGCAGCCCTTGGTGCTTCCAAACAAGATTTGGGAAGAAGTCACCATGGATTTCATTGAGGGATTACCCAAGTCGGAAGGGTATACGGTCATCATGGTGGTAGTTGACCGTTTGAGCAAGTATAGCCATTTCGTTCCACTACGGCATCCTTTTTCAGCTCCTACTGTAGCATCTACTTTCATCAGAGAGGTGGTTCGATTGCATGGGGTCCCCACTTCTATTGTCTTGGATAGGGACAAAGTTTTCTTGAGCTCATTTTGGAAGGAGATCTTCAAGATGCAGGGCACATTCTTGAAGCGCAGCACAGCATACCACCCTCAGACAGACGGACAGTCCGAGGTGGTGAACCGGAGCGTGGAGACTTATTTGAGATGCTTCGTTGGGTAGGGAGAGGCCTAAGCAGTGGGTCAAATGGCTGCCATGGGCAGAATATTGGTACAACACTTGCTACAATACCGCATCGCAATTTACACCTTTCAGGATTCTTTATGGAAGGGATCCACCACCGTTGGTGAGTTATCAGAAGGGGACGACCCCTGTATATCTAGTGGATCAATATTTGGAGGAGAGGGATAGGGTGTTAGGAGAGTTGAGAGAACACCTATTGATAGCCCAGCAAATCATGAAGACCAAGGCGGATGCTCACCGCAAGGATGTGACATTTGAGGTGGGAGAAATGGTATACTTGAAGCTGTGGCCTTACCGACAAAAGACTTTAGCTAGCAGAAGAAGTGAGAAGCTCTCTCCACGATACTACGGGCCTTTCGAGATTGAAAGGAAAGTGGGGATGGTGGCCTACCGTCTCAAGTTGCCCCCTCAATCCTCCATCCACCCTGTATTCCATGCATCACTATTGAAGAAGAGCATAGGAGATCATACCTTGGCCACTCCTACCATACCACAGAGCCTCACATAAAATATGCAATTTTTACTGAGCCACTACAGGTGAAAGGAGTGAGGAAGAATGATCAAGGCAAGAGGGAGGTACTCATCGAGTGGAAGGACTTACCGACACATGAGGCTACTTGGGAGATATACAAAGCCATGCAGAAGCAATTTCCAGACTTCAACCTTGAGGACAAGGTTGATCTTCTAGAGGGAGGTATTGATGGACCGGTTCACCCAGTCCATCCACCCGGACCCCTAAGGGTCTACGGGCGGACAAGGAGGGGGCGGACGAACCCGCCTGGAGCAGGGGGGAATTTCGGTGGGCTCCTTGGGCCCACCTATTTTGATCAGACGGCTCGGGGGGGGGGGGGAATAGTGAGGGGGGTTGGATGGGGTGATTTGGAGTGGATTTTGGGATGATATTAAGGAGCCATTAGGGTTTAGTTTTGTTTTATGCTTCTGGAGACTTTGCTCTTAGTTTTCTTCTTGTTTTCTCTAGGGCTTTTGTGGGAGATCTTGTCCTTCTCGAAGTGAACAAATTTACATTGTTTTCTCTTGGATTTTAAATGCAAAAATTCTTGCTCTTCAGTCCATCTCTCTTGTGATTGTTTCTCTTTGATTTTGGTGAAGATTTCCTTCTCTTTTGAGGGACATTAGGGCAAAAATGAATTTGTGCAACCCTAAGGCGTATCAAAATCCTTAAAATGTGCGAGATGGAATAGAAATCCTTATAATGCATAAAGCACGGCAAAGGAATAAAGAAATAATCAAAACCAACAATAAAAACAGCCTCTGAAAAGCACTTTACCTTAGGGTTCTTCACCGTCTCATCTACACTCAGGATAAGACAGGCAGCTTCAGTAGCAGCATTTATAGCATTAATCTGAAATTCAGATTTTATAGTTATTATAACAGGATGTGCAGAAATAGAAATAAGATAATAGAAAGAAACTAGCAACTATGAGAAATTACCTTCACTACTGAAGGTTCCCATACAAAGTTAGCAAAGGAATCCGCAATTCCACCTGTATTTATATCTACACCATAATTTGCACCTTCACCTGAAAGAGCATAAAACCAGATTCAATAATGTTAAGTGCCACAGTTTCCACTGCAATTCTTGATTATGGCAAATATCAATTACCAGATGCATGCTTCTGTCTGAGCTTGTTCAACACATCAGTTGCATCAAATCCGGCATTGTCACAAAGTTGACGAGGAATAACCTGCACAATGCATGATTCAACCAAGAAAGAATGTCAAATAACATATCTACTTCTTATGTCATGCATATAACCTGAGCAGCAAAAATGTTTAACAGAGATTCAGTCCACATCTTATGCACTGCTTTAAAACAATACTTGGGCATGCCATATAGTTGCACATTTCAATTTGCGAAGGGCTACCATTGGAAACTATTAAAGAGAAATTAAAAAGCAACAAGATAGAATTTTCAACTACAATCATCTTGGATATATTAAAGTTCTAAGAGGATTTTATTCATACTGAATCTAATATTGGTTTTTTCTTTAAATTTATAGGCTCCTTTCTCCAGCAATAGGGAAGAGTAAGGCATATATGCATACAAGCCCCTAAAAGGGCTCCAATTTAGCAATTTCTTCACAATATTCCTTGCTATAATATTATGCTATTTGTTTTTGCATCCGCTTGGAAAGAGATGTAGGAAAGCAGGAAAAGTAAAATAAACTTCTTACATCATCTACATTCCCTCTCAAATAATTTTTAAATTCCAAAAAAATACTCAGCATAATTTTAAACTCATCACCCATGCACTGGTCTTAATTATAAGCTTGAAGACCAATCAAATCATCATCCATAAATTGCTACCTCTAGATAGTTTTAATAACTTAAGTCAGGATAATTTGGTGAAATTTTCTATTTTAGATGTTTCCCAGCTGACAAGAGCACCTTCCTCCCACACCTCAACGATATTTAAATCCTAGTCTTCAACAGACAATACGAGCACATCAGTATCATGTCAAAGTTGTATCACTATATCACACCCATGCTTCACATATGGTGAATAGAAAAGAAGTCTGTAGAAAGGAGTATCAATAGTCTTATTTCATTCTGAGATGCCGGCAGTGATGAGTGAATTAGCAACTGGATTTTGGCAGTTGTATCTCCCATGGGCTTTGGAATTATTTCGTATAACTGAGGGGATTTTGGGGCTTTTTCCAGATAGAAGAGGGAAGAAGAGAAGCTATCAAATGAGAATCAGTGTTCAATCAACACTTTCTACAACATAAGAAGTGTCAAGGAGTGATCATCCAGCCTCCATGGGAAGGCATACTTGTGTTCCTTTATATCTCCTGCCTCCTCTTCCTATATCTCTTTTGATTCTCTACATTTATCACAAACAGATATAACTGGGTCATACTTCATGTGAAAAGGTATAAGGGTGGAATGAACGGCTTTACTCATGAATCTATCCCAGGAGCTGAGTGGGATGAGTTTATGGGATGTTACACACGGTGGAGTAACATAGAAATGCTTATAGCTCTCTATGTTTGAAACTTATAATAAAAGATCTGGGATGGTAACAATGAACAACATATATTTTGATATCAGCATTTACCCTGGTGTGTCGGGTGGAAATTTACTCTTGGGGAGTGAAGAGGGGCTGTCATTGAGCTGGCATTTTTGGGACAACAATGACAGTTCGGCCATAATTTCATCCAAAATTATCAAATGTGGTAAGTTTCAGAAGAAACTAAGTAAAACCTTGTTTTTGTGGCCGTTTTTAGACCAATATCGATAAAGAGTGGAGACCATCAACATTAAAAATGGCAATGTTACAAAGAATATATGTTTCCATGATCATGCAAGATAAGCACCTAGAAGAAACTTGAGCAAATTTTAATTTCCAAGGCTTTTAAACAAAACTGGACTAAAGAACTTGAAGAACAGCAGATAGCAATACTTCGAGTAGACCAAAAACTTAATAAAGAGGAAGCTATAAGGAATAACATAACTTTTCTTTTAGATTTGGTAGCATGAAACAAGCAAAACAACAGATAAGGTGGTAAGTTTGAGCTAGAAAATGGCATACTAGTTCTGATTCAAGCACTATGCAAGAAAACAAAAGTTCAAAAACAATTAGCAACGCTAGAAAAACAAATTAAAGCTGCCAAAATAATAAAGCATTGGTAGAATAGCTTCGCATCCTACCTCAAGAGCCTTAGCATATGAATTTATAAACAACTGTGACTTGCCAGCTATTGTCCTTGCATGTTGTCTTAGATAACGGCTAATTTCCATCTGTTAAGTTACGTGGTTTCTTAATCCAGCACAGGTAAACACATATAATATTATGATTATAAGGAAATTTCTTACATCTATCGCACCGCCACCAGCTACAACAGTGGAGTTCTTTACAGCCCTTCTTACTATCATAATCGCATCATGTAGGCTCCTTTCAGCTTCATCAATAAACTGTAGAAGGTGTGCTTATAGTTATAAAAGCAGGGAAAAGGAAACAAAATAAAGTTGGATCCTGATTTGTAAGGGCTAATCATCTCATGTGAGTAACCTGATCAGCACCACCTCGCAGAACTATTGTAGCTGTCTGGCCAGAAGGGCAACCACTAAATATGTTGAAGCGCTCATTTCCAACTTGCCTTTCCTCAAATAGCTCACAAGATCCAAGAACCTTTAACGTACAAAGCATTTACAATGTAAAGACTAAAGAAATGAGTTTGTAAGGGAGTTCAAGCCAAAAGGAAAGAACCAAATATATGTATGCATGCATGTATTTGTGTGTGTGTATAGAGAGAGAAGTACTTCTTCACATCACAAAAGCAACAAAATATAATTATTAGTTTATAAGAAATTACCTCATCAATGACATTGTTCACAGATGTCTGAACAGTTCCACCTGTTGCAGCGGCAACACGTTGCAGGTCTTCCTCAGTTACACGACCAGCACAGAAAATATCCCGATCCGCAAAATACTGAATAAAAAACAACATTATAGTAATGGACAAGTTATTCTAAGCAATATGATAATAGACTAAAAATTACCTGTGTTGCAAGGTCACCAATTGCCAATCTAGAAAGAACAATTTTTGCTCCACTCTGGACACATTTATCCAATTTATCATAGATGATATTCCACTCTGCATCAACAATTGACTGATATTGTGCTGGATCAGAGAGTCTGCAAGAAAACATAAACATGAAGTATGAGTGTTCTCCAAATCCAGGTCTCTTATGTCGCACATTATAATCCATGATAACTTCTTTATAGTTATTCTTTTACGATAATTTTATATTACAAAATATAATATAAGCATATCCCAGGGAAGCAAAACTCTATACCTGATTTCAGCATTTTCCTTCTCGGATTTGAGTTCAAGCTCAATATTCAACAAAAGAATTTTCGGCTTCACAAACTTCTTTGGCTGCTGCTCAAAACCAGCATAAGAAAACGTCTTCTTGAAGGCTACACCATTGACAAGGAATGAATCTCTCATGTTACCCCCGGGTACCTGCAACGATGAACCAATACTAAGCATTAAATATTTCAATTAAAATGAACAAGATTAAGCAAGTCAGATTTCTTAGATGGTTAGAGATCAAAAGCTTTTTAAGAGGCCCAATAAGTGCAAAGACACTGATCCTATAACATAGCAAGAAGTGCATTTAATCATGAAAACAAGATGAAAAACTATATGCTAAGGTACAATATGCTAATGCATATGAAATTAAAACCTCATCTGTTCAGAGCAAGAAATGTGTCAGACAATAGAAGAACAATACACAAGATAATTGCACCTTATGAAGAATGATCCTTCTAACCCTATGTATAATTGAAAACAACTTGAGCAGAAGAGCATTTAAAATGCCCATGAGCAGAAGCAAACTCAAACCAGAACCAAAACATAACAAGAAAAGTCCCAATAAAAGCACCATCCTTGAATACAAAAATTTTCCTACCAATGAAGTAAAATTTGATGTTTGGCATAAGCTTATATTATATAAGTTAACAAGTGTCACTGTGTCAGTCGAAAGAGTAAATGTAAATCTCACAATCTAAAAAGCAGTCATAAAGCATCCAGTGTAGGATAAGATCATAAGAACAACATTAAGGAAATGATTCTAATTGAAGTTGGACATAGTTACCTTCGATTTATGGAAACATAAGCAAACACATTACTACTGGCACAAAATTTTCATTAACTTGCCAGATTGATAGATATGCAATTCAACGTTAAGCATCCTCATCAATCATGCAAACTATTAATTAGGATTATTATGATATCAACTGCATTAAATGTATCAAAATATATTTACTTATTGCTCACAGAATCAAACCATTAAAGAGCGAGGAAATGAGCACCTTAACAGCAAGGAAACATGTAGCGTGCATGCAGAAATGGATACCTCCCCAGAGGTACATAGTAGAGAGTTTATTTATACTATTTAACAAATACACAATCAACTTATCAAAGCAAGACATCAATGAAAAAAACTTACACGAGAGCACTAAATCTCATTTTTACAATGCTCCAAAATGATGGATTTCAAGCGAGGGTAAAAATTACCTTTTTAATTCCAATCAAGTTCAATCTATCATCATCGCCAATTGCAAGAACAGCATCCACAACCATTGATGCAAAAAACTCCTTTTCACCACCAATAAGCTTTGAAGAAAGTGTGGTTGCAGCACATTTTGCCAACAAAGTTTTCTTCTCTTCGAGGCTTTTTCCCTCAATGCTCACAGCAAGTTCCTTGATTTTGTTAATTGCCTAAACATACGTGAACCCATTTTCAGTCAAATATATAATGTTTATCCAGCTACTAAATAAACAAGGGGGCAGAGATTTTTATTATACCCACCAAACGAGATGCAGTTCTATAACTTCGTATCAGATTTTGAGAATGAACACCATCCTCAATGAAAGGTTTTCCCTCCTTTAAGAACTCTCCTGCTAGGAGCACTACTGTAGTGGTTCCATCACCTACCTGCAACGTATAAAATGTCATGAAGTATGAGCAAATATATACAAAACTTTCCGCATAATTTCACACTATCGCTGACACAAGTGAAGTTTTTCACACTTTAACAGTCAGCATGAGACATTCGAGCTTTAAGGCTAACCGGATCATCAGAAACAAAGCTTTATACTCATCAATAGAAGCACTAAGCATAACATGAATTCTATCAGGAAAGAAGTATAAAGTTTCAAACAAACACAACAAATTTCAAATATTTTTGAATTCCAAGTTACCAAATTTTATGCTGATAACATTTTTAACGAATCAATTGGTCGTTCATACCGTACATGTATTCTTCAATAATAAAATCCTAAGATAAATGTAAAAACCATCCGTTCTAAAGCTGATAGAACGCAAACAAAAAAAAAAAACTCACAATTTAATCAACTAGAAATTCTCTTATATCAAACCACCGCAAAACCTAAACCCTAAAATATATAGTAGAAACAAGGCTACAAGTTTCCATCCTTAATTACGAAACAAATCGCTGCAATGCCCTTATACTCAAATCAATATTCACTAATCCTAACACGGCACCTTCGAAGCGCCATTCCAAAACTGAAAAATCCAGAATCAGCAAGCTTAAACATAAAAATCTTTAGCACCAAACACCAGGAAATGCCATTCACCTCGGAGTCCTGGGATTTAGCGATATCCACGAGTATCTTGGCGGCGGGGTGAACAATATCGAGCAACTTCATGATCGTAGCGCCATCGTTTGAGATGGTGGTATTACCCTTATCGTCATGGATGAGCTTGTCCATGCCCCTCGGCCCCAAAGTCGACCGCACGGCATCAGCCACCGTTGTGCACGCGTTGATATTTGAAATCACCTGCGCCTTCCCCTGTGCCGTGTCCGTCCCCTCTTTCAGAAGTATGATCTGTGGTTGCTGCACTCATTAACCAGACAAAAACCAGATCAGATTCAACCTCCCACGTTCTAACTTTGTATGAACTGACGAACAAAATGATGAAGGATAAGAAGTAACGCACCAACATCGCCGCCATTGTTGCGCAGGATCAGTGCAGGGAGTACGGTGGACAGAAGTAACGATCGAAGTTTGCGTTAGGGCTTGAGGGTTCAGGTAGCCTTTAATATCGAAGTATTGTATGAAGATCTAGCAAGCAAAGATATAGAAGATAATAAGTGAAACTGGAATTTTTTATGTTGAAACCTAAAGCAAAAAAGAAGAGAAAAAATTGCTGGTTATGTCCTTTTGCAATAATCGTGTATATATATATATATATATATATTTATTTATTTATTTATTTATTTATTTATTTATTTTTATTTATATTTATTATTGTCTAGGGGTGCAAACAACTCAAGTCAGAGAGTGTTGTCGAGCTCAATTGTCAAATATCGAGCTCCAGCTAGAGTTCGAACTCAAGTCAAGTTCAACTCGACATGGGAAAACGAGCTCATCGAGCGGCAGTTCAAGGCTTCAAGCTGCTCATCCGTGTTTGTTGTCGGCTTACGCATCGTCGCCAGCATCTGGCCACGCCTGCGATTCAATTTCTCGCATACGTGGTCAACGTCTTGCCACCCACATGATTTCATTTTCCTGCCGGAAAGATCCTCGCGTTTCATTTTCCACGTCTACGATTTCTTTTTTCGGTCAGCAACGCGTTCCAGTTCCCTGCAATTGAAGAATACTAAATTGCATAGTTGAAATTATTATTATTTTTATTATTGATGTACTAATTACATAGTTAATGTTCGATAATAGGGTTTGATGTTAATGGCCTGATGATGATAGTTAGACAATAGTGGCGCTTATTATTTTTAGGAAATATAATATAATTTTTAGTTGCCTAAGCTCTTAAACAACCCATACTAATCCCCTTTTTGACAATGATGTTTTGATAAATTTGATCATAATTTAAAACACTCAATCAAACCATTCATATTTTATCCCTTTGATTATCTATATTTTATCTAGCATTTTAGTATCTTAATGATTTTATATGGTCATGAATTTAATTTTGAAAGTTTCTAATTCAAATATCTCCAAAGATTCTTTCAAGCCAAGTGAATTTTTTGACGAGTAAGTAAGATTTGTTACATCATAGAATATTTGCATAGGTGGAGAAATATAAAGTTTAGTGTATTAGCTTTGTTGGAAGATCCAATACACATACAAATAAAAAGAGAGAGGTGTTCTATTCATAAGAGACACTTGAGATTTTACAAGGAAGCCCCTTAAAGGGAGAAAAATCATGGGACATTGCCCAGCTTAAATGAATCCACCAGTATTTGCATTTGATTAGAAATTAGGCCCTTCCTTGGGGAGAACGTCTTTGCTCGATGTAGCAAATATACATCATATAATTTGCATTACATGGTGGGAGTTGGAAGAATCAGTGTTGATCTAATATCAAAAATCTGCTCCAGGATCGTCCAGGACGATCTGGATCGTCCTGGGACGATCAGTGGAAATCCTGCTCCAGAATGTGCCCAGATTTGCTCCAGGTGATTTTCTGTACACACCGTCCAGGCCGATTGGCACTGTAGAAAATATCGGCCTGAAAATAGTTCTGGGAACCGTCCAGGACGATCCAAATTGGTCTGATCGTCCTGGGACGATCTGGCGATCGGCCGGGCCGATCTGAGTATTATAAAGCTAAATTCAGTCATTTTGAAGAGAGAGAAAATCAAAAAAATAAATATCTGATTTCTGAGGAGAGAGAAAGCCGTGGACTTTTGGAGAAAAGTTGATTTTCGGACGACGCGGAGCCGTTTTCGTCCGAGGAGACTGTTCGAGATATTGCTGTACGCAAGGTAAGGCACATTCCGCCTTTCTCAATTTTCAGAACCGTCGTGTTTGGCGGTATTTTCTGTCCGGATTTCGTTTCCGTTAATGATTTTCGTCCGTATCTTTTGATTGGTTCAGTTTTTACCGCGTAACTTTCTGTATATTATTGACGTGCCGAGTGTGCACATTTTGGTTATTTTTCGAAGATTTTTGTCCGGGTATTTTTGATTCGGCGGTATTTTTTAGTCGACTGTATTTTTAGGTGAAATTGAAAATTATCTGTGCAGTAGAATAAATGTTCTGAAATGTTGTTATTTACATTCTGTGCGAATTTGGTGAATTTTGATTTGCAGGAAATTTTGTGTAAATTCCATATACTGCCGTTGTGCTGCCCGATTTTTGTCTGATTTCTGATTTGCCCGCATTTCTTCTGAATTGAAATGTTATCTGTATGTGTTATAAAAAGGGAGTTATAAGGGGCCTGGATCCTATGAGATTCAGTTAGTGTCTGGGAAAATCTTAGTTGAGCTCAAATTGGAGAAATGTCTGTTCTGTTCCGGATCCGAGGAATTCTGTTGTTGTGGTGCCGTGAGCACACTTAGTTATTAATTACTCAGAGAATTTCTGGTGCCGTGAGCACATGGGAGATATAAGGGTCAGAATCCGTAGTGATTCTGTTTAGTTTAGTTTTAGCTATGAAATATTATCTGATATCTGATTCAATCTGATTCTGCTTTCCGTATCTGTTCTGTAAGCAATTATGATTCTGATACGATATGATCTGAAATTCTGATTTCTGATTCTGTTGACGTGATATGTCTGATCTGTTCTATTTCTGATTTGATACAACTTCTATTTCCGTACAATTCTGTTAATTTGATATCTATTCCGTTCAGTTTTGTTCTGATAGATTTGAAGTTCTGATTTCTGTACGATTCTGACTCTGTTGATTTAATCCGTTCTGATTTGTATTCTGATGTGATATCTGTCCGTATCTGTTCCGATTCGTTCTGTTTCGTTCTAATAAGTTCCGATTTGGATAATTGTCTGATTCTGTTCCGATTTCTGTACGGATTTCTGTCTGATGAGTTTGGTTTTGGATTCTGAGAGTTTTGATTGGAGGTTTGTTGCTTTGCTGAGCTGTTGAGCTCACTCTTATTTTCTGGTGGTTTTCAGGTTCTGGGAAAGGGAAGGAAATCCAGGAATAGATTTCTGAGTTCTGATCAGTATAGGTATTGTTTGTACCTTTTGATTTTTGTACAGTCATGGCTTTTCTGTTATGTCTTTCTTTCTGTTCAAAAGTCATGTACTGTATATGTAGATGATTGTTTTGAGGAAAAGAAAAGATAGATGTTTTGTTCCGCTGTGTTTGGTGATTTATAGTAGCTCTGTGTTTCTGTGTTTGTGTGTTTGTTTGAGTTGAAATATTTGGAAGATTCAGTTCAGAACCAAATTCCATAACCAGATCCTGGTCAGTTCGTCCGTTTTCGGTTCTGTGTCGCGGCCCGGTTCGAGCAGGATCCGCCCCGGATCGGGTCGGGTCGTGACAAGCTTTAGTGGTATCAGAGCACTGGTTTTGGAAATTGATTGAATTGTAAGACAGAGCTATAGGAAGTGATCAGTGAGTCTGTATGGGGGTAGTTTTGGGTCGTTTGGCTTTTTATTGTGTTGTTTTTGTGTTGTTTTTGTGATAGTTTTCCGGATTTTGGATTTTCTGTATGGATCAGCCAGACCCAGACATGACAGACGGGCAGAGTGCCAGTCAGACAGCACCAGTGGGGAGTACAGCCCCAGTGGCCGGTGTAGATACATTGTCTCAGTTTGCTACGCTTGTTGCTCAGATGATGAGCGAGACTCAGAGCAGAGCTGTTACTGTCAGATCAGATGATATTGATAGACATCTGCAGATGTTTTTGAGGTTGAAACCTCCGAGATTTGAGGGCGCTGTTGAGCCCAGAGCAGCCGAAGAGTGGCTGAGGAGATTGGAGAAGACTTTTGACAGAATGCAGTGTCCGTGTGATGCCCCAGATATCAATAGTGAAAGGATTCGTCTGACAGTCTTGATCAATCTCCATTGCAGCTCCCATGCTCGGACCTGAAAATTTTAACCACATATAATGAGCTTTACAAAGCCCAGCAGGTCACCTAATACCTATAACTGAAATCAAAGCACGGCTATGCTATCAATATGCATGTCAGTCAATCACAGTCAATCAATCTATATCAGTCAATGGTCAATGAGTCTATGCAGTGGAAATCAAATCAGTAATCGATGCAATCCGAAAATCAATAGTCAATAAAACCAGTCAATGCAGCGGCAGGCAAATCAATCATTTCAATTCAATCAATCAATCAATATCCGTCAATCAAATCAATACAGTCAAATCAATAAAATCAGTCGAGAAAAGCAATACGGAACAATGAATCTATACGACAGTCAATACGGTGCAGAACAGTAGCAACAGCGAGTCTATAAAATCTATAGGCAGCAATATCAATGAATCGGTAGGCAGTAGTACGATGTCCATGTTCATGCTATCAATACAGTATCTATATCTATCAATGTCCATATCATATCCATATCAATGTCGATGTCGGTATCTATCAATCGCTACAAGCTATATCAATAACAGTGTCAATCTCTATGAATCAATACGCAGAATCCATATCAGTATTGGTGCCGGTATCTATGAATCCATAACGTACAATCGAAATGCTAAACCCATAAATCCAACAATAAATCCGTCAAGTCAATCAAGTCGAGAAAATCAATCAAAATAAATCAAATCTATACGATCAAGTTGATAAAATCAATCGGAAAGACAATACGATAAATCTATAGTAGCAAGTCGAATCAATGCAGGATCAATGGTATCAATGAATCTATAAATCTATGTCGTCCATATCCATGTATCAATGTCAATAATCAATAGTATCAATGCCCGATGATCAATCATCAATGAATCTATACAATATCTATGTCCAAAACAATAATCAATGGTCAATAGTATCAATGTTCGACGATTATCAATGATCAGTCAATAAAATCAATAAATTCGTACAAAACAGTAAATCCGTAAATCCATGCACATCAGAAAATCCGTACGATGCAATCATTCAATGGTCTTACTATACAAGCACAAACGCTGGTCATGTTGCTGTTGTAGAATCCGTATTGCTGTTGTAGATATCTATACATTGGTTCTATGAAAAAGAGTCGTCACTCTATTGCCCGTCGGCCGCCCGTCGGCATATAATCTCCTTATGACTCCCATCGTTATATCCATGATCCGTAAGCAAGTTAAGTCCTTTTTTCACTCACATGAGGAAATTAACACTTGTAGACCACTTGATATTTCACATATGAACCGATCAGCACCATAAGTCTAAGATAAAAATAAAATTGGTTTATCATTGTAGATAATTGATCTAGGTTCCCTTAGGTCAGGTTCTTAACTAGTAAAAGTAGCCCATTTAAGGAATTCAGAATTTTCTCTAATTGGGTAAAGAAAGTTAGGTTGTAATATTGCCGCCATTGATAGTGAACATAGAGGAGAGTTTGAAAATGAAATCTTTGAATTTTTGGTCAAGCAGCTGGAATATAGAACAACTTTTATGCACTTAGGATGCCCCAAAAATGACATAGCATAGAGAAAGAATAGGACCCTTATTAAGGTGGCTAGGGTTATGTTAATGAATATAACAACCCTAATATGTCTTGGATGAGGTAGTAAATATTACATGTTTTATTCTAAATAGGGTGAATATCATATCTAAATTGAATAAAGCCCCTTATGTGTTTTGAAAGGTAGAACTCTAAACATTTCCCACCTGCATAGCTTTGGATGATAATGTATTATAATTAACAATGAAAATTTTAATTTGGGAAAGTGTGATGCGAAGTATGTTTAAGGTGAATTTTTAAGATATGTTATAGTAGGTAAGGCCTATAGGATAAAAGAATGTTAGTATGAGAAGAATCGATCCATATTATATTTGATGATACCTATTTGATGAGCATATATGTGAAAAGGTTAGAGTAGCTCTAGTGGAAGATAAGATTAGAGAGTCACCTTAGATGGTTTGATCACATTAAACGGAGGCCTTCCGATGATCTGGTTAAGAAAGTTGAGGTATTAGATTTGACTTCTGTTAAGAAAGGTACATGTAGACGTAAAAAGACTTGATTAGAAAATATTATAAATAATCTTTCTTTATTACATTTAAATGAGAATTTTACTTTTAATAGGACACAATGGCAAAAAAGGATTCATATAGCTGATCCCATGTAATGGGACAAAGGCTTAATGTTGTTGTTGTTGTTGTATTTGGATACTCCACTAAGAGAAGAGGAAGAACAAGATCCCATGGTTCCGTCATCTTGGGCCATCGTGGTCCCTGGTCTTCTTAGTAAGAGGAGGTAGTCGACCCAATTTGACAGAAGGATTCTTGTTGGTAGCCATGGGTTGCTTCGTCCAAGGGTACCTTGTAGACCTAGGGTGAATATTTGTTTAAGGGGACATATTTGAATCCACCTTAGCTAACAGAGGTCTTTGTGCTCTGTCGATCATATCATATTGATTCATATCTCAAGGATTTGATGCCACTATGGAGCATATTGGCTCTGGCCATAACCGATATTTATTGGTGCCATTTGGTGGCAAAATCACTCTGTTCAGACTTCAGAGAGCTCCGGGTCATAACCGTTTATCCTGTGGTGCTATTTGGCGGAAAATTCGCCGTCAAAGGACACGTACGACGTCCTTATTGGCAGGTGATTGTTTAAGAATGGATCCTAGTGATATTTTCGACTAGGCATTTGGCTCTATGTGAGCTAAAGTAAATTTTAAATTGTTTACTTCGGCAAACTATTACGGAGGGTGGATGAATTTTGCTTTAAGTGGTTGGATGGTTGAGTTTAAATTTTAAATTTCTTGGAGTTTGGAGTTTTTCGATATTTGTGGAATTTTGGATTTTTGATGGACATTTGGGTGGCATTTGAAAAATATTTATGAAACCCTCTGGTTGAGATATTTATTTAACACGGTCATCATCGGGGTGAAAGGGGTTATTTCTCTTTGTTGATTGTACCTTATCGACCCTATCAACTTGCCGATAGGGGATCAGGTTTCGTAGGCTTTATGCCTTTATTAGTGAATTCATATTGTTATAAACCTTGATGGCCTAATATGAATGTATTAAAACAAATATATCGGTCACCGCAATCGTCTATTTGTTTGATAGTTCGAAACTTATCGGCTCTTATTGATCCACATAGAAGGATCATGTTCGAACTTGAATTCACTTATTGATCCGCAAAACATCCCTAGACGTCACGTGTGTACTTATAACACACTCGTCGGGGCCCATGCGGGCGTTTAGGGGCATTTTATAAATATTTACTAAACCTTGTCGACTCTTATTTAGCTTCTTAGGAAGATCGGGCTTGAATTTATTGACCCGCGCAGTATCCATAGACCTCACGTGTATTCCCAAAACACGGTCACTGTGGCCCATGTGGGTCGTATAATTATGCTTTTCCCCCTTTTAGTGTGCTTATGTGCATACATGTTATAGTGCATGTGCAGGGGGGCATTTATTTCAGACTTGGTTGACGCCCTCTGTCTGCTTGTACGAAGGTTGCAGATCCGGTGGTGTGTTGTAGCAGCTTGTGGATTCAATTGTTTGCTGATTTGTACAGGTAGACTGTCGTGCACTGCTTGTTGCTCTCTGCAAGTGGATTATAGTTCACTAACGAACCTCTTGCTTTAACTCGTAGCAGCTTGTATTTGTTGAAAGCCTTATGTATTTGCTCGTAGATGTCACTTAATGTTTATAGCGGGTCTCTTATAGAAGCTCGTAGGAACTTTCGTTTGCTGCATTCTTTACGCATTTTCTTGTGGTTTTTAGTCCCTACAATACATCTGTTACTATTGTAAGTGGTTGTATTTATTCGCAGACTGAAATTGATTACAGGATACTGCATTTACTGAAGTCTTTCTGCATCTATCCACAAGTGGAATGTGGTGCATACATCTGTATTTGTAGAGAACCCGTATGTATTGCAGATCTTTTGTCATTACCTATAGGCAAGTTGTACCAAATGTCTGTCTTCTGCAATGCTCTATAGGACCTTACATACATTACAAGTGTGTTACCATCTTTCTCGTTGTAGTTGATTGAATGATTGATACAAATGTCATTCTGAAATAGACTAAGCTGGATACTCTGAGCCCATTTTGTTTTCATCATTCGTCTTTTGAATGCATTGAGGGCTTGATGTGTTTGTTTGTAGATTATTGTTGACTGTCGAACTATCATGTTCATTATACCTCCTTATAATCATTGAATTATCTCACACTATTCAGCTACATGATTGAGATAAGTATCATAAGCTAGTTGATTTCTAATTGCATATAGATTTTGCAATTCCTTGGAAACATTGTGTTGTCATATTGTGTTATCATCATTTATGAGCAAATGATACTTTGCAAGTCCATTGACCCACAAGTTTATACATTTCCATTTGCATCTCAATTAAAATGGTAGTCTCCCAATATTTCATTGGCAACATTGTATCATCGTTCAAGTGAGGTTTCATTATTGCTCCTTCATCTTATATTGTTCAAGTCATGATTTACTTAAGTCAAATGAGCTTCAAGCTCAAGCTTAGGTCAAGTCCGGGTTCAATCATTCAAACTCAAGTGCATATCAATGTCATTTCTCATTCGATCCTTGCTTGCAAATATGCTTCAAGTCATGTTGAATTCCATAAATCCTCTATTTGATTGTTGATGTTCAGGAGAGAACTTCATGTCAAAGTTCGTGGCCAATTCATGCATAAACCACCGCTTGTTTATTTGACTTCTTTGACTTCATCATTCTTAACAATCATTAGGATTTTGATGTTATGATTCAAGCCGGTTTCTTTATGGTTGTCCAAGTCCAAAGCCATTGTAGTTCATATCCGGGTTAAAGACCAAATCCTTTGTAATCAAGTTGCAAGAATTTGCTTATGCTTAAATCTTTCAAATTACTCCTTAATATTCAAATGGAGTTCAAGTCATGTCTTCTTAGTGTTCAAATTAAGCTCAAGTTTGAGCTCATTTCAGTTTCATTTCATTTAGGTCCAAGTATTCATTAATCATTTGAATTCTAAAAATGTCCCCTGCAATTCAGCTTGGATTCAAGCTCTTGTTCAAATTGTTCAAGCTCAAATTCCTTGCACCAAGCTCCTTTGAGTTCAAGTATAGTTCATGCTTCAACTTGTATGTTAAGTTCAAATTTAACTTCAAGTTTGAGTCTTTGTTTAAGCTTGAATCCAAGTTCGCATTCAAGTCCTTGTGATTTATTTAAGTTTGAATTCATTTAGATTTGAGTTTATTGCATCAAAGCTCATGAGTCATAGTCCACTGTTGTCCTTTTGAATTCAATCAAGTCCAGGTACGATCTCGTGCACCAGAAATTTCGGCAGCCTCCCGGCGTCTCCTCTGTTTAGGAAAAAACTACGAGAAAACTGGGCTTTCCCACCACGCGCAATAAAGGCGTGTATGGTAGGTGTCCTCGGACGAGGACACCGCGGCCGTGATCTTTATTCCCACCACGCGCAATAAAGGCGTGTATGGGGTCTTTGATGGTATTTGTATAAAAAGAAAGTTTGCTTTCCCCTCGCTCGAGGGTACTTATAAGTGACCCCACCTCGCCGTAGGCGTCATACCAGGGTCACATCCCACCACGCGCAATAAAGGCATGTATAGGCGGTTTTCCGATGCGCCACGAACTTTGAAATTAGATTTAGGTGATTACCCGCCTCATCGTAGACGTCGCAGCCGGGTCCCATCCCACCACGCGCAATAAAGGCGTATATAGGCGATTTTCCGGTCCGCCGCGAACTCCGAGATTGGGCTCTCGAGTTTAAGGTGATTATCCGCCTTGTTGTAGGCACCGCACCGGGGTCCATCTCACCACTCTCAATGCGTGCGCCGTAAACTTCAAGAGCGAGAATCTGAGTTTTAGAAATATTCGTACCTTCGCGGGGTTGGCATGTAGCTCGAGGGAAGGAGAGAGGTTCTCTTTTTTATTATGATTAATTATAATTAAAAACTAATTATAATTAATAATACTTAATTATAAATAATTGTTCATAATTAAATTTAATTAATTATAACGAATATATGGCAAATTATTAATTAATTATAATTAAAAAAATCAATCATAATTAAAATTAATTAATTATGATTAATTTATAATTAATTTTAATTAGACATAATTTATTATAATTAATTTAGTTAATTATAACTAATTTATAATTAATTATAACTAAAAAAAATTAGTTTTAAATAATTTTAATTAATTATAATAAGATTAAAAAAAGATTAAAGCAAGATTTAGGTTAAGATGTTGTCGGATTGCCGGATTTAAAAAGGATTTGTACATGGTTTAACGGGATTAGTGCCGATTCTAACAGGATTTAGGAACTATAAATCCCATATCAAGTTAAAGCCTCCATTTCTCTTCCTTTGCCTTAATAGATTGCGGGATTTCGCCGAAGAAGCGCATGGGAAGGAGAAAGTTACCTTCACAATGAGCAGCTCCCGTTACTTCCGATCCAACAAAAGGGAAGATCGTCAAAGGAGCGAAGTCGGACAACAAGAAAGCAGTGGAGGATGGAGGTCGGCTTCTCTCTCCCTCCCTCTCTCTCTCTCTCTCTCTCTCTCTCTCTCTCTCTCTCTCTCTCTTTGGATCAGAAGAACTTGAAGGTCGGACAGGGATTTCGGAAGAGGAGGCTCGATTTTGCTTACTACAAATAGGAGATCGGGTGCTGGAGTGCGGTTCAGATAGGTGAGGAGTTCGGATGTTTTGCAGCTAAGTTTGGAAGAGGATTTGGCCAGAGAAGTGGAGGTCTCGGCGAGTCTAGAGCAGAGGAGAGGCGGAGGCTGCGGGTTCGATCCGAGGGATTCCGCGTGTGGGAAGGGTGCGCTCTCGAAGGCTTCAACTGTTTCAGTATTTAATGACATGCAAGGGCGCTTGATCGAGGAAGGCTGCAGGAATCCCGCGAGGAGACGCGAACATCGCTGACTGAACAGTGTTTTCAGCAGGTTTTGAACCAGATTTTTAGGATTTGAGTCGGGATTTGAATAGGATTTCTAGATTCAGGTGTCTATAGAATTTTTTTTTTTAAAATAAGTTATTGAGGTCAACATCCGGACAGCAGCTTTAACTTCTATCGAAACTCCATAAATGTCCCCTCTTGAGTTAGGGCATAAAACTGCACATGGAGGTCTCCTTCCCGAATGGCTCGGAAATGTTCCAACAAACACTTCTTAAATTCTCATCATGAATTGATCGGATATATAGCCTCCCTCCATTGGAACCAAGCTAGGGCTTTCTCTAAAAATATAGATTCGCCGCCATGAGTTTTTCGCCTTCCATCAGCACATTGATAGCAAAGTAACGCTCCACTTGGTACACACATCCCTGAGCATTTTCCTCTTCAAAGACATACATCTTTAACTTCCTCGATCTCGCATCCATATCCCACTGGTTTCTGCCACCATTTGTTTCTCATGTGTAATGGTGGTGCGATTCTCTCCCTTGTTCCCTTGACGGATTTGAACCTAATGGTTTGGCCCAACCATTGCTTCCTCCGATCCACCTTTCCTGCTGCCTAGGTGGTCTCTAAAAGGGTTCAGATTCCCTTCTTCTCGTTTCCCTCTCTTTTGGATGCCCCGGCCACCGCCCATCAGAATCCCCCTAGTTGGTCCTATAGGGAAAAAACTCTCCGCTTCATCATCATTATCCTTCATTCTCTTCCCCTTCCGATCCGACCTAGGGCGAAGCCTTTGATTGCATTTCAATCAATTTCTTCATCATGCCTTCCATGTTTACAAAATGGCTCTCCATGGAGATCCTTTCCTCCATTCCAGAAAATCCTTCCTCTATCAAAACTTTCATATTCTTTGTTACCTTTCATAAATTTTGGGCTCTAAATCGCAAAAGCATAAAAAAATTGGTGAATTTGGCATCCAAATAGCGAAAATCCGCAAGGCGGAAAAATTTTCGGCAGAAATCAACGATCGGGATTTTAACTTTCGGCCTAGGACACTGCGCTGATACCAATTTGATATGCATTGGAGTCAACATCAGCAAGCAACAACAGGAAATTCACAGAAAAAATAGCAAAAATAGCATATTTAGGAGGGAAATTTGGCTACTTTTAATTAGTAACTCAATAAGAAACAGAAGATACAAGTGATCTACAATTCGAGAAGTAGATCGGCTCTCCCAAATAACCTATACGCTGCTAGGAAGCCCTCAAGAGAAAACTATAGAAAAACTTCAGCAAACTCAAAATATCCATGATGTAAATAAACCCTAGAATCAGTCCTGTAAAATCCCTCCTAGTTCCCCCCCTAAAAAGCCTTTTTCCATTTTAATTTCCCTCTCCTATTTAAATTCAAATTGGAGATTTTTAATTAGAAAGCATCTCCTAATTATTTCCCCCAAATCAGTTCCCAAATATGCATTCTTTAATGAAGAAACATTTCCTAATTAATCCCGTCCAAATCAACCTCCAAATCTACAATCTTTAATTAGAAAACATTTCCTAATTAATCCCCTCCAAATCCGCCTAAAAAAAGGGACCAAAATAGTCTCCCTAGATTCTGCCTGGCTTGCACTGCCCTTGTTCGCCCTCCCTGGTCTAGGTCTTGTTGGACCAGCCGATCTAGCCCTTCCCTTTTTCCTGGATGCTGTCGTATCACTTGCCCACCATAATTGCCATATTGGATGCATTGCATACATTTACAATGTGCATAATATATAACACCAATTAAAGGCCCGGAGATATTCAAGATTGCAACATAATACATATCGTAACTCAAAAATATCACAATTTGTACTATCCAAGGGATGCAATTGAATTTGTTGCCACAATGTTTTGTTTTATTTGCTACTAATGAGCACAAGGAGCATCTTAGTGGTTTTGTGTCTTTTTTTTTTCTCATTTGCCTTATAGGGACCTTGTATTTAACTCGTTCCATGTTTGATAATGATCCACCTTTGTACCAACTTTTCATTAATAATGGATTTTTAAGGAATTGCTATATTTATTTTTAATCTAAGGTTTTTCACATAAAATTCCTTATTTCTTTGATTGTGTGTGGCTTTTTGAGTTGAGATGACATGGAATTCATGCATCGTATAGATAATAAAAATCGTTCAGGTACGCAAAAATTTGGTGTCATTTTAAGAAATTTCACCATTGTTGCCGACTGGTGACAATAGTATTCAAAACTATTCACATACATGGATCTCAAGACCCCTTTATTGGCATCCCATACCAATACTGTATAGGATACATTGAGGTTTGGGGTTTCAAATGTTGATCTCAAGGTTCTGAAAGCCGACTGATCATGGAACTAAAAAAAGTAGAGGTTTCTTGTTCAATGGTTCAATTGGAGTTGAACCGGATGACATAATAAATATTAAAATTATTTAAATATAATAATTAATAATATAAAACAATTTCTATTCTTAACTTTCTGTAGTCATTTTAGCATCCCAGATTCGTGGCTTAGCCTAACTGCACAACTTAACTCTCATCTAGATTTCACACAGGTCTTTTAGTCCCACATTAGAGGATATTTTTAAATATTTATTTTTATATAGTGTAAAGCACAAGCTGCTAGCAACAAATCAAGCTATCTGATGTGGCAACTTGGTATTCTTGTTGAGTTTACTTGCATATGTTTTGAAATGAATATTTAAAATAAAAATAAAATTATAACAATAACAACAAGCCTTAATCCCACTACGTGGGGTCAGCTACATGAATTCGTTTTCTTCATTGTATCCTGTTAAGAGTCAAATTCTCCTTAAAATCTAATAAAGAAAGGTCATTTCTAATATTTTTTTAACCTTGTCTTTTTAAGTCTACATCTGTCCCTCTGAACGTAAACCAAATCTAATATATCTACTTTCCTAACCGGGTCATCGGAAGGCCACTGTTTTATGTGACCAAATCATCTAATGTGACTCCCTTTAATATTATCTTCCACTGAAGCTACTCCAACCTTTTCATATATATATATATATATATATATATATATATATATATATATATATATATATATATATATATATATATATATATATATATATATATATATGCTTATTTCATATACTGTCTTTAAGAGTAAAGTCACTCATTTACGCGAGCATCCTCATCTTTACACAACTAATATTATGCTTCTCTTTTAATGACCAACATTCTGCACTATAAAGCATTGTAGGTCTCACCACCATCATATAGAATTTTTTCTTTAGTTTGAGAGGGACTTTTCTATCAGACAATAAGCCCGATGCATTCTTCCTCTTCAACCATCCAACTTGAATTCTACTAACAATATCCCCATCTATTTCACCATCACTCTGAACAATAGATTTAAAAAATCTAAAATTTATAATCTTAAAATAAAAAAAATACTATTAAAAAGCTTATTAAAATAAAATATATTTGTTATATAACCTACTAGTTTAACAAAACCATGACCGATTCAACGGTTTTCTAATCGAACTAGTTCAAATTGATTTGAGTTAGTTCAATGCGAATATGATATTTAGACCTGAGCAAACTGACAACTTGACCTGTTCAAATTCAAACCGGTTGAACCTGTCGATCCGATTTGATTTTAAAAACACGAGTAGTTTAGATATGAAATGCAGTAAATCATTCAACATGCATACAAAATTTATAGTTTAAAAACACTTGTTTTTTTAATAACTTTTTAATACATAGATAAAATTCGATGATAGCAAAGAAAAAATCAGGTGGCAGTATAGTGTCCTTTTTTTCAAATAATAAATAAATATTCTAGATTATGAATGGCACACAATGATTTGAAAATTGCATACTTGTTGAAAATTAAATTATATCAAATATGAGTAAAATTAGTCATATGATCAATCCAATATTAAAATTTAGATATGGAAAAGGTAGAAGGAAAAAAAATTAACCATAAGTGGGAAAATAAACCTTATGCTTGAGAGTTAACCTAATCTTCAAGTCTTCTTCTTTATCAAGGAATTTACTCTCAAACATTAAAGGAGTTTAAACTATTCAGCTTCAATTTTATTTAGAACCAATTTTATTGGGATTTGTAAAAGCTACAAATTGTTGTTTATAATTATCAGATTTCTTTTTAAATTCTCAATCCATGGATCAAAGCAACTAAAAAAAATCATATACATATATTTACCAGAAATAGACAAATCTCTATAAAAAGAAAAACGAATATTGTTGATGCCCAACTAAAATACAACTAGCCACAAATATTGCAAGGAAGTCAAAGAGTATCACAATAGCTTGAGATGATACAAGAGAGTTGTTTGTGCTTGCAGAGGAAAACCATAGGTACAACATAACACAGTCATCAAACCTGTTGTTGCGGACGCAGAATCAGAGAAATAACAAAACCAAAAGCTTCTTCGAGTCTCAAATGCCCCTAAAAACAGCTAATATGAAGGCCTTAGAAAAGAGGTGCGGCGGACTTCAGAAAGCTGTAGATCCTCATACAATTCAACCTTTCATGATAATATAGCATCCTAGAATGTATTTACCTACTCAAAGTTAAAACTCATGCCAAAACAAATTTAAACAATGAAACTTAAAGTTCAATTTTCATATCAGCGCATTTATTTTTCATTTTTGGTGTCTATAATATTGAAATTTGCATCAATTGATCTGCTTTCCACATCAACTATTTCACATTCCGGGCCATATTTTTTCTCGCAATGTGTGAACGTGTGGTAAACTCAAAATGTTACACTAATGTTTTTCGATAAGCTTCTTATAAAAAATTTTTTTGTAGCTCAACTTCTTTGGAGTCCGGCACTACTGCCTTTTTCTAAGATAGAAAATTGAGTTACTTTCTAGAGGAATAAAAACTTTCTTGCTGAACAGGTTTAACAAATTGAAGAAACTTGTAATAAAACCCTCTATTTCACTCAAGAAACTATGAAATCTTATTTTGGAGCAAGTTATGACGGGACAATTGAGCTACTTTTTAGAATGATATTCATGTCAACATGTCGTACTTAATTTTAATCAAATAATACCCTTCCATTAAAATCAGTATATACATCTACTCATATTTTATCTATTGATGCACTTCCATATGCAAGGGATAACCGTCCTTTGTCATGGATTTATGCTATCTCCAACAGTATTCAATGTCCTAGTTATTGATCACCTCCACATAATCTATAAGTATCAGAATGGCGTTTTTGTTAGTGGGCCTTCGACCTACTCATCATGGGAAATAACCTATGATGCACTGACACTTCTTCTCAAAGAGGTGTGTAGTATCTGACACGTATCCGACACTCCTCCGACATGTGTCGGACACACCGAAAATATGCCCAATTAAAAAATATAAAATACAAATTGAACACATGTGTCCGACAAGCGTATTCTAAATATTTTTTAAATTTTTTTAAATATAATTTCTTGCATTTAAAATTTTTACTTATTTAAAATATAAAAACTAAGTTTCTTATTTCTTATCCACAACATCAAATCAATCGTCCGCACTTATACCCCAGTCAATGAATATTCTCATTTTCTTGTCTCTTTGGCGGGTTACAACTTTGATTTCACAATAATGCACGATATCATCTCAACATGGACGTTTGGCGTTGTTATAACATCAACATTTCAAAATGATCTCCATATCAAAGTCTGACGTTGCCATTATACTGATGCTCGATGCTCGCAATTTCTACACCCACAACATGACATATCATCTTTGACCAACGCCTTCTCAACATCGACGACCAACGCTCTCTCAACATAGACGATAAATTCTCTCTTAACATTCACGACCAATATTTACTGCATAGCATCAATGCCCGAGACTCGACAACATTGTCATCTCCTCTCTCGATGACTAATAAATGACATCGATGTACGACTCTTGACATCCTGATATTAATCATTTTAAGCATAAATTATATTTAAATGACTTATTATTTCTAAATTATTTTTAAAATTATACTTATTCAATTTTTATACACTATTCTTAAAATATAAAAACTATAATACCGTGTCTAATCCGTGTTCGTGTCCTATATTTTCAGTAATTGATGTGTCCCGTGTCATGTCATGTCCGTATCGCCGTATTCGTGTCTGTGCATCATAGGAAATAATCATAGTGGAGAACCTTGCTAATATCATCTTTATGAATTCTTGTTAGAAATCCCCAAAAATTAAATCAAAAGTGAATCATTTTGAGAAATAGCCATTAATGAGATGCCTTGATTAGGTCCTTTTTATGAATTATTGTGAAAAATTACTAAAAGGAAAAAAAAAACCAATTCAGAAGTAAATCAAGTGATTTCACTTACCCATATCTTAAACTGCTATTTTGAAAAAAAAAAAAAGAAATTACTCAAATTAAATATCATGTAACAGTAGAAAACCATCCTTTGTCATATTGATGACTCAATAGAAGGTTGCTAAGGACATGTGCAACTGATCATTGGAAAGTCTTTGATGGTTATAAACATTGTGAACTTGAAATGACATTCCATTATTTTGAAGTCTACTTTTTCATTGCTCGAAGAACCCTATGAAAATTCATTACCTTCTTGTTAAATTTGACTCCCAAATCTGCTTGGTAGACTATACACTGGCCATACTCCATTTGATTATTGCTCCACTTTATACTACAAGTATAAAAATTTGGGCCGTAAAATTCCCATTCAAAAATTTTGCGCAAAGCATTGACAACAAAAGTCCATTGGGATGTTGTAGTTTGCCCAAAAAATATACTTGAGCAGTATTTCTTCAAGATTTTGTGAGAAAAATTTCGTCATGCAACAACATTTACAATAATCTGTCATTGCACTTCTCTCATCACCCGGTTGCCTTTGATAATCGCTTGGCTTGTATTGAGTGTTGCTTAGATGATTTATTTGGCTAAAACTGAGTCATATATAATATTCATCCAAAAAATCTTGTATCATCAATAGGGTGATGTAGAACGAAAGAGGATGGCAAAATCTGAAACAGTTCCTTCTAGGAAATCTAAAACAGTTCAGATTTTCCTCCCAAAATCTGAGAGGAACTTGAGCAATCCAGCAGCAGAGGAAGAACACCGTTCCCAATCCTGAGAGAAATTCAGATTTCTCTCTTGAAACAAATATAGAATTTAGGAGTAGGAGAGAGGATGTGGGCTTTAGAACTCAAGTGAAGGTTTATTTGTGAGGAGAGGTGGGGAAAGAAACAACCAACAAGAGCCTTTGAAGTTCTCAGCCAGCAGCAGGTTTGCTTCTTCAAATTTTTTCCAAAGATGATTAATGTCCCATGGACAGACTTGTTTTGGGAAAAATCAATAATGAGCGGCGGTAAGCTGGGAAGGAATTAGGTGAGTATTTCCTAGTTCCTTTAATCAGATTTTGGAAACTTAATTAAAGATTTTGGCTTTAAAAGTTTCGGCTAGCATGAGGTGGATTTATTTCTAATCAAAGAAAGTGGGAATTAGGAAAAATTTCCTAAACCAAGCCCAAGGGTGATGGAAGGCAGCAGTAATGGGGTTGTGGGGGATTGACTCAATTATTTATTGCTTGTTAATTTGGGAGTTGTAAATTAGGAAAGGCAAATTAAAATCCCAATCAATCATAAATTGAATTGATTGAATTTTAAAGGCTTTCTGAAAGATTTCAAAATTCAAAATGTTTTGAATTTGAAATGAGGGATGTGTGGAGGGAAAATTTTGAGTTAATGAGGGAGTTAATTAAATTCAAATTTGAATTTTGAATTGCAGAGTTAAAAAACTTTCAAATGTGGATCAAACCCAATTAGGAAAAATTTCTAATTTGAAATTTGAAAATCAAAATTGTCATGGATTTTGCCAACCCAAATTAGGACAGGGGGGTAAGTGGGAAGGGGAGATTCACGGGTTGGATGGGGGAGGTGGCTGGCGGGTGAGGGAGTTGGCCGTGGGCTTGGAGAGGAAGGATGGGGGTCGGATGGGGTGAGATCCGGCGGCAAGGGTGGAAGATGAAGACGACTAGAACAATAAAGAGGAACAAAAAAAAAACATGAGATAAAAAAACAAAAGAGAGAAAATAAATGATAGACGATAAAAACCGTGAGCCTCGGACTCTTCCGAACACTGACGGGTGATGCTTTGCCCTTCTCCAAGGGACTTCAATTCACGGGCCCGGACCCATCCTGCGGCTGGTGAAACTCCGATTCCTTCCCATAGGAATCTCACTAATTCTCTCTCACAAGAAGAACACAAGTGTGGACACAAAATTTTTTTTTAATATCAAATCTCCATCTCCATTACAATAGCTTAAGGCCCTATATATATGCCACAACATGAGAAAAATAAAAATTACAAAATTGCCCCTTAGGCCACAACACTCAAATAACTAACCCGGGGGTAAAATAGAAAATACAAAAACAAGAGCTAAAATTTAGTAAATAATTCATAAATGAAAATTTAAATAATAGCCGTTGATTTACGACGCATCCTGTGATAGATGCGCCAAATCTTCGTACCGATGTCCGCATCATTCTCCCCAGGTGGGAGAATACTCGATTACGTCGAGTTAGCATCACAACTGTCCATGTACAACTCTAGACGGTTATTTGGAGACATAGTTTCTTCCTCCGAAATGGTTAATAAACCCAATGGGCACTTTAGCTCGCCACTTTCCTTAACCATAGTCAAGGGACCACCTTCCAAACTGTTGCACTTCTTTTCGCCTGCAGGAACTTGTTCACTCTCATCGATGGCTTTATTGGCGATAGGAGCAATATGAAGTTCTATGGATATCACTTCCAGAGCTTCCTCAACCTTCTCTGTTATAGGAGTGTTCACTGAGTCAGGAGAAACCTTTGCTTCTGTAAGAGTTGTAATTGAACCAACCAAGTCTCTCTCTTCATGATTTGCAGTCATGCATTTTTCCTTGTCGACCAATTCATCTTCTTCTTCATGTTCTTCCTTGATCGCCTTATGTTCCTCTTTGATTTGCACAGTGATTGGGAAATTTAAAGCTTCATTAGTCTCCATCCATTTGTCCACTCTATTCCTTATCTCTCTGTCTCTTAGTGCCTTTTTTCTATCCTTTGAGGAAGGGGATCTTGCAGGTGTGTAAAGCGGAGAGTCATTCCTACCTCGCACTAGGTTGTTGAGTCGTTCGATTGTTTGACGGTGGAAGTCGGCTAAGTCCGCTTGATTCTCCTTGAGATGTTGACTAATGGCGCCCAGTTGACCTGCCACCCAGTCTAGAGTCCTTCCAAGTCGATCCGAGTCCATGCTCTGATACCAAACTGATGTAGAACGAAAGAGGATGGCAAAATCTGAAACAGTTCCTTACAGGAAATCTGAAACAATTTAGATTTTCCTCCCAAAATCTGAGAGGAACTTGAGCAATTCAGCAGCAGAGGAAGAACACCGTTCCCAATCCTGAGAGAAATTCAGATTTCTCTCTTGAAACAAATATAGAATTTAGGAGTAGGAGAGAGGATATGGGCTTTAGAACTCAAGTGAAGGTTTACTTGTGAGGAGAGGTGGGGAAAGAAACAACCAACAAGAGCCTTTGAAGTTCTCGTCTAGCAGCAGGTTTGCTTCTTCAAAATTTTTCCAAAGATGATTAATGTCCCGTGGACAGACTTGTTTTGGGAAAAATCAATAATGAGTGGCGGTAAGCTGGGAAGGAATTAAGTGAGTATTTCCTAGTTCCTTTAATCAGATTTCGGAAACTTAATTAAAGATTTTGGCTTTAAAAGTTTCGGCTAGCATGAGGTGGATTTATTTCTAATCAAAGAAAGTGGGAATTAGGAAAAATTTCCTAAACCAAGCCCAAGGGTGTTGGACGGCAGCAGTAATGGGGTTGTGGGGGATTGACTAAATTATTTATTGCTTGTTAATTTGAGAGTTGTAAATTAGGAAAGGCAAATTAAAATCCCAATCAATCATAAATTGAATTGATTGAATTTTAAAGACTTTCCTAAAATAGATTTCGTATTTTAGGAAAGATTTCAAAATTCAAAATGTTTTGAATCTTAAATGAGGGATGTGTGGAGGGAAAATTTTGAGTTAATGAGGGAGTTAATTAAATTCAAATTTGAATTTTGAATTAGAGAGTTAAGAAACTTCCAAATGTGGATCAAACCCAATTAGGAAAAATTTCAAATTTGAAATTTGAAAACCAAAATTGTCATGGATTTTCCCTTTCGATTTTGCCAACCCAAATTAGGAAAGGGTGGTAAGTGGGAAGGGGAGATTCATGGGTTGGATGGGGGAGGTGGCCGACGGGTGAGGGAGTTGGCCGTGGGCTTGGGGAGGAAGGATGGGGGTCAGATGGGGTGAGATACGGCGGCGAAGGTGGAAGATGAAGACGACTAGAACAATATGGAGGAACAAAAAAAAACAAGAGATAAAAAAGCAAAAGAGAGAAAATAAACAATAGACGATAAAAACTGCGAGCCTCGGACTCTTCCGAACACTGACGGGTGATGCTTAGTCCTTCTCCAAGGGACTTCAATTCACGAGCCCGGACCCATCCTGCAGCTGGTGAAACTCTGATTCCTTCCCATAGGAATCTCACTAATGCTCTCTCACAAGAAGAACACAAGTGTGGACACAATTTTTTTTTTAATATCAAATCTTCATCTCCATTACAATAGCTTAAGGCCCTATATATAGGCCACAACATGAGAAAAATAAAAATTACAAAATTGCCCCTTGGGCCACAACACTCAAATAACTTACCTAGGGGTAAAACAGGAAATACATAAAACAAGAGCTAAAATTTAGTAAATAATTCATAAATGAAAATTTAAATAATAGCGTTGATTTACGACGCCTCCTGTGCTAGATGCGCCAAATCTTCGTACCGATATCCGCATCATAGGGTTTTTTTGGTTAAAGTTATATCACTAAACAGCTATTGGGGTTGTTGCCATGGGAAGGTCTTTTGGTGGGGTATGTCAATAGGCTAGGTGGTCCATCCTAAGCCTATGGCTCAATATCATTTGAGGTTCATTTGGCTTGATTGTGGCTTGTTTGAATAACATATTGTTACTTTTCAGCTGAATTTTTCTATTTGCTTTCTCTCATATGGAGATGATAGTAGGAAATTACTTGGGTATCAACCTAGATTTTATCATGTTTAACTAAATTGGATAACATATATGCTTAGAATGGCAAGTCAGCCCAATACAAAATCATATGCGTTGCATAAATTCTTTAAACACTAGCACCAATTCGATATGGGTCCAAATGTTTTTAAACTAACCGTATTGATTCATGATAGCCCTTTCCAAATGGAAGCAGACCAACACTCCTTCCTTTTTCCCTTCTCTTTGTCCGACAACAACCACACATAGAGGGAACAACCTGGGTAGCAGTTTAGTGCGATCTACTCGTTGGTAACCTCTAAACAAGTCAATGTGCTTTGATTATTTTACAGGTAATTTGAGAAGTTCAAGCTTCTCTGACCTGTTTTGTCTTTGTGGTCTCCAAAAACTCGTCCCCAGCCTCCCCCATTACATTTTTAGGGGAGTTTTAACGGTTTAAGTTCCGGGGTAAATTTTTGAATCAGATGGGTTTGTAGATAAAACACTACCCAAAGATTTTGCGCTCATTTTGTGAGAACTTTATGATCTGAGTTCTGCTTTCATACCACATCATTTTATTATTTGTTCATCTCAATGTAGGTTGTATGTTTTATTAATGAATTTCTCTATTCATAGGTCTTGAAGGCCTTATATGAACATATAAAACAAATTTTTTGGTCGACACCTTGACCGTATATATGCTTGATAATTCGATCCGTGTCGAATATCTATCTATATAGAAGGATTGGGATCAAACTGTGCTTCATTTATTGACCCGCATAGCATCCCTATATGTGACGTGTGTACCTGTAACAAGCTCGTCGGGGTCTATGCTGGTGTATGATTGATTACACATGCCCTTATGTGTACCTATATGTATACATATTACAATGCATTTGCGGGGGCATTCTTGGAATATTTATAAATACCTTTTGTCTGCTTGCATGGATGTTGCTGATCCGGTGGTGTGGCGTCGTACTATGGTCCTTTGCCCATTTTGTATACGTAGAGTGTTGTGCACTAGTTATTGCTTTATCCATAAAGATTAGTGTGCACTAACGAATCTTCTTCTTTCTCTTATTGTTAACTTCATTCACCACAGGTTTGATGCCTCTTTTTTGGCAGGCTTGTTGCTTTGCATGGAAATCTTTTAGTGCTGTCCGTAGGTATTTGCATTTGCTACTATTCCTCTACGTTTCCTCGTAGGGAGCATCTAGAGTATATGATGGCCTTTCCATAGCAGCCCGTAGGTGTTTGTATGTAGTGCATATATCTACTCTATGTTTTTACATAATACATTGTGTATATTTATGTTCAAAGAGGATCCATTCTCCTTTTAAAGCGTTTATTATTGCCACTAACAAAGGATATCATATTTGTTTATATGACTAATGTGAGCATTACATCTCAACTGTCATCGCTCGTATGCAATTTGCAACATATTTTAGGGACTCTGTACATTTGTTCATCGACACTTCGCTATGCTCATTGTGTGTTGACTTTTAACATTCATAGGCGACAACTGTATTTATCTATAAGGTTGCTATCATTGACTGGGGGGAAGTCATAATACCCTTTGTGTGTTTTCATTGATAAGATGTTTCATTCGTTGAAGACTCTTATGAATTTAATTGCAATTAGACTGTACATTCCCCTTTAATTTTTTACGAGGTTTGAATGTATTTGTGTATGCCTTGACGTTGATCGTAGAACATTGTCGCATCCATCGTACGTTGAATCCTTTAGTTTATGGAAGATAGATGTATTTGCCTGCAACTAAGTTGTTGTTGGCTGTAGCAATATCCTCGGCATTCATTGAACGGTGCTTATACACATTTATCGCCGAACCATTGTAAACCGTAGGGATATCCTAGCATTTGCTATATGCTTCTGCATATGCCTATAGAGATATCATCAATTGCGTTAAATCACTATATTCGTTGTACACTGGTCTCTTACACTTATAAGGTATCAGTACGGTCACTTGTATGTTAACTTATATTGACTGTGGGAGGGCCATACTTCAGCTTGAACTTGGTATGCACTTTTCAAACATTCATTCTTTGTTGTTCTTATACATTAATGTAGTGGAGAAGTTATTTGATGCAGACATCCAACCATCCATGCCAATCCGAGGAGCTGAAGATCGACGACCAAGATCACTTTGTTTTATTTTCGTTTATTAAGTGTATTTTAATTTAGTTTTGCAATTTCCCTTTTTACCCTCTTGTCTTATGTAAAAGCCCAAGGGGCAAAATTGTCTTTTAGTTTCTTTTAAGGCCTATATATAGAGGCCTTTGCTCTTGTATTAGAACATGATGGATTATTAATAAAAAAAAATTGCATTTTGCACTTGGGTTCTTTGGGAAGAACGTTAGTGAAATCCCTGTGGGAGGGAGTCGGAGTTTCCACCAGCCGCAGGATGGGTTCGGGCTCGTGGCGTGAAGTCCCTTGGAGAAGGGCAACGTAGTACCCGTCAGCCGTAGGATGTGTCCGGGCTCGCGGTTGTATATTTGATATTTTGTTTATTTGCTTTTGTTCCTTCTTATTGCTCTTCGTCGTTATCTTCATCTTCTTCCTCCTCCCCATCTCAGTTTTGGCCGCTGGATTTTCACCTCCACCCGAAATCCCCCCCATACCCAAACCCCTGCCGCCGGCTCCACCCCCATTAGCCGCCGGCCTAAACTCCTCCTCCCACCCTCTTTGGGATTTCCTAATTTGGTTGGGTTAATTTGACAATTAATTTAAATTTGAAATTATTCAAATTCAAATTTCAAATTCTTTCCTAATTTGGTTCCTCTATTCTAGGAAAGTCATTAAATCACAATCAAATCAATTAGTCATTGATTGGGATCTTAAATTTCCCCTTTCCAAATTTATAATTCCCAAATAATCAAGCATTGAGCAATTCCCCAATTTCCCCATCCATTACTACAGCCGGCCCCATCCCCTTTGGCTTAGTTTAGGAATTATTTCCTAAACACTAAATTCCCCCTTTTCCTTTTAACAGAAAATTATTTCCTATACTTTAACAGTCGAAATTTTCAAAGGGGCCAAACTCTAATTACTTTCCTTAAACCAGACAAAGGGATTTGGAAATAATTCTACCGTCCAATTCCACCTACCGCTGGCCCCATCTCCTTATTAAATTGCCTTTGAAATCTTTCCAGATTTACAACTTATTTCTTTTGGCAAGATTTCCCAAACCCCACTACAGTTGGCCGAATTCTCTCAAGTTTCCCTCCTGGTTTTCTCTCCAAACTCCACATCCTATTCACAGAATCTGAATTTTTTTTTCTCAGATTTTGAATTCAAAATCTGAAATATTTTTCAGATTTTGTGAGACATTTGGAGTTTGTCCATCTTCCATAGCAAAGTGTTTTCCGTTCTACATCATTATTACATTTTGCATATCTTCTGTATCTACTTGTGTCATTGCATCCCTCACAATCCTCTTGCATATGTTATAAGGATGGTGGATAGTATTATGACAAGTCTCTGATTTCATCCTCGCTTTATGTCAAGCACCACCTTGATGCCTTGCTAATGAGCCTATCATGTAACAAATCATTATTCATAGACATATTGCATTCTTTACATGACATTTGATAATTTGCATTATTTATCATGTCTTGACTTTCAAATCTTTCACAAGAAATTGATGCATTTGCTTGTGAGTTGAATATATTGTCGGATGCATTGAGCATGTCATCACTATAACTTGAAACTTCGTGAAGGTTGTTACATCTTATAGAACTAGTCCCGAGACTAATTAAGAAAAGGGGGGGGGGGGGGGGGTTGAATTGGTGATTTAAAAACTTCTTTAAACACAAAGAGAAATCCCCATTTTTAATGTTTTTTTAACATTTGAAAACAGATAATTTAATCTCTCGATGCGGAAGCAAAATATTTTCACAATAATAGAAAATCAGATATTTTCAACCACACAATTAACACAAAAATAAATGCAAAAAAAAATGTGCGATTAACTAAAATTAAGAATAAACGCACCAGAGATTTATAGTGGTTCAGTCAACTTGGCGTACGTGCGCTCCTTGGAGACTCCCTCTCCAGGTATTGCACTAAACTCTTTAGTAACTCTCCTTTATCCCCCACAGTTAGGTGAAGAAGCCTTCACAAACTCTCTTCCACCAACTCGGTGCGGTAGAGAATCGTACTCCTTTCACAGGTAGAGAACCTTGACTCCTTTTCACCATACTGGTGAGGCAGAGAACTCGGAATCACTCTCACCTTCCCCAGTGCGGTGGAGTAGCAGGATCCTTTGACACCAAAGGAATCTTTTTCTTCCCAAAACTTCTCTCAAGAGAAATCTTGAATATGATGGTTCTAAGGTGCAAGCTTGTCGGAGCAACCTCATCCACACTCCCTTGAAATCCATAAGGATCTTCTATCTCTCAAACTCCACCCTTTCCTCTCTCCCTTTCAAGGCTCTCTCTTTAAGTTTTCTCTAGAAGAATGAAGACTTAACGCATGCAAAGACACTTACAATGTCATTGAAGAAAGCTTAAATAGAGGGCTTCAAAATCTAAAAAATCAATTCTGCCATCAAATATCATATAGTACGATCGTATGATCGTCCAGTACGATGTGCAGAATTTGACATGATAGTACTGTACGATCACCAGATAGTCCTGTACGATCAATTCAAATTTTTATTGATCGTCCTGTACGATCCTATACGATCGGCCTGTATGATTAGTACAAAACAATCCTTTTTAATAGTACGAACTGCATTGTCCTGTACGATCAGTTCAAGAGTTTGTACTAATCGTTCATGACGATTCTGCGATCGTCTAGGAGAATTAGTTGACAAATTTATGCTTTTCATCTTGTACGATTAGGGTTTATCCCATGCATGCTCTCGATCGTCTAGTACGATGTATATCATCCTGAACTATTAGAACAAAATTTGAACATCTTGTTTTGACTCAATCTCACTCCCCCTAAGTGTGTGTGTGCATGTTCACCAAACTAGCATACACCCTTATAGGACTCAAGTCAAGAAATCAAAAATATATCAATGAATATTACAAAAACCTTTATAGCATAACCTACTATACCCAATCTTGAGCCTTGAATCTTCGTTGGATGGTGCATGGTATTCCTAAAATGTTAGTACACACACAAATAAATATACATTGCAAATACAAGTAGACATAAGGATGTGAGTAACAATATTTTTTATAATAAAAAATATGAACTTGTGAGCTCGAGTTACAATCTCCCCCTTTTTTATGATAACAAATATTACTGGTTGAATTTACAAATTAAAAAAAAATTCTCCTAATCTCCCCTCTTGCTAAGATAATTATATTAAATATAGGGGAAAGCAAAAAGTTTTTTTTTACTAAAAAGAAAAAACATTTAGAAACTACATTATAGATAAACTAATACAAATACAAGATAAACATATGCAATTTAAACACAAATACAATTAAACACAAATACAACCAGTCAATTATATTCTCCCCCTTTGGCATTATCAAAAAAAAAAAAAAAAAACACACATAATAAACTAAAGAACATACTGACCCTGAACAGGTGTAGGTGTTGGTGATATTTAAGATGAATCAATTACTTTCACCAAATTTTCTTAGAATGAGAAAATTCTCTCTCTCTCTCTCTCTCTCTCTCTCTCTCTTATGTGTGGACCGGAAATGCGGCTTACGAACAGGAAAAGGGCGGAGAGATTGAGTTGGTGTTGGAGTATGTGGGGTGGTTGAGGTTTTGTCAGAGAGGGGAGAAGAGGTACTGGGTTGAGAGGGCTAGGGCTATCGGCTTGGAATAGTTTGGAAGCAGGCACGGGAGGATGCGGTTGCTTCTGTGGGATTTGGCCGGAGATAGAGGGAGGTCTTGAATTGGGAGGAGATCGGGAAGAGTCGAGAGTTTTGCTTTGTAGGGAGTGAGGTTGGAGTCGTGAGGCTTGCTGGAGTCAGAGATTTAAAGGGGAAGAATGGAAGGCAAGAGGTTGAAGTCACGAACAGGGAAGGTTGACTTGCAAGAAGTAAGCGAGATGAAGCAGCACCGAACTCCTCTGCTTGTCGTTGCTTAAATAAACAGATGCGAGCGCGAAAACATAGCAATGTTGAGGGATTTGAGCAGGAATCGTGGAGATGAGACTCAAATGGCGCCGACTTGCAGGATTTCAGAGAGGTTCCTTGCGGGATTTGCGGCAGAGATATTTTATTTTATTATTATTATTATTTTTTATTATCTGTTTTAGGTCATCAGTCTTCAGTAGCACATCATTTTATGATTTGTTCATCTCACAATGCTTCCCTTAAGGAAAGGAGTTGATCCATGAAAAATGGTTATACATGCTGGCTTGTTTTTTGTTGAGTTTATACAGAGGGTGTTGTATCTTAAAATTTTTCTCTTCAATTGGCTTGTTTCGATTGATGTTCTTGTGACACTATGGCCTACTGAAGACAGCTGCCACTACTCTTGTCCAAAACAGAGACAGCCACTTCTTTTACTCAAGAGGAGCAGCAGTTTTATATGATAAACCACAGCCATCAGATTATAACAAACCTACTATATCCTGACTGTACACGTGTAAAGCTAAACCAGCGTTTCAACTATATATGTGATAGCTTTCTACACTAATACAAATGCAAGCATTAATCCATTCGACCGTAAGCTGCCTTCTACATCCTCTGCTCCTGCATTTGAGCATAGGACAATTCTTCTTCACTATATTTTATATTTAGATTGCCATTCTAAAGCATCTTGTCTTTGTTTGCTTGAGCTAGCCTAGGTTTGAGCAAGTTAATTGAGTCAAAGTTTGCGTAGCTATCGTTCAATCAAACCTTGTTCATGAAAGGATGTGCTACTCATAATTACCAAAACTATTCTGAATTAGAATTAAAACAGTATTCTCGATTTATATAAATGAGCTACTTTTCAGTTTGAAAAGTTATTCTCCATAATTAAATTTTTTGGTAAAACACATGATCACCATTTAAGCATTAGTGAATTGGATATTGTTGAATAGCATTTTATGAGTTTCCGAATTTTTCGTATGGTCACATCCGTGGATCAAATGCTCCTCTTCGTGGATATAATGCATTTCTCCGGCATTGCATGAATTCTCTTAATGATGTTCGTGCTCATGCTGGTGAGCATCCATGTCGTAATAATTAACACTAATGTATCGCTTCGTAGCCATTTAAAGTCTTGCCGATGCTTGTCGTACTTCAATTGACAGTTGTCTTATTCTACGTGACCCATGTTTATTGTGATACATACAACTGCAATGGTGTCCCTTACTTTAGATTTGGATAAAATCTCAAAGTAGTCCCCCGACTATTAGTAAATGTTCAATTTAGTCTTTGATTTTCATAATGACCCAATTTAGTCCCCAAATATTAGAAAATATCACAATTTTGTCCCAAGGCAAGAAAGAACAGTTAAAATTAACCCTAATATTTAGATATGAGTGTGTGAGATTATATTATTTTCTAAATTTTTTGTTATTTATCAAATTAAAATAAATAAATAAAATCATAATAGAAGTTAATCAAATTTAGACATTTTCTAATAGTCGGGGACTAAATTGGGGCATTATGAAAGTTTGAGATTAAATTGGATATTTACTAATAGTCGGGGGAATATTTTGAGCTTTTGCTCTTTAGATTTGCTATAGTAACTTTTTAAATGACCTTTATGACATTATCTTGATTTTAGTTTGACCGTATATAATGATCTTTTGTTGGGAACTCACATCGTCTTCAGTATGAGCTCTTCCTGAGGAGATAAGAGAAGTTGGCTGCTGTTCATTTTCATTCGTGAATACATGGGCATGACTAACCAATCGCTAGGATTATCAAATCTGATTATATTTTCCTATCTAGTTCAATTGCCTAACATTCCCATTTTAGTTATATTAAACAATGTTTTAGTCATTATCATTCGGCTTGTAAATTTTGTTCTGCCTAGTGTTTTCTTACATGCTGTGTATCTCTAATGTACCAGGCTATGAAACATAGAGAGGAGGATCTAGCAAAAGAACTAGAGCTTCTCAAACAAAAGCTTAATGAGATAGAGCACTTGGCTTCAAAGCGGGGCCTTAGCATACTCAATTTCAGGCATGGAAATATGCTAAAAGACAGCAAGCCTGTTGCAGCTTCTTCATGATTCTATAAGTAACTAACATTGAATCGGAGCTTCTCAACCAAAAGTTTATTGAAGCTTTTTCTCTGATCATGTATCTTGTCCCATTTTATGGTTATGATATCATTAAAAGCGGATTCTGCTTTGATTGAAGCTTGGTTTTTTTATGGTTCACCTTGCTCATGTTCTCTTTTTTTAAAGCCCTCTATAATCCCACCCTACGCATTTCCTTTTTTCTTTTGAATGTACAATTAACTTCTCTGTTTGGTAAACTTTCATTTTATATTTCATATGAATAAGCTACTTGTCTATGGCCTCAATTCTTCCTAAAAAGGAAATTGATAGTTATTAAAGGAACTTCAGATTTTTTTTTTTCTCGCTATTATGCAGATACCCATCAAAGCATCCCTTGTTTGAAACAATACAAACGTAATATCTATATTTATAATGAAAGTATCCGAGTCTTGAAGAGTATGATATATAAACCCTCATTCTCAATGTTTTTTAAATTCTTTAAAGTTGAATTGTATTATGCGTGAATTATCAGTTTCATACGGGGATAATTTTATAAGAAGGTTTTTATGATGAACATAAATCTCACCTTTTTTCGTGCCTTTGTTGTTTATACTTTGAAAAATAAATATAAAGATTCACGGTGAGCCATATAATTAAATCAAGCCATTTTTGAATTTTATGTTGTGTACTTGACAAGTTCGATGTTAAAGTTGTTGCTATTTGTGAATCAAAAAATTTGAATGAGTATTCTATTGATAATTTGATTGGCTCACTCATTGCCTACGAGCAAAATTTGGGTCAAAGATTTTTGAATGCAGGTGAAATGATAGTACTAAATGCTGTAGACATGAAGAAAAGTGGCTTAGTTGGTAACAAAAGCGATGACTTCTCATGCGAATTGAAAAGTTCACTAAGACATAAGCATCAACAAAAATTTAAAATACTGCTAAATGCATTATCTTAATGAATTTATTTGAACGATTATTCTTTAGAATATTCAAACATATAATTCTTTGAATGATCAATTTGAAAGAGTTCTGAGTTTTAATCTCAAATTGATTTTTGCTATTATTATAGCTTTGAGATGACTAGCCAAAAATGGAAAGAGAAATCAATCCCCAACGAAGTCGCTAGAAATTCGAAAATTCGGTCCCAGCCTCCACCCACTGATCGCTTTTCTTTGGTGAGGGAGTTTTAACGGAATAAGTTTCGGGGTAAATTTTGAAAGGCAAATAGGTTTGTAGATAAGACACTACCCAGAGATTTCGCCCTCATTTTGTGAGGACTTTATGATATGAGTTCTAGTTTCCTATAGGCGCAACCCCTTATAGTTAATTACCCCTCCCGATAACGAGAGAGAACTTTCGATTAAGGCTAGTCGTCGATCAGATACGTAGAGATACGTGTTATCTGGCATATAGTAGCAGTAATATGTTTGGATTTGGGAATTTGGAAAGTTTGGATGTTTGGAAATTTGGGTAGAGGTATTTGGGATGTTTGATATTTAAAGTAAAAAATTTCACCACCTTACATTTAAAGCGGATGGTAGGGGAATAGATGATGGACTCGATCTGTGATTTAAAGGAAAGCCCGTCGGCCCACCATCCTGTACAGGTATCATCTCCAACCAATGTTCAACCATGTTCCCACTTGTCTTTCAGTATCAATAGTCAATTCAGTAAGCAATTCAATAATCAATCTATAATCAATGCAAAAATCAATATTAAAGCAATCCAGAACAATTATATCAATAGTCATGCACATATCAATTCAATCTATCAATTTCAGGAAAATCAGAAATCATACGAAAATCGGGCAGCGTAACAGTAGTCGGTCAAGTTTACACAAAAATCCTGCAAAAAGACACAAATTCCAAATCTTTCCAAATTACAGACGAAGATCCACGGCATCAATACAAGACTATTATTCTATAGAAACCAAGTCAGAAAACATCCTGATAATTTTCTATTCGATAAAAACCGCGTAGAACCAATTCCGACCGGAAGAAAATTCGTAGAATACAGTCAAATCGTGTAGAATAATCATATCTATAACACTCTAAAAGTTGTGCGGTGAAAGTTGTGTCAATCTCAAATCACGTCGAAAAGTTGACTACGAAAATACAAAACAAATCACAACCGGTCAAAACTCAACATCTTTGAAAACAGAAATAGGGTTCGGAGTCCTTACCACGAGATCTTCACTTTTCCCAACAACAGCGTCGGACGAAAAGCGCTCCGCGGTCTCCGAAAACCAGCTTTTCTCGTTTTCCTTTTCTCTTTCTCTCTCCTCAGATATTTCTTTCTCTTCAAAATATCTCATTTCTATATATATCCAGACTGATCGTCCTGGACGATCGAGCTTCGTACCGGACGATCCATGAAGAGAAGAATTTCGTCCAGACGAAAAATTGCATATCGTCCCTGGCGAAGGGTTCTCTGACTTATTTTCGTCCAGACGATCCTGATTTCGTCCAGACGAACCATACAGCCAAACATGATTTTTCTACACAACCTGAACCGATCGTCCCGGACGATCCAACTTCGTCCAGACGAACCTGAAGCAAAAGCTGATATTACAATCTCCCCACCTTAGAAAAATGTCGTCCCGACATTTCCCTAAAGGTATGAAACAAAACACGAAGCAAACCAAATCGATCGAAATCCAAATCCAAAACAAAACTCGTCGAAATCCATACAATCACACAATGAAATCAATCACATGTCAATCACTATGTGTACAAAATGAATCCATTCTATCAAACTATCAATCAAATCCTTTCACTACACTTGCTCTGATACCAACTTGTGATGCCCCAGATATCAATAGTGAAAGGATTCGTCTGACAGTCTTGATCAATCTCCATTGCAGCTCCCATGCTCGGACCTGAAAATTTTAACCACATATAATGAGCTTTACAAAGCCCAGCAGGTCACCTAATACCTATAACTGAAATCAAAGCACGGCTATGCTATCAATATGCATGTCAGTCAATCACAGTCAATCAATCTATATCAGTCAATGGTCAATGAGTCTATGCAGTGGAAATCAAATCAGTAATCGATGCAATCCGAAAATCAATAGTCAATAAAACCAGTCAATGCAGCGGCAGGCAAATCAATCATTTCAATTCAATCAATCAATCAATATCCGTCAATCAAATCAATACAGTCAAATCAATGAAATCAGTCGAGAAAAGCAATACGGAACAATGAATCTATACGACAGTCAATACGGTGCAGAACAGTAGCAACAGCGAGTCTATAAAATCTATAGGCAGCAATATCAATGAATCGGTAGGCAGTAGTACGATGTCCATGTTCATGCTATCAATACAGTATCTATATCTATCAATGTCCATATCATATCCATATCAATGTCGATGTCGGTATCTATCAATCGCTACAAGCTATATCAATAACAGTGTCAATCTCTATGAATCAATACGCAGAATCCATATCAGTATTGGTGCCGGTATCTATGAATCCATAACGTACAATCGAAATGCTAAACCCATAAATCCAACAATAAATTCGTCAAGTTAATCAAGTCGAGAAAATCAATCAAAATAAATCAAATCTATACGATCAAGTTGATAAAATCAATCGGAAAGACAATACGATAAATCTATAGTAGCAAGTCGAATCAATGCAGGATCAATGGTATCAATGAATCTATAAATCTATGCCGTCCATATCCATGTATCAATGTCAATAATCAATAGTATCAATGCCCGATGATCAATCATCAATGAATCTATACAATATCTATGTCCAAAACAATAATCAATGGTCAATAGTATCAAAGTTCGACGATTATCAATGATCAGTCAATAAAATCAATAAATTCGTACAAAACAGTAAATCCGTAAATCCATGCACATCAGAAAATCCGTACGATGCAATCATTCAATGGTCTTACTATACAAGCACAAACGCTGGTCATGTTGCTGTTGTAGAATCCGTATTGCTGTTGTAGATATCTATACATTGGTTCTATGAAAAAGAGTCGTCACTCTATTGCCCGTCGGCCGCCCGTCGGCATATAATCTCCTTATGACTCCCATCGTTATATCCATGATCCATGATCTGTGATTTAAAGGAAAGCCCGTCGGCCCACCATCCTGTACAGGTATCATCTCCAACCAATGTTCAACCATGTTCCTACTTGTCTTTCAGTATCAATAGTCAATTCAATAATCAATCTATAATCAATGCAAAAATCAATATTAAAGCAATCCAGAACAATTATATCAATAGTCATGCACATATCAATTCAATCTATCAATTTCAGGAAAATCAGAAATCATACGAAAATCGGGCAGCGTAACAGTAGTCGGTCAAGTTTACACAAAAATCCTGCAAAAAGACACAAATTCCAAATCTTTCCAAATTACAGACGAAGATCCACGGCATCAATACAAGACTATTATTCTATAGAAACCAAGTCAGAAAACATCCTGATAATTTTCTATTCGATAAAAACCGCGTAGAACCAATTCCGACCGGAAGAAAATTCGTAGAATACAGTCAAATCGTGTAGAATAATCATATCTATAACACTCTAAAAGTTGTGCGGTGAAAGTTGTGTCAATCTCAAATCACGTCGAAAAGTTGACTACGAAAATACAAAACAAATCACAACCCGGTCAAAACTCAACATCTTTGAAAACAGAAATAGGGTTCGGAGTCCTTACCACGAGATCTTCACTTTTCCCAACAACAGCGTCGGACGAAAAGCGCTCCGCGGTCTCCGAAAACCAGCTTTTCTCGTTTTCCTTTTCTCTTTCTCTCTCCTCAGATATTTCTTTCTCTTCAAAATATCTCATTTCTATATATATCCAGACTGATCGTCCTGGACGATCGAGCTTCGTACCGGACGATCCATGAAGAGAAGAATTTCGTCCAGACGAAAAATTGCATATCGTCCCTGGCGAAGGGTTCTCTGACTTATTTTCGTCCAGACGATCCTGATTTCGTCCAGACGAACCATACAGCCAAACATGATTTTTCTACACAACCTGAACCGATCGTCCCGGACGATCCAACTTCGTCCAGACGAACCTGAAGCAAAAGCTGATATTACAGTCCGTCAGACAGGAAGGTTCCGTTGGCTGTTTTTCTGTTGGATGGAGAGGCTGAGCACTGGTGGGAAGACCAGCAGGCAGCCAGATTTCAGGGTAGGCTGAACTCCTTGATTACCTGGGAAGAGTTCACTGAGGTATTTCGAGATTGGTTTGTTCCCCCTTCTGCACGACAGCAGATGCAGGAGAGTTTTCTGAGACTTGTTCAGGGGAGCAAGACGGTGATGCAGTACGAGGCTGAGTTTACTGCGTTAGCCAGGTACGCTCCACAGCTGGTTAGTACTTCTGCTGAGAGGTGCTATAGATTTCTGAGGGGATTGCGAGATAGTCTGAGGCAGCCCCTGGTACCTTTTCACATTTCTGATTTCTCTGAGCTTGTGGAGCGAGCTCGTCTGATTGAGAATGATCTGATGGCTACTCAGCAGCGGTGGACTGCGAGTAGGAAGAGATTTGGAGGTGAGGCTTCTGGCAGTGGTTCCTCTGGAAAGAGGAGATTTGTGGCTGGTTCTGGATCTGTTGATTCCAGGAAGAGTGGAGGGTCGTCTGGTACTGCTATCAGTACGACGAGTTCAGGATCTGTCAGTGGGGCACCTGTGTGCCAGAGTTGTGGACGGCGACACCATGGCCAGTGCTACAGGATGGCTGGTCTGTGTTTCAGATGTGATCAGCCTGGACATAGGATTGCAGAGTGTCCACAGGCTGGATCTGACCGACGTTCTGAGTTCCGACCTGAGGGCTCTGTTAGACCTGCCGGTTCTACAGCAGGAAGACCGAGGACTGTTCCTCCACGCCCTGAGGGATTTTCTGGGAGAGGTGGTAGTACTAGTTCTGGACCACGGAGACCACCTACTGTTCAGAGGGAGCAGAGTAGTTCTGTTGCTTCAGCTCCTGCTCCAGTTCAGCCACGAGTTTACAGCCTGAGTCAGCAGGAGGCTCGTGATGCTCCGGATGTGGTGACAGGTACGATTTACATTTCTGATCAGCCCTGACGTGTTTTATTTGACTCTGGAGCTAGTCACTCGTTTCTTTCCGAGCATTGTTTTGACCGAGTCCAGATGCCTTCATTTTCTTTGCCGGTTTCTCTTTCCGTGATTTTACCGGCTAGAAGTAATTTGATTGCCCGCAAATTTTGTTTGTGTGAGATTGACATTGCTGGCAAGAAGTGGAAATTTAGTCTGATTTTGTTGCCGATTTCCTCGTATGATGTGATTTTGGGCATGGATTGGCTGAGTCTGTATGAGGCTCAGATTGACTGTCTGAAGAAGCAAGTGAGTTTGCTTGTGGCTGGAGAGAGAGTTGTATTTCAGGGATTACGAGGTATTCTCTCCAGTCTGATTTCTGCGTTGGAGGTGAGCAGAATGTGGAAGAAGGGATGCCCAGTGTTTTTGGCTTCGGTGCGGGATCTGAACCTGGAGGTTGGTTCTGTTTCTAAGATCCCAGTGGTACAGGAGTTTGCTGATGTTTTTCCTGAGGAGTTGGTTGGTTTACCTCCGGATAGAGATGTGGAGTTCTCTATCGATGTTTTTCCGGGTACCGCTCCTATATCAAAAGCTCCGTACAGGATGGCACCGAAAGAACTTTCTGAGTTAAAAGTTCAGCTTCAGGAGTTGGTTGACAGAGGCTTTGTCCGTCGTAGTGTTTCGCCTTGAGGAGCACCTGTTTTGTTTGTGAAGAAGAAGGACGGGACACTCCGTATGTGTGTGGATTACAGATATTTGAACAAGGTCACGATCAAGAACAAGTATCCTTTGCCTCGGATTGACGACTTGTTTGACCAGCTTTCCGGATCTTCAGTATTTTCGAAGATTGATTTGCGATCCGGATACTATCAGGTGAAAGTGAAGGAAGCGGATGTGGTGAAGACTGCTTTCAGTACTCGGTACGGGCACTATGAGTTTTTGGTTATGCCTTTTGGGGTAACCAATGCGCCTGCGATTTTCATGGATCTGATGAACCGAGTATTCAGGGAGTTTTTGGATCAGTTTGTGATCGTCTTCATCGACGATATTCTGGTATATTCTGCTTCTGAGGATGATCATGCCAGACACTTGAGGATTGTGTTGGAGACTCTGAGGCAGCATCAGTTGTATGCCAAGTTCTCCAAGTGTGAATTCTGGCTGAAGAGCATTTCTTTTCTGGGGCATGTGGTGAGCGGAGAAGGTATTTCTGTAGATCCCCAGAAGATTCAGGCTGTTGCTGATTGGCCAAGGCCGACTACTGTATTTGAGGTACGTAGTTTCTTGGGTATGGCCGGGTATTACAGGAAATTTGTGAAGGGATTTTCACAGATTTCGACGCCTCTGACGAGACTGACTCAGAAGTCAGTACCTTTTGTTTGGACACTGGAGCGTGAAGCTAGTTTTCAGAGATTGAAGGATTGTTTGACTTCAGCTCCAGTGTTAGCACTTCCGTCAGGTATTGAAGGATTTCAGGTGTTCAGTGATGCTTCACTGAAAGGTTTGGGTTGTGTACTGATGCAAAATGGAAGGGTAATTGCTTATGCTTCTAGACAGTTGAAACCACATGAGAAGAATTACCCGACGCATGATTTGGAGTTAGCTGCTGTTGTCTTTGCTTTAAAGATTTGGCGTCATTACCTGTATGGCGTCAGATGTGAGATTTTCACTGATCATAAGAGCCTGAAGTATATTTTCACTTAGAAGGATCTGAATTTGAGACAGAGAAGATGGCTCGAGTTGATCAAGGACTTTGATTTGACTATTCAGTATCAGTCTGGGAAGGCTAATGTGGTAGCGGACGCTCTGAGCAGGAAATCTTCTGGCTTATCAGGTTTGCAGCTTACTTTTGATGATTTCCTGATTCGTGACATGGAGCGATTGCAGTTGGAGGTGATTTCCTCCAGTGATTTGGATTTGGCTCAGATGAGTATTCAGTATTCTTTGGAAGCAAGGATTCAGGAAGCCTAGAAGTCAGATTCTGATTATTCGAAGTTGATTGCTCAGATTGGATCTGGTAAGACTCCTGAACTTCGAATTTCTGATTCTGGTGTTATTTTCTGTAAGAACAGGTTGTGGGTACCTGTGTTTGGGGATTTGAGGCAGGAGATTCTGTATGAATCTCATCATTCAGGCTACACTGTTCATCCAGGCAGTGGTAAGATGTATGCTGACATGAAACTTTTATTCTGGTGGCCTGGAATGAAGAAGGATGTGGCAGAGTTTGTGTCGAGATGCGAAGCCTGTCAGTTGGTGAAGGCAGAGCATCAGCGACCAGGTGGACTGTTGCAGTCGTTGTCTATCCCTGAGTGGAAGTGGGAGGAGGTAACGATGGACTTTACGATGGGTTTTCCTCGATCTAGACAAGGGCACGATGCCATTTGGGTGGTTGTAGATCGATTGACGAAGTCCGCCCATTTTCTTCCGATCAGACAGACCGATCCGGTGGATCGTTTGACACAGATATATGTGAAGAAAATAGTCAGATTGCACCGTGTGCCTCGAGTGATTGTTTCAGATCGAGATGGACGTTTTACTTCCAGACTTTGGAAAGGCATTCAGCAAGGCTTGGGTACGAAACTGCATTTCAGTACAGCCTTTCATCCTCAGACCGATGGACAGTCTGAGAGGACCATTCAGGTGCTGGAAGATCTGCTGAGACTTTGTGTTCTGGACTTTGGCGGAAGCTGGGAGGATCATATTCCGCTGATTGAGTTTGCTTATAACAACAGTTTTCAGTCCAGTATTGGTATGGCACCGTACAAGGCTCTATATGGCAGGAAGTGCCGTACTCCTTTGACTTTGACTGAGATTGGAGATAGACAGGAACTGGGTGCCACTTTCTTAGAAGAAATTGTTAAGAAGATCAGTCTGATTAAAGAAAGATTGAAAGCGGCTCAGGACCGACAGCAGAAGTATTATAATCAGAAGCACAGGTTTGTTGAGTTTCAAGTTGGTGACATTGTGTATGTCAAAGTCAGCCCGATGAAGGGTGTGAGCAGATTTGGTCAAGTAAGCAAGCTTAGTCCAAGGTATGTTGGACCGTTTGAAATTTTGGAAAGGATTGGAAAATCTGCTTACCGACTGTTGCTTTCTGATTCACTATCGGACGTGCATAACGTGTTTCACGTATCCACTCTGAGGAAGTGGGTTTCAGACTCTGGTAAGAAGATATCAGCTGACGAGGTTGAGATTCAGGAGAATCTGGCGTACAAGAAAGAGCCAGAGTTAATTTTGGCGTACGACGTCCGAAAGTTAAGAAATAAAGAGATTCTGATGGTTAAAGTCCAGTGGAAGCACCGGACTGCACGAGAAGCGACTTGGGAGAAGGAGTCTGACATGAGACAGTCGTACCCGTACTTGTTCTGACTGAGTTTGGATTGGATAATGTCGAGGACGACATTTTTCTGAAGTTGGGGAGATTGTAATATCAAAAATCTGCTCCAGGATCGTCCAGGACGATCTGGATCGTCCTAGGACGATCAGTGGAAATTCTGCTCCAGAATGTGCCCAGATTTGCTCCAGGTGATTTTCTGTACACACCGTCTAGGCCGATTGAGGACATCGTCCAGGGCGATTGGCACTGTAGAAAATATCGGCCTGAAAATAGTTCTGGGAACCGTCCAGGATGATCCAAATTGGTCTGATCGTCCTGGGACGATCTGGCGATCGGCCGGGCTGATCTGAGTATTATAAAGCTAATTTCAGTCGTTTTGAAGAGAGAGAAAATAAAAATAAAAATAAATATCTGATTTCTGAGGAGAGAGAAAGTCGTGGACTTTTAGAGAAAAGTTGATTTTCGGACGACGCGGAGCCGTTTTCGTCCGAGGAGACTGTTCGAGATATTGCTGTACGCAAGGTAAGGCACATTCCGCCTTTCTCAATTTTCAGAACCGTCGTGTTTGACGGTATTTTCTGTCCGGATTTCGTTTCCGTTAATGATTTTCGTCCGTATCTTTTGATTGGTTCAGTTTTTACCCCGTAACTTTCTGTATATTGTTGACGTGCCGAGTGTGCACATTTTGGTTATTTTCCGAAGATTTTTGTCCGGGTATTTTTGATTCGGCGGTATTTTTTAGTCGACTGCATTTTTCTGTGAAATTAAAAATTATCTGTGCAGTAGAATAAATGTTCTGAAATGTTGTTATTTACATTCTGTGCGAATTTGGTGAATTTTGATTTGCAGGAAATTTTGTGTAAATTCCGTATACTGCCGTTGTGCTGCCCGATTTTTGTCTGATTTCTGATTTGCCCGCATTTCTTCTGAATTGAAATGTTATCTGTATGTGCTATAAAAAGGGAGTTATAAGGGGCCTGGATCCTATGAGATTCAGTTAGTGTCTGGGAAAATCTTAGTTGAGCTCAAATTGGAGAAATATCTGTTCTGTTCCGGATCCGAGGAATTCTGTTGTTGTGGTGCCGTGAGCACACTTAGTTATTAATTACTCAGAGAATTTCTGGTGCCGTGAGCACATGGGAGATATAAGGGTCAGAATCCGTAGTGATTCTGTTTAGTTTAGTTTTAGCTATGAAATATTATCTGATATCTGATTCAATCTGATTCTGCTTTCCGTATCTGTTCTGTAAGCAATTATGATTCTGATACGATATGATCTGAAATTCTGATTTCTGATTCTGTTGACGTGATATGTCTGATCTGTTCTGTTTCTGATTTGATACGGCTTCTGTTTCCGTACAATTCTGTTAATTTGATATCTGTTCCGTTCAGTTTTGTTCTGATAGATTTGAAGTTCTGATTTCTGTACGATTCTGACTCCGTTGATTTAATCCGTTCTGATTTGTATTCTGATGTGATATCTGTCCGTATCTGTTCCGATTCGTTTTGTTTCTTCTGATAAGTTCCGATTTGGATAATTGTCTGATTCTGTTCAGATTTCTGTACGGATTTCTGTCTGATGAGTTTGGTTTTGGATTCTGAGAGTTTTGATTGGAGGTTTGTTGCTTTGCTGAGCTGTTGAGCTCACTCTTGTTTTATGGTGGTTTTCAGGTTCTGGGAAAGGGAAGGAAGTCCAGGAATAGATTTCTGAGTTCTGATCAGTATATGTATTGTTTGTACCTTTTGATTTTTGTACAGTCATGGCTTTTCTGTTCTGTCTTTCTTTCTGTTCAAAAGCCATGTACTGTATCTGTAGATGATTGTTTTGAGGAAAAGAAAAGATAGATGTTTTGTTCCGCTGTGTTTGGTGATTTATAATAGCTCTGTGTTTCTGTGTTTGTGTGTTTGTTTGAGTTGAAATATTTGGAAGATTCAGTTCAGAACCAAATTCCATAACCAGATCCTGGTCAGTTCGTCCGTTTTCGGTTCCGTGTCGCGGCCCGGTGCGAGCGGGATCCATCCCGGATCGGGTCGGGTCGTGACAGTTGACATGTTTGTTTGGTTAGAAGGACCATAATAGGCAGGTGACGGAGGTCGGAAAGACCATAATAAGATGCCGATGATCGAAAGAATCATAGTAGGTGGGTGACGAAGGTCATAAAGACCGTAGTCATACAAAGGTGTTTGGAAAGATTGTAATTGGGTGAAATAGGTCAAAAAGATCGTTGTCGACGAGCAACAGTTATCAGGAAAGACCATAATCAGATGAAAGTGCTCATGAAGACCATAATTTGGTGATAGAGGTCAGAATGACTGTAGTCGTCAAACGATGGTGGTCCGAAAGACTGCAGTCAGGCGAAGGTGGTCACAAAGACCGTAATTAGGTGATGGAGGACGAAGGACTATAGTCGGCGGGTGATGGTAGTTTGAAAGACCACAATGGGGAGAAAAATAGTTTAGAAGATCGTAATTGGGGAATGAAGGTCGGAAGGACCATAGTCAGGTTATAGAGATCAGAAAGATCGTAATCGAGTGAAGGTGGTTGGAATGACCATAATCGGCAGGCGATGAAGGTCCGAAAGATCGTAGTCGGGTGACTACTAGTGGCTGGGAAGAAGTAAAACAATGATTGGTGGCTGGGCAGATGTTTGACGACGGTCTGTGGAAGGGTGTAAATATGACATTAGTTGGTGGAAGTTAGGTGACAACCTGTGGTTGGGCAGAAATCTTGTGACAGTTAGTGGCTAGGCATAAATCTGATGTTAGTTGATGGGCATAAGCCAAACGATAACTAGTGGTCAGGAGGAAGTTCGGTGACATTTGATGGCCTAGAGGAAATCCAGCGAAAGTCTGTGTAACGATCGGTGGCGGGGCAGTGGTCGAGGAAGAGTATGGTGGCAAGATTACTCTGATTTCTCTTCCTTTCCTATTTTCCTTATTTCCTCTGATTTCTTCCCCTTCATGTGAAGAATGATGAGCTATTTATAATTTTTTGTTGGGAATGACATGACCAGTAAACAAGGAGGAAATCAAAAACATGTTGGGGAGTGTTTTAAATGAACGACCGATACAAACTTCCTTGTTCATGCACTATTTATTGAGTAAATGAGTACCTCAATGATGCTAGAATTATACTACTTTAGGCTCGTTTGATTTGCCTTATTGAGCCGCTCGATTTTGCTATAAGCACGTCGCATTTGAAAATCGTTTGGTCATCCAATTTATAATTTGAACCTTCTAAATGTTCTTCGGGTCTTCGATTTGGGCCAATTCGAGCTTGGATTGGGTCGAATTTGATATCGTTAGGTTCGTCTTTTCAAGACTTTCATTACAACTATAAGTTTACTGAAATCGGAGTTCAAGCGGTCCCAAATTTAATTTCAAAAGTTTCCAACTTGATTTTGCCTAGAGCTTCATGTCCGATCTTGATTAATTTTTGATACACTCATTTTAGTAGACATGTAATATTAAAATTATAGATATTAGATATGTAAATAACATGAAATTAAATAGTATAAATATAAATCATTCATTTTTTTTAATATACACATTTCTAGAGCTTCAATAAAATAAAATAAAAACATTTTATATTTAACTTCATGTAGATTGCTTCACGACGAATCTCGGCGAAATTATTGTGTTAGAATCTAGGGAATTTTACGTACATATCACTTTATTTCATGCTATTTACATATCTAACACTAAAAAATATTAATATTACATATATACCACTTATATACAACTTTAATATCAAATATACCACTCCTATAATTCATTTCTACCATTCATACCATCTTATAAACTCTAATATTTCATTCCATGCACTCAAATTTATTTTATGGATGGTATGTATGTAATATTAATATTTTAAGTGTTAAATATATAAATAATATGAAATAATGTGGTATGTATGTAAATGCCCCTAGAATCTAATAATCTTTTCTTGGATCACTATTATTTAAATACCAAAACAAGACTGCTTCAGCACGAACTCGGCCGGCGAAGCATTTCGTCGTTGCAGAAATCCGACCGTTCGCTCTTGTCGCTCAACCTAATCCCCCGGCCCGCCATGCTCGTCTCTCTGCGTTCCCTCCGACGACTCACCGCCCACCGGAGCCTCTTCCACGGTTACTTGCCGCCTTTTCTCCGAGAATCCTCACCTCTCCTCCACCCAATCCCTCTTTATTCCTCTCTCTGCTCAGCCGCTTCCGCGGTCGCTGCTCCGGAACAAGCAAGCGTCAGTTGCAGCGCTATCAGTCGTCATGTTTTGGAGGTGGAAGATGTTCCTGTAAGACATCAATATGCTGATGCATACGCGGCCATAGAGCTTGCTCTTGATTCCGTTGTGAAGGTCTTCACAGTTTCATGCAGCCCCAATTACTTTCTTCCGTGGCAGAACAAATCTCAGAGGGAGAGTACGGGCTCTGGTAATTGAAGCCTGAATGTTTCTCAATTTTGCATTTGAGTGGAGCAAGAGCTCTATATGCTGGTTTCAATTGAGCGGATGATTTCATGATCGTTCATAAAGTAGTTGAAAGATCTGATCTTATCTGCTTTTTGGATACTAATCTGGGAACTAAGCAATGGCCGGATAATACAGAAGTAAAGGAGTTTGTTTTGTTCAGTGAGGGAGTTTATATTTGATCGTGCACGTTAAATGTTGTTTTAGCTTGCACTGTGATAGTACTTTCTTGTTACTTAAAATTTGCATAATCGTTTGGAGAGAGTTTGAGCACTTCATTTGGACGGATTTTCTTCGAAAAAAGTCATTTTGCTTGATCATACTACACGCTAAAACAGAAATTTCATTCATCTTTAGATTATATTTGTATCCTGAAACTTGAGCATTCCTTGATAATTGTGCAATCATAAAATTTATAAAGCTCTTTTGGACTTTTAAAATAAATCCTTATCTAGCATAGCTTATGAAGAAGTAATCAGGGGACTTGGGTTGTCGGTTCTCATGTGGTAGAATTGTTAAGGTCTGATACGTCATCATGAAATTCTCTTGATTGGGCACGAATCTTGAGGCAAAATCAGTTCGGAAACATCAAAAATTAATTTCGAGAGCATATGAACTCCGATTTCAGCGAGCTTATAGTCAAACTGAGCGTCTCGGAAATACAAACCCAACGACACCAAATTCGACCCAATCCGAGCCCAAATGAGTCCGAATCAAGGACCCGAAGCGCTGTTGGAAGGTTCAAACCGCAATTTGAGTTACCAAACGGTATCCGATTTTAACGAGCTTATACTCGAATCGAGCGGCTCGACGAGACGAATCCAACGAGCCCAAGATCGCCAAATTCCGACATCATTAAGACCTTCAAATGTCCAACGAATGGTGCACGATCGTAGGATTCAATATCGGCTGTTCATTCAAACCACTCCCAATTCGCCCATGATCTCACGCCTATTTACGGGCTATGCCACTCCAGAAAAACTATAAATAGAGCCCTCATTCTACACAAAGGGGACTCAAGTGAAGAGGGAGAAGAAGAAGAGAAGGAGGAGAAGGAAGAAGCTCCTCCTCGACCACCGCCGAAGCTCTTCCTGTCTCATGAAGACGCCGAAACTTTGCCGAATTTTCGGGAAACGCCGTGAATTTGCAGAACTTTGTAACTTTGTAAAAAGTTGATTGTAAACTGATCGTCTTGATTTGTAAGACGGATCAACCTTTGTACTTCAAACGAACACTAGTGGAACTTTGCAACTGGACGAGGCCCCGTGGTTTTTTTCCCTCTTTTGGGTTTTCCACGTAAAAACTTTGGTGTTCATTTTCTCTTTACTCTTTGCGTGCTGAATACTCGTGCAACGCTCGGACGCGAATTTACAGACTCTACCGCCGCGTATATTCTAGCCCGCAACAAGGTCATTATCGGTTTCTAGTTGGGTATTATTTAGTTACTGGACGGAGGTGCATCAATGTCAATCATGACTATTGTTGCTCATTACGTGTGGGCAGTTTATTTAAAAATGTTTTTTTGATAAGCATCCATTGGAGCTGTTCTTTGTTGCTATTTTTATCTTGAAAGCTCAGTGCTCTTGTGAAACTTCCTTCAAGATGTGATTCTTGCGTTCCATGCATATAAATTTCGTCTTAAACCATATTGAATATTTATGTTAAGATCTCACAAAGGCATTGATTCTTTTAGCTGTCAAAAAAATTTAATATGCAACATGTTCTTTCAAGCAAAATACTAAAGAATCTTAATTTACGCCTTTATAATATGTAGGGTTTGTGATTCCTGGACGACAAATTCTAACCAACGCTCATGTAGTAGCTGATCACACATTTGTTCTTGTAAGAAAGCATGGTTCACCTACAAAGTACAAAGCAGAAGTTCAGGCTGTAGGCCATGAATGTGATTTAGCACTTCTCACTGTTGATAGTGAAGAATTTTGGGAGGGGATGAGTTTCTTGGATCTAGGTGATATTCCATTTTTGCAGGAAGCAGTTGCTGTCGTCGGATACCCTCAAGGTAGAGTTTGATACTAATAATTCCGAGTTTGAAATTAATAATTCTATTCTATAACCATGTGCTTCTAGTTCATTGTTCATGATTAAGATGAAACAAAGCTTATGAAGTGGTCATTATGATGCAGGTGGAGATAACATCTCTGTCACTAAAGGTGTTGTTTCAAGAGTTGAGCCAACGCAATATGTCCATGGTGCTGCACAGCTTATGGCTATCCAAATAGATGCAGCTATCAACCCAGGAAATAGTGGGGGGCCTGCAATCATGGGTGATAAGGTTGCTGGAGTGGCTTTTCAAAACCTTTCAGGTGCGGAAAATATTGGGTGAGTTCAGGTAGATTGAAATGTTTCTTGGTGGCTCGTCTCCGTAATTGTCATATTTTGATTTCTCTTGATGTAATTGAGTGTCTAGTCAAAAGTCATTAATATTAATATGTTTCAATGAATGATCCATTTGCCAAAATCATTTGACATTATGACGCTTCTTAATAATTTGACAAGAATGATCACATATCCTGAGCTGAGTGGCAAGTAAAGTTTTTGCCAAGATGCTTCTATCTTCTTACATTGATCTATAGCACTCACAATCTGTTATAAATACGGCTTATGTTGTTACAGGTCTTAAGATACCCTGTGACTATCCTATATTCTCCCTCTACTATATTTTTAGCTTCCCATTGAGTTACCATACTTTTGTTGCACCTTTTTATTCTTTTGTTTTTTTGCATTGTAAATTGACAGAAGGTATAGAATTGGAACTATGAGTTTTTTATTTGTTGTTTTGATAGTAGACGCATATATATGCCTAAATATGGGCTAGAAAATAATAAAAGAGAATATTCTCATCAATGAGAAAGCATAAAAACAATTAATGCTCAACCTATGTTATTATTTAGACATGGTATCACTACACAAATTAATGGTGGCATAAAAATAATCAACTTGAGTTTATAAATAACAGGGGCTAGAGATGAATTAGTAGAATGCTTTGTTTCCTAGAGGTTATAAGCCTTGCAAGATGAGTGCAATTGATAGGTGAAAGAAAGAGTTGTGCAAATCAGATGAAAAGTGTTGGTTATAAGATTCGTTTGAGATAAGACAAATAAGATCCTTAAATAATGGTATATATAGAGAGAGTAATGATAGAGATATTGACAAATAATATTGATAGCGAGCGTTAATAGAGAGGTTGATGTAGTAAGGAGTAATTTCATTGATAGAGTCAGCACTACAGAGCATAGGTATATTGCTGAGTTGAATTTCCGAGAGCTGGAGGAGGCCAAGTACCTTACTGGCTAACAACAATGTTTGCAGGCTAGTTGGCATCCAATTCCCATTAGTGAGTGTAGGTGATGGACAGCTCAAATTTGTGGCTTCAACGTGATTTAGGTGAAGAAATGCCTCTAGCATTTTGGGAAGATAAGGAATCCATATATGAACATGATAATGATCTAGTTTTTATCTTCTATCGGCATGATAGAGATGATCAAAGAAGGTCGGTCATGATAGTTTAGTGCAAGCAAGTGGTGGATCATTGGAGAGGATTACATTTGAGAGATCTCACTGAAAGAGAAACCTGTAGACATAAAAGGGTGTGACGGGTCACAACCAGAGAGAAGAGTGTGCAGGCCGTTGGAGGTAGGTAGTTTGTGGAGTGCGGCATTGGAGGGAAAATTTGTAAAGAAAATTGGAATGGCTCTAGAGTCTAGATCATGAATTAGATATGTTGTTTGAAGTGAGAGAATTGGATATGATTACATTTTTACGTAATTACTTTGATAGTATAAGCATATATGTGCCTAAATTCGAGACAAAAGAAAAAAAATCCTCAATAATGCAGAAAAAAAGTTTGAGTTGTGCAGAATTTATTAGAAATATTTATTACTTGTGATACTTTAAAAATAATAATATAAATTAAGTTTATATTTGTGCCCTTTTTATGATGCTTTTAGCTTTTCAAAATGGAAAAGTTCATAAATTTGGCAGGCCATGGGGCTCATCCTTTTGATGTTGCTCGTAGCTTGCAACAAACAACAACAACAACAACAACAAGCCTTTATCCCACTATGTGGGGTTGGCTACATAAATCCTTTTTCTTCATTGTGTACTATTAAGAGTCGAATTCTCATCTAAATTTAATAAAGAAATGTCATTTGTAATATTTTCTAACTAAATCTTTTTAGGTCTACCTCTATCTTTCTTGACATAAGTCAAATCTAATACATCTACTTTCTTAACCGGGTAATCGGAGAGGATTTCCACATGCTGCTCGTAGCTTTCAAAGAACAAAAATTCATGTTATTGTATTGTAAATATCATACCTTTTTGCCTTGGATGCATAAGGTTCTTTGCAGGCATGTGCTCTTGGTGCAATTTCAAGAGGTAGGTTAGATAAGATGGTGCAAATCATCATATCAAATCTTATATTTGAAAGAAAAAATCAGATTTCTTTTTCATTTATAAGTAATTAAATATCATTATAGATTCCAATCCTAATTAAAAAACTAAGAAACTTAGTAACAAATGACTAAATATTCTTGAAAAAATAGAAAAAAGACTTGAGGTGCAAATGGCATAAAATGACTCAAGTAGCCTAAATAATTGATGGGAAAACTTCTAAACTTTAAGGACATAAACATAAAAATGATCGATACTTACAAAAGTTGAACTACATTGTTATTCCAATGGCGACAAGTCCCTGGGTTACAACGTTCCATATGTTAGTGATTGCATATGTAGATGTTTCAATTCTAATCAGATATCTCATTAGGTACATATTATCAAATGATGAGGTATTTTTTGGGAGTATTAGGATGATTTTTTGGAGGGAGCATCAATAATATTCTTTAGTAATATTGTGTAAAAACTAACTATAGATGTACTCTTTGCAAAGTAGAGGATTCACCTGTGAAATCAGTAGCATTGTATTAGTGGATTAAAAATGCCTTCATTAGGTAAGATATTCTTAATTCTCAATTTATAAATAAAACTAATTATGATGTCATTGCGCAATGGAAGTACATGGAGATGATATTGATAGGAAACACTTGATTTCAAGTATTTCCAAATCACTTCTATAGAGAATCTTGATGCAAACTGCTGTTCGCAGCAGGAAAAACAGCAAACAGTGGGAAAAAACAGGGAAAATCTGAGAGAGAATTGAAAAAACAACTTGTATTTTACTAGTTGATGCAAGAAAAATAGCAAAGATACAATTGATCCTCAATTCGAGAGGAGGATCGATCTCTCCCAAATCTCTAGACGCCGCTAGAGCCCAAAGAAACCTAAATCTACCAGATCTCAAATTTCAGCCAAATTCAAGATACCCAAACCCTAGAAAAATCAACTAGTTAATGCATACAAATCCAAAGGAATTCCCTAAACAATCCCTACATTCAAATTCCCTCCTAAAATCCATTCAAAAACCTTCCTAAAATAGTCCCGCAAGATGAGCGGCTCGCGCGGCATCCCGCACAGGCGGAGTTCTCTCCGCTGTTTCGCGATATTCGCCCGTGAACCGGTCCCGCCTGGATCGGCTGGACTGGTCCAGTGGACCGGTCTAACAATACTCCCCTCCCAAAGATCCACCTTGTCCTCAAGGTGGAAATATGCTCGTGTTCCCGCGGAGGTGGCCATCCTTGAGGTGACTGAAAATCCTCACTGTATTGCTGAACCAAGGGCTGCATGGAAAGAGAAACATCCCCTCCCTCCTCCATCCTGATCACATTCAGCTTGTGTAGTCCCACCAGATAGTCTTTCCCCACCTCTTGCATATCTCCGACCATGGTCTTAAGTGATGTCATAGCTTTGGATAGCCCTGCATCTCCTCTTATAATCACCTTTCTCCCATCCACCATTAATTCCATCGTGAGTGCTCCCCAATTGTCCTTAGTTTCCCCCAAGGTTTGCAACCACTTCATCCCCAGGATGACATCAGTGCTTACTAACTCTAGTGGGAGAAAGTCCTCCTTTACTTGAATCCCCTGGATGGTCAACACCACACCCTTACAGATTCCCTGACCTTTCTCCACCTTCCCTGTACCCATCATCACCCCATAACAACCGGTGTCCACTAATTTCACTCCCAGTCGGTTGACAACCTGAGTGGAAATAAAATTGTGGGTAGCCCCACTATCAATTAGTACAACCACCTCACGGTCAGCTATCTCTCCTTTCACTTTCATAGTGTGACTCGGAGTGAATCCCACTACTGAGTTTAGAGAAACTTCTGCCACATCCAGGTGCAACTTCTCCTCCTCTCCAGATCTGCTCCCACCTCGCTCCTCGTCTTCTTCGTCTTCACAGACAAGGAGAACATGAAGAGTTCGGTCCTTGCACCTATGCCCTGGCATGTACTTCTCATCACATCTGAAGCACAACCCCTTTGTCCTCTTATCCTGCACCTCCTCCTCTGTCAACCTCTTGAAATTTTCCCCACTCCCTCCTCCTACTGGCTTCTCCCGGGTGGTCTCATTACTGTTGCCTGATGTAGGCCCCTTGGGTGCTGGAAGAGTGGTCGTCATCCTGTTAGAGCCTCCTGAGTTGTTTCCTCGAGCCCCTCTTTCTGCCTTCTTCTGATCTTCTTCTACCAACTGTGCCAGCTCCATAGCCTTTCCCAGGTTCCTCGGCTCCATTACCTTGACTGCTGTTCGGATCTCAGGTTTCAGCCCCTTCATGAAGTTCCCTTCTAAGGCTGACTCTGAAATGTGATCCAATCTGCTAGCCAAGTGCTCAAATTTGTCCCGGTAATCGGCCACAGTCCCCTCCTGCGTCAGAGCAAAGAATTGTTCATAGAAGTCTCCTCCCCCATCGGCTCGGAAACATTCTAATAAACAATCCTTAAACTCTCTCCAGCTCCGGATAGGCTCCCTCTTGTCTCGCCACTGATACCATGCCAGCGCCTTCCCTTCCAGACACAATCCTGCCGCCGTTAACTTCTCATCATCTGTCAACCCGTTGACAACGAAGTAACGCTCCACCTTATAGATCCAACCATGGCCATCTTCGCCCTCAAAGATGGGCATCTTCAACTTCCTCACCTTCGTATCCCTTCCGTTACCCTGGTACTCTCCATAACCTCCCATTCCTCGAAGATGAGGTGCTCCCCAAGTGTCCCGGTCCTCCCTCCGGCGTTGGTATCTGAATCCTTCATCATATTCCCCTCTTCCCCTTTCAAAATCAGCACCTCGACGCTGAAATTCAGCACCTCGACGCTGATATTCTTCTCTTCTTTCGCCAAAATATGCACTTCTCTCATATTCCCCTCTCCTGCCTTCAAATTCCGCACCTCGACGCTAAAATTCAGCACCTCGATGCTGGAATTCCTCTCTTCTACTGCCAAAATATGCACTTCCCTCATATTCCCCTCTCCTGCCTTCAAATTCCGCACATCGACGCTGAAATTCAGCACCTCGACGCTGGAATTCCTCTCTTCTACTGCCAAAATCAGCACCTCTTCGATCGTACCCCAGACTCATCTCCTCTCTAGAAAGCGGTTCTAGAGGAGGCATATCGTCTTCCCCCTCAAGGATCTCCACCTCCGGATTCCTCCTCCCCCGGACCGTGTTTGGATTTCCTCCTACGCCATGGCCGTCGGTGGTCTCTCTTTCTTCCGATGCCGCCGGATGGGTCTTCATTTCTAGTAGTTTCTTCATCATTTCTTCCATCGCCGCGAAACTCCCTTCCAACCTGTCATTGTTGGTGGAGATTTCCAGGAACTTTCCCTCCAGATCTGTCTTTAGTTGTCCGAACTCGCCTTCCAATACTTCCACCTTCTTTCCGGCCATCTTTCTTCCCAACAGATCTCAACAATTTCACTTCCGGAAGCCGAAAGCTCGCTGAAAAATCAGACTTTCAGCCGCCTAAGGTCCCAAAAACGACGCTCTGATACCAATTTGATAGGAAACACTTGATTTCAAGTATTTCCAAATCACTTCTATAGAGAATCTTGATGCAAACTGCTGTTCGCAGCAGGAAAAACAGCAAACAGTGGGAAAAAACAGGGAAAATCTGAGAGAGAATTGGAAAAACAACTTGTATTTTACTAGTTGATGCAAGAAAAATAGCAAAGATACAATTGATCCTCAATTCGAGAGGAGGATCGATCTCTCCCAAATCTCTAGACGCCGCTAGAGCCCAAAGAAACCTAAATCTACCAGATCTCAAATTTCAGCCAAATTCAAGATACCCAAACCCTAGAAAAATCAACTATTTAATGCATACAAATCCAAAGGAATTCCCTAAACAATCCCTACATTCAAATTCCCTCCTAAAATCCATTCAAAAACCTTCCTAAAACAGTCCCGCAAGATGAGCGGCTCGCGTGGCATCCCGCACAGGCGGAGTTCTCTCCTCTGTTTCGCGATATTCGCCTGTGAACCGGTCCCGCCTGGATCGGCTGGACCGGTCCAATGGACCGGTCTAACAGATATCTAGTGATTTAGGATGTGTTAGGGAGTTTAGAGTTTAGTAATGTAAACCTAAGATGAGATAAATAGATAAATATATAAAAATGTTATACACATATTACCAACTTTAGATTTTAGCAAAGCTTGGTCACCTTTGCTGCGAATTAACAAACACACTTATTTCATTTCAAACAATCTAAATTATGAAAATTCACAAGAAAATTGAGCAATTATAAAGTTCTGCGGTGACACATCACAAAATTAAATATAGATGGCATTTAACTTAACAAAATTTCAATCAAACTCATAGACCAATCACTAAACAAGTTAGCAGAAAGGGCAAAGATAAAAAATCACCGAGTGTGAGATCCATACCTCATAATTGTGTATGGGTCTCACTCCCAGAAAAAGGTCTTAAAGACCTGCAAACTACTTGAAGAACTTCATCCAATAACACACGAAAGAATTGTGGTGAGATCTTATTTTACTATTCAATGTTCTTTAATTTTTATACGTTTCAGGGGTTTTATTTATAGCACTTAGAGGCCCCAAAATAAAAGTTCCTCTGAATCCCCTAAGATCTATTAAAAAACTATATGTTTCAAGTCGGCAATTTCAAATTTAAAACCCAAATAATAAGCTCCCAAGTCTTGGAATATATTTCAACAAAGTAGGAAATTTTGATTGATAGCTACGTTGCCATATGGCCCATATACTGATTTTTTAAAGAAGGTAAGCTGATGCTTTAGTGGTAAGGCCATTATAGATGGAAATAAAGGGACCAAAAATAAAATTAGAGAATACTGGCAAAACATTTTACCCATAATTGAAAAGCATGTTAAGCATAATTAGCATTTTATACCAGAAAAGGTCTTTTGTATGCTAAAATGGTTATATTTTTATTTTCTTCTTTGTGGTTACAAGTTTACCATTAGAAGTGTGTTACGTGGCCAGCCCAGGAGGGGCCGGCTGAATCGGTCTAACATGGACCAGTTCAGGTCTACAACTGGCAGCCTAGCATAGGGTGGAACCAGGGAGGGGGGCGGATGCCTTAATGGGACCCACTTGCTGTTTTAAACAATGATTAGGAGGGAAAACTTGAATTAGGGGTTTTTTAGGAATTTTGTATACTTACTTTGGCTTTTATTAGTCTTTTGGAGGTTAAGGTTAGGGTCATCTTGTGATTGAATGCAATTTTGAGATCTAGGGTTTGTGTTCTTGGGCTCTTGATTTGCTAGAGATTTGGAGAATATTTCTTCCTCTCGAATTGAAGAAAATTGTTTCTTGTTTTGTGTTTCTTGTTTGTTGTTTGAATCAAAGTACTTTCATTGTGTTTTCTTCTCCAATCCACTAAAATTCCTGCTTTGTTCTTGCTGATTTCTCATTGAAATCAGCCCTTTTGCTCGCTGTTTTTGCCGATTCTTGCTAGGTTTGCTTGCGAACTCAAGTACTTCCTATCAAAGTGCCGTTGTGCCCGAGAGTGGCTCATTGAACTTCTAACTGTTTTAGAACTTTTGAAATGTACCAATAGCCTTAAACGTTATTTGTTCTCGTAGGTACATCATACCTGTCCCTATTATCAAGCATTTCTTATCTGGAGTGAAAGAGAATGGAAAATATGTCGGATTTTGTTCTCTTGGTTTATCTTGCCAGCCTACTGAAAATGCACAGTTAAGAGAGCACTTCCGCATGCATCCAGAAATGACTGGTGTGCTTGTCAGCAAAATCAATCCTCTTTCTAACTCTTTCAATGTATTGGAGAAAGATGATATTATTCTAGCCTTTGATGGTGTGCCTATAGCAAATGATGGAACAGGTTAATCAATCTTCTACTCATCTTCTACTGTATTTTCTAACTTAATATGCCCATTTTCTTTAAATATTCTGTAGATGGGAATATAAATGCTTCCATTATTTAACCTGTTTGGTGATTTTCGCTCTACAGTACCGTTCCGAAATAGGGAGAGGATAACCTTTGATCACCTTGTCTCTATGAAGAAACCAGCGGAGAAAGCTCTTCTCAGAGTGCTTAGAAATGGCATGGTGCATGAACTCAGCATTTCCCTTCAACCTGTGAGTGAAGCTTCTCTTGTCCATGGTGATTTTTGAGGTTATGATACCTTTGCCATATATAGCGACTGGGATGCATCTTTATAATTGATAATTTTTATTTAAACTTTCTGTTCTAGAAAAATTTCAACCAACATATTTTACTAGTTCTGTTTCTAGTCACTAAATACTAAAGAGCTATATAGTATTAACTAGAGCTATTGTGTTTTAGGGTTTACTTTGCTTGGATGATTACATCTTACTCATTCTGGTTAAACACTTCATATTTTGGCTACAATTGGCAAGATTTATTGCATTTTGAATGACATATAAAGACTTCTTTCAACCAAAAAAAGTTTCTAGTTTTGTTTTTAGCCTCTAAATACTAGAGTTATAGTGCAAGTAGATTGAGGCTTAGTTTGGTTAACCGGTACTTTTGTAAAAGGTAGTTTTAAGAAACATCGGTTCAGAGAAAGGAGTTTTCTAACGGAGAAGCATATATAAAAAGCTTTCTTAAAACAACAAAACAATGAAAAAATGGTGTTATTGGGAACGTGGTTTGAGGAATCAAATAGTAAAGAAGAAATAAATTTACCGTTTTAAAAAGGAATAAGCACAAAAAACGTCCCATCAAACTAGGCCTGAGACAAATGAATAGTAAAGAATGCCTCATATTTTTTACTTTTACAGTATTGTTTTGTTGAGTTTTGTTTATTTTGTTTGTATGATTAGATATCTTTCTCATTTTGGTTAATTAATAGACATGGTTTACAGCTGGAAAAATTTTCTTGAACTATGAATGAAATATAATGACATATAAAGTCTTGTAATATGCAGCAACAGCCATTGGTTCCTGTTCAGCAGTTTGATAAACTACCAAGCTACTATATTTTTGCTGGTCTGGTCTTTATACCATTGACGCAACCTTATCTTCATGAGTATGGAGATGACTGGTACAACACTTCGCCTCGCCGGCTATGTGAACGTGCATTACGAGAATTGCCTAAAAAGGCTGGGGAACAATTAGTCATTCTTTCTCAGGTAATGAACAAATTGTGTGTTTTTGAAATTTACAAGTACTAAAAGAATATTATGTTCTTGAGAGGATCTCTCTGCAATAATTGTTGTCAAGAGTTTTGTTAGGAGCTCATGATAAATATTAAATTTTATTTGATTTATTTGTATCCTAAATGGATAGATATAAATTTGTATGGTTGTGAATTTGGCTTGAAGATCGAAATTTGTTTCATTTTATAAATTGAATTGAGCTCTGATTGAGGCCAATGAGCCGATTACGAACCAAATCTATCTCATATTGAACTTGAATTGAGCTTGGTGTAGATTGGATTGAGCTATGATGTCTATATATTGGGCTAAGAATTTGTCTTAAAAGATTAAAAATTAATTGAGATTTGATCGAGTTTAGGCTTTAAATCAAACTCATATTAAAGTCAATTAGTCATGCCTGAATCAAATTGAAAATAGATGATCTAAACTTAGGCTTCATTTGGAATGATTTTTTTATTGTTTTTTGAAGCAACTTTCTAATAATTTTTTTTAATATTTATACTAAAAAGCTACTTCATGAAGCAGTAAAAAAGCCGTCCCAAACGAAGCCTTAAACATGGCTCACCTTAGCTGGAGATCAGATTTAGGCCTCGTTTGGGACAGCTTTCTTACTGCTACTTAAAGCAACTTTCTAGTACAAAAATTAAAATTTTTGTACTAAAAAAGTTGTTTTAAGAAGCAGTAAGAAAATCATCCCAAATGAAACCTTAATGACTACAAGCCATTATTGATCCCTGGTCGGATCACCTTAAGATCAAATCATTACCAATCATAAAGATGTATGGTGCAATTAATGAAGTTGAAGTTAATCCAGCATATACTTGTCTCCTTCTCTCAAATAAATGATGCTTTTCTTAATTCAGGTCCTAATGGATGACATTAACACTGGATATGAGAGGCTGTCAGACTTGCAGGTAATCAATCAATCAATCTCTCATGATAAAATTTTCTTATCTTATACCATCTGAAAGTAACCATTCTTCTGTTCCAGGTGAAGAAGGTGAATGGAATACAGGTTGACAATCTGAAACATTTGTGCAGCCTTGTGGAAGGCTGCCATGAAGAGAACTTGAGGTTTGATTTAGATGATGAAAGAGTGATTGTTTTGAACTACAGAAATTCCAAACTGGCAACTTCTAGGATTCTTAAACGACATAGAATACCCTCAGCAATGTCTGGTGATTTGATTGGTGAGATAAACTTTTCAGAAGCTAAAGCTGCTTCTTCCAGTTGATTTGATTGCAGGTTTTAGCTTGGAAATGTATTCTTTTTGGCTTCATTTGTTCCAAATATTTTCTAATCTTTCTCCTGAATTTGCTATTCTGTAAATTATCAATGAAATTATGTTCTTATTGTAGTTTATATTCAATCTTCTTAAGAACTGCATCAGGATGTCCTGATGCAACTCTTACTATTATTGTAATAGGCTTAAAAACTATTATGTTTGCTTTGAGATTAGTGCTGTATATGAAGTTTGTATCTCGCTAATCTCAAAAAGCAAATTCAATAATTTTTATGAGCTGCATCAGGATGTCTTGATACAACTCTTATTATTATAATAAGCTTAAAAATTATTAGATTTGCTTTGAGATTTGTGTTGTACATAAAGTTTGTATTGCACCAATATCAAAGCAAATTCAATAATTTTAAAGAACTGCATCAGGATGTCCTGCTATAATAGGCTGAAAAAGTATTAGATTTGCTTTGAGATTAGCGCTGTATACGAAGTTTGTATCTCATTAATCTCAAAACAAATTCAATAATTTTTTAAGAGCTGCATCAGGATGTCCTGATATAACTCTTATTAGTATAATAGGCTTAAAAATTATTAGATTTACTTTGAGATTAGTGTTGTATATGAAATTTGTATCGCACTAATCTCAAAGCAAATTCAATATTTTTTGAATTCATCATAATATCTTGACACTATTTATATATTTATTTCATATGATCAAAGACTTCATAAATTTCGATTGAGTGCAATATAGTTTTTTATATATTGCACTCATTGTAAAATAATTTTTAGGGTGTTAAAATTTATCATTCCTAAGTCCTCATTGTTATTCTATTTTTCATTTCAACAGGTTGAATTGAATAAGAATGTAATTACTCGTAATTATTTTTGCAAATTTATATTTTGAATTTAAATTTATTTGCATTTTTTTAATTTTTTTAAATCATAAAATTGGACCATTATGGCATTATCACAGACCTTTTGATTCCTGTTCAGTGTTTTGTGCGATTCCAGCGTGTAATAAGGTGCTTTATTGCTTGCTTACGGAACGGGGCAGAAAGGTAAAATAGAAAAAAAAAAATAAAAATTTGAGCTTTCATTTTAGGAGAAATTATTACTCGCGGTCACGGATTATCCGGAGGTCAATTAGGACGCGTCGCTTCATACACAGTTGTATACAGTAAATTGGTGACATGGCACTATCTAATTGGCCTTCGAACGACGTTCGGAGACTGCACGTAACAATTTCACTCACTTTAGAATCCTTATTAATTTTTTTTTTTTAATTTGACATCAAAGATTATTACTTATTTCCAAAAATAGGTTTTTGTTTCAATCATTATGTCGTGTATATTTTTTTAAGACTTAAAAATTAGAATTAAAAATACATATAGAGAGAATTTTGCACAATCAATAAAAATTAAGAGTATTTGTTGGGGATATTTTTTTATTTTTTAAAAATAGTTTTTTAATATTAATATTTATAGTTTAAAAAAAATTTATATTGCAAAGCTGTTCTAAAAAATAGCAAGAAAGTCAAATATTTTTTTTAAATAAAAAATTACTTTAAAAAATAATAAGAAATTAGTTACAAACAAGCAACTTATGATTTGATAGATGCTCAACTTGATTGTGACGCATAAATAAATAAATAAACAAGATTTAATTATTTTAATTATTTGGAAGCTTATAACACCCTTTTATTTTTTTAAAGATTTTTTTTAATTAAAAATGATTAAAATTTAAATATGGGATGTTAATTCCTACACTTTCTCTAAGCTAAACTTAATAAAAAATTTATATAAATAAACAATTAAGATTAGCATAACAATTAATCATAATTACTAACAATTGAATTTTATTTGCATAAAATTTTTATCATAGAAAAGCAAAATAAGACCTAATTAATTTCTATTTATATTAAAAAAATAATCTTTTTAAGAAGAAAAAGACAAATCTGAATCATTTCCAAAACAATCAGAAATTTCTACTTTAACAGCCATTATAAAAAAAGTTAAATTTCTGAAAAAAGTTAGAAATAGACCATTTAAAAGGCAATTGGGCTCCTTTATTATTTTATATTTATAGGAACCCTTTTTTGGCTTTGAATAATAAAAAAAAAAAAACCTTTTTTTAGGGCTTTGTGTGAACTGAATAAGGGTTTGGATCATTTAGGTAATAATTAAATAATTATTATTATTTTGATAGGGTGGGCCCTGGGGCTTATTAAGGTTCTTAAATTTATTTTAAACAAATGTGCTTTGAATTAGGAGAAAATATTATGTGCAGAGGAGGGAGGCCGATACAGAATGATATTAATGATATTCGGAAACCAATCAAAATGAGCCATGTAAGCAGTACTGAGCAAGCCGCGGTACCGAGCGAAGGGGTAACATGGTGTATTCTGGTTGGCCTCCGGATGACGTTCGGCATCTGCACAAAATAATTTTAGGCTATGCTTTTATCGCTCACAGTCACAAAACTGAAGAATTTTCTGGATCCAGACTCCGCATGTCATAATCTCTTAGGACTTTTCGCTCTCCTTCTAGCTCTTCAATAATGCATCCATTATGGTTGGATTGAGAAGCCTATGGCAACCCAACCAATAATTATAGTAAAAGCTTGTCCTCTATGTGCTTTGGCATTATTGAAACCAAAGCATTATTGATATATTCTACATATTCTTCTCATTGTAGAGATGCTATTCACTATAATAGTTCTCTCTCCCGATAGCTTGTTGCCTGAGGATTCATTTGGGACGTCTTTCTTATTATTTTGTAAAGTTCTTTATTAGTATAAAAAGTTTTTGAAAGCAGGAAAACAAACATACTTAAATAATTAGTTACACAAATCATAACCATTGATTAAAGGGATGTTTAGAATAATTTTAATAGTTTATTTTGTATATATTTTGATTTAAAGTAAACTACTTTTGATGAACTAAAAATAATAAAACGATTTTTTTTTATATTGATGGCAGTGATCTCCAATGGAATAGTAACAGTTAGAGATGACGGTTGGGGTGGTTGAAGGTGGTGGTCATAAGTGGCGACAAGAGGAGAGCGATGACGTGGGTTTGCAGTGATCAACAGTGACCTGCAGTAGTCAATGGCAGTGATATATGATAATTTTTTATAACCTGTAATTATTTAAAATATACAAAATATAAATATTTTAAATAAAAAACTAAAAACCTTTATAAAATATACTAAATAAATATATATTTAAAAAAATAAAAAAATTTACCCCAAACCACCCCCTAACTTTTGGTCAATATTTATGTTCCTAAATCTCTATCATTACTAATAATGATGAGCATATGGGTGTGGTAAATGAAAGAAAAATATCTAAATTAATATATTTTTTGTGTACATAATATTTTATAATATTAAGTACACAATAATATAATGCATAATAAAATAATTAATAATATGCACTTTTCTATACGTGCTCCATGCATGCTTAATAATTGGTCCTTTGTTAGAGACTTAAATAAAGAAAATTATTATAGTTTTTTTTTTAAAAATGAAAGATAAGACGATAATTATAATAATTCTCCCTTCTTAAGACTAGAGAGCGTGGGATTATAATGTAAGAAGTTAGAATGCTCGTTCGTGTTAGACTGTTAGTCAGTAGGTGATTGCAGGTGTTGGTCATCAGCATTAAAGTATAGTAATGTCGAGTTTCGTATGATAGACGATGATAGTTGTCGAACGTATAGATATAGGAAGACAATTTGCAGGACTCTTCTCTTGCCGATAAAGAAGACCGAGCAACGACAGAAGTGAAATATATGGTATAAGTGATTGTCATTAATGTTGAAAGTTGGAGTGTGATGAACACTGTTGGCAGTTGCTCGTTCGTAAAAATGATTGCATGTGTTGGTCATCAACGTTGAAGTATAGTAAATACAAGTTTCATATGAGTGACGATGATAGTTTGCATGACTCTTCTCTCACTGATAAAGGAGAACAAGCAAAAATAGTGAAAGAGATGCATAACTGGATGTCATTGATGTTGAAAGTTGGAGTGTGATGAATAATGTTGTTAGTTGCTCATTCGTGTTAGACTGTTAATTGATAGGTGATTGAAGGCATTGGTCTTCAGCGTCGAAGTATAGCAGATGCAAATGTCGTATGATAAGCGATGATAGTTGCCGAGCGTTAGATATAAAAATATAATTTGCATGACCCTTCGCTTGATCATAAAGAAGACTGAGCAACAAAGGAAGTGAAAAAGTTGCTATAATCGATAAAGTACTTGAGCATGAAAATTGAAGGTCCCAAGTTGGAGTCAGATCCCTGGAATTCCAATCTGAATATAGAATTCATTTTTCATAAAATTTATTAAAAATGGTAAAACATGATGCATATTTATAAATTTTGAGATAGACAGTTTCATCATTTATAAATTCCCAAAATTACATTAAAATCATTTTTATATCTTTAAAACTATATTAAAATTGATATATTGTCAACCCTATCAATCAAACTAAAGAAGTCCTAAGAGAATTCTTGTTATTAATCATATGAACCCAACAATTTAATAATTTTATTTATTATTCCTTTCTTTTTACTTTTATTACCTCACTTGTGCCCCACTATGATTGGTGTCACAGTCTGCCTCTATTAAAAATATAATATTACAAATTTATCCATTTAATAATACCCCCCAATCAGCATGGCAAGCTTTCTCCAGTCCCAATCCCAGGAATGTTTTTATTCTCTTTGCCCCAAACAATTTCATTATTTAGGTTTCTTTCAGTTTTATATAAAAATTAAACAATAAACAAAGTCATAATTTATGTTTTTTAACATAGTATACATTTAAAAATTATTTCCATGAAAATAAAATTGAAAAATGGCTGAAAAATAATATTAAAAGTTCTGATAATAAAAAATAAAATAAAATAAATAAAGGTCATATAAGATTAAGCTTTAATTTGAAACATTTGTATTATGATATCTTACTCCATAAAAGTACTTTGAATTAGGATATAAATATATAAATTATAATAAGAAAAAATGAATTAGGATATGTTGATCTTGTTTTGATTAGGTTGACTCTTATGAAATATATAGGAGAATAAATGAGTGAGTCGAGTCAAATTCTTGCTCAATCGAGCTGACCTCATTTAGTTTATATCGAGTTTGAGCTCAACACGTGTGAAAAATACGAGCTTGAGCTACTCGAATGTTCGAGCTTGATAAGAAATCTCAAAATCGACTCATTTTGGGGCTCGATTTCTTATTTTGAATTTTGAAGAAAAAGGCTTAAGTATTAATTAATATTAATATAGTGGCTCGACAATTCGAAAAACTATGTCAAGCTCGTGCTGGAGCCCACATAATATATGCGCTCGAATTTAAGCTCAAACTCGTAGCTTGATAAGCTGGACTCAAGAGTTCATTATCGAGTTGAATTTGAATTTTGGTCACATTTATGATAATTATTTTGTTGACTTCATATCATTATCTTCATATTTTCCTATTTTATCATATATTTTGCATAAGAAATATTTTCATTATTTTTTTTTGCATTTATTGCAATTATGTGATTCCATCATAAAAGCAATTTGATCAATATTCTAATTCATTTTTTTCCAATTATAAAATGTTTTCAAAATTTATGTCTTTATTGCTTTATAATCATTATTTTCCAAATCCAAAGTTTGTAATATTAATTAGCAGTGGGTATTATGAGATTTATTTCTAAATTAATCACTATTTAAAATAAAATAAAATTTAGAATATTTTTAAAATAAAATATAGCACTTTCAAACATTAAAGAAATAATAAAAACATTTAAATTATAACAAAATAAATGTATTTAATTGTCCTAATTTAATTTATGATAAGTTTATGATTATTTTCCTAAATCAAATTTTATATTTTGTTATATATTATTTTGACTTACAAATAATAGTATGCTTTATCTTCTTAATTTATTTCTCTATATGACTGAATTTATAATAGAATCATTATAATTTACTTAAATTGAATTATATATATATCTAAATTTTTTTAAATCAATTTTATTATAATATAGTATTAAAATTTATATTACATTTATATCAAAATAAATAAAAAAATTAAATATATTATATTAAAATTTTATAAAATAGTCTATCAATTTAATAGAAAAAGAAAACTATTATTCAAATCTCCTATAGAGTAGAGATTTAGTGCATCTCACCTAAGAAACCCACTTTTCACTCTAAAATGCAGTAATTTATCTTCATTTGAACTCTATTTCTTTTTCCACTTTTGCACACTTCTTCATCTAGCTGTGAACGTAAACATCTTTCTGATCTTTCGTGCTCTTCTTCTGCAAATCTAGTAACATCAAAAATTTTCGTCACACTATTCACCAATCAAATTTTGACGTGCAATTTGACGTTCGAATGGAGCGAATTACGAATAGTATACCACCATATACAGTTCGATTGGAGATGATCTTAATGCAAAGATAAAAAAAATAAAGGGAAGAACAAATTTCAATTCATCCCATTCAAAAAAAATAAATTAAAACATATTTTTCCTTGATGTTCACAAGGAAAATAAGCTAAATAAAATACTAAAAAATTTACATAAATTTTATTTAAAAAAAAAAAAAGATTTTTTCCCACTGTTTTACACTAAGAAAAAGAAAAATCAGAGCTTTAGTACAGCGCCGCTTCAATCTAGCGTTGTGGCGACGAATACTTAACCTCCGGCTCCCCTTCAGATCTCTGACGACCGACCTCTTCCGCCGCCGCCGCAGCCGGCGGCAGCGGCGAGCTGATCCCGCCGTCGATGCAGGAACACTTCCTCTCAATCCAGCCCTCAACATCAAAAGGCCCTAACCCTAAAATCCTCCGCCCCGAACAGAGCCGTCCGATTACTCCGGCGAGGATTCCAAGAACAGCAATCACAGCGAGAACTCCGATCACCGGACCAATCGACCCCCAACTTTCCTTCGACGGCGGCGGCGGCGGCGGCGGCGGCGGCGGAGAGTAAGGTTGCTGTTGAAGAGACATCGCCGGCGAAAGGTGGGATCTTTGTGATAAAAAACGCAGCTTTTTCTACAAGAAGAAATGGCGAAGAGATTGGTGGTTGGAATTGATGGGGTTTTGTAGGTTTTAGAGATCTGTTTCGAGCTTCTTTAGGTATCTGGGAGAGGGAGGATGGGAGTAGGGGTGATAAGGGCTAGAATGTAAAAGTTCTTTGGTACGACTATGGTGGATGCTTTACACGTGTCATATATTGGCATTCAATGGCTGGATTTGGAGTTTTCAATGGAGGGATAAAGTGAACTTTTTGGTGTAGGACTAAATGCTTATGTACCTCCATGGTACACAGGCATTTGTAATATTATGATAAGCACATGGGTAAATTTAATATAATTGATTTTTAAAAAATATATATTTGTATTAAAGTATTAAATTAGTAATCATGTTTGTATATTAAATTTATTTTATTTTTATTTAAAATTAGTTTGATGTATTTTTTCTTTATTTTTTTATTTTTACTTTTTATACATATACACATATATTCAATTCGTGGTGTCAATTCGGGTTAACGAGTTGGGTTCGCGTCGAATCCGAAACTGACTCGACACTGTTCGGGTCAACCCGAACCCGACCCGTTGAACTGACTCGGCACTGTTCGGGTCAACCCGAACCCGACCCGTTGAACTGACCCGGCACTGTTCGGGTCAACTAGACCAGACACGAATGACCCGAAGTTGACCTAAAATTGCTAATTTTCGGGTCAAAAAAGGGTCAATCTCGGGTTTTCGAGTCAAATAGGAGTTTTCATGTTATTTTTGGGTTGCTGGGTCAACCCATACCCGACCCGATTTTTAAAACTGGTTGATTTGTTGAACCCGAACCTGACCTATTTTGGGTCCGGATTGACCTAACCAGGATTTTTCCGGGTCGGGTTCGAGTCGTGTCAAAAATTGACACCCCTATATTCAATGCATACTAGGTTTTAGTTATATATATAATATTGAAAAAGGAAGGATGACTCTGCTCTGCTTCCCGATTTAGGCAAATCTTTTTTACTTTAAAGCCCATTATTAAAAATTTATATATAACCAATCAATTAATTTTTTGCTAAAAAAATCCTTTCTTTACCTTTTATTGTGCTTAGCCACCAATATTGTTTCTTTAAAAATAGCAAGAAAGGGTTTGGCACATGTCAGGGGCCCATGGGCTGGCCCAGGAAACTAAATGGGGCATTGGGCTGGTTTATTGAGCTTATCCATAGGCCTTTTATAAGTCTTTTTCTCTCTCTCTCTCTCTCTTATAATTCTTTTATTTTGTTGTGTGATTAAAACTACTATCAAACATAGCTTCCTTCTTGAATATAAATTTTTTGAGAAGGATTATTGAGGATGATACGTCATGCGAAAATTAACTTGATCGGGCACGAATCTCGAGGCAAAAATCAAGTTGGAAACTTCAAAAATTAAATCTGGGAGCACCTGAACTACGATTTCAGCGAGCTTACAGTCAAACTGAGCGTCTCGGAAATACGAATCCAACGACACCAAATTCGACCCAATCCGAGTCTAAATGGGTCCAAATCATGGATCCGAAGCGTTGTTGGAAGGTTCAAACCACTATTTGAGTTACCAAACGGACTCCAATTTTGACGAACTTATACTCGAATCGAAGGGCTCGACGAGACAAATCCAACGAGCCCAAGATCACAGAATTCCGACATCAGTAAGGCCTTCAAATGTCCAATGAACGGTGCATGATCGTAGGATTCAATATCGACCGTCCATTGGACCACTCCCTATTCGCCCCTGATCTCATGCCTTTTTACGGGCCATGCCACTCCAGAAAATCTATAAATAGAGCCCTCATTTCTCATAAGAGGGGATCCAAGCAAGAGAGAGAAGAAGAGAAGAAAAGGAAGGAGTTCCTCCTCGACAGCCGCCGGACCACCGCCGGACCACCGCAGAACCTCGCCGGACCACCGCCGGACCACCGCAGAACCTTGTCGGACCACCGCCGGACCACCGCAGGAACCTCGCCGGACCACCACAAAACCTCGCCGGACCACCACCTTAAGGCCCGACGTTCATCCCCGACGTCCTGCCAAAGACCCGACGTCTTGTTCAAGGCCCGACACTCAGTCCCTACATCCTGCCAAAGACCCGACGTCTTGTTCAAGGCCTGACACTCAGTCCCTACTTCCTGCCAAAGACCCGACGTCTTGTTCAAGGCCCGACATTAAGTCCCGACGTCCTGCTGAAGACCCGACGTCCTGCTGAAGACCTGACGTCCTGCTTAAGACCCGACGTCCTACTCAAGGCCAGACCATCAACATCCGATCTTCCAAGTGACACTGGGACTAACACTTGACTCCTTATCTCCTACCGCCTACGGTCCTTTTGACCACTGTCGCCTACTACGTTTCGTCCGGCCTCCATCACCAGACAACGGTCTTTCTGACTACGGTCTCCGGCTGACTACGGTTGCCGGTAGACTACGGTCTCCTGCCGACTACGGTCTCCTGCCGACTACGGTCTCCGGCCGACTACGGTCTCCTGCCGACTACGGTCTCCTGCCGACTACAGTTCTTCAGGCCTTTGTCGCCTACTATGGTCCTTCCGACCTCCATCAACAGACAACGGTCTTTTAGACCCCGTCTCCTGCTGACTCCGGTCTCCTGCCGACCACGGTCCTTCAGGCCAAACAAACCTGTATATGTAACTCTTACCATGTAATGCAATCTATATGATGTACATTTGCTACATCAATCCAAGGCCTTCTCCTAAGGAAGGGCCTCATTTGTAATCGACTACAAATACTAGTGGATTCATTCAAACCGGGCCAAGCCCCGTGGTTTTTCCCCCCTTTTTAGGGGTTTTCCACGTAAAAACTTTGGTGTCTCTTATGAACGCTACACCATTTCTCTTATCTGCTTGTGTGCTGGATCTTCGTACAATGCTAAGACGTTAAAACCATATATTTCTCTACCGCCGCGAATACTCCAGGACGCAACAGTTTGGCGCCGTCTGTGGGAACGTGATTCCCGACTGGGGGTAATTATTGCTCTAATATCAAAAGATCACACATATCATCTATATCTTAAGAAGCAAAAGCGGACTGGGGGGCAACTTTGACTCAAACCATGGTCAAATAGATTCTCCAATACCTTCAACATCAACTTGATATTTCAGGAAAATCCAAGCAAATGCAAGGATACTTTCTATCACTTATAAATTTCATACAGTCCCTTACAGGACTCATACTCCTTGGGCAAGGTCTTGATCTCGACCTCAAAAAGGTAGTAACGGTCTAAAGATAGACCCTTCATTATCTTTGATTCGGGATACACGCGACATTCGCCCCCTCCCAATCAAGGCAAAATCGATCCCAGGGGGATCCGATTTGACCTCTTCCACACAGGTTAACGTCGTCGAGCAAAGGCTCCGACATACAACCTCGGAAAGGTCCTACATCCTTGGTGGATTCTCCCGGCCTCTTCCACACAGGTTAACGTCGTCGAGCAGGGCTCCGGCATACAACCTCGGAAAGGTCTCACATCCTTAGTGGATTCTCCCGACCTCTTCCACACAGGTTAACGTCGTCGAGCAGGGCTCCGGCATACAACCTCGGAAAGGTCTCACATCCTTGGTGGATTCTCCAGACCTCTTCCACACAGGTTAACGTCGTCGAGCAGGGCTCCGGCATACAACCTCGGAAAGGTCTCACATCCTTGGTGGATTCTCCCGACCTCTTCCACACAGGTTAACGTCGTCGAGCAGGGCTCCGGCATACAACCTCGGAAAGGTCTCACATCCTTAATGGATTCTCCCGACCTCTTCCACACAGGTTAACGTCGTCGAGCAGGGCTCCGGCATACAACCTCGGAAAGGTCTCACATCCTTAGTGGATTCTCCCGACCTCTTCCACTCAGGTTAACGTCGTCGAGCAGGGCTCCGGCATACAACCTCGGAAAGGTCTCACATCCTTAGTGGATTCTCCCGGCCTCTTCCACACAGGTTAACATCGTCGAGCAGGGCTCCGACATACAACCTCGGAAAGGTCTCACATCCTTAGTGGATTCTCCCGACCTCTTCCACACAGGTTAACGTCGTCGAACAGGGCTCTGACATACAACCTCGGAAAGGTCTCACATCCTTGGTGGATTCTCCCGACCTCTTCCACACAGGTTAACGTCGTCGAGCAGGGCTCCGGCATACAACCTCGGAAAGGTCTCACATCCTTAGTGGATTCTCCCGACCTCTTCCACACAGGTTAACGTCGTCAAGCAGGGCTCCGGCATACAACCTCGGAAAGGTCTCACATCCTTAGTGGATTCTCCCGACCTCTTCCACACAGGTTAACGTCGTCGAGCAGGGCTCCGACTTACAACCTCGGAAAAGTCTCACATCCTTGGTTAACGTCGCTAGAATGTCGTCAATAGACTTCTATCTGACTTCTCTATAATGTTAAAATTCTTCCTGATTTTGAATTTCCTCCTGCGCTAAACTTTTGCCTTGCAGGACTTTTGACGGACTAATACACGACGCCAAAATTCTTCCTGTCATCGGACTAATACTCGTCGTCGGACTTCTGCCCGTCGACAAACTTTCATCGGTCTTCTGCCCGAGGCAGAACTTCTACTCAACGTCGGACTTCTGCTCATTAGCAGACTTCTACCCGACGTCGAACCTCTGCTCTTCAGCGGACTTCTACTCGTCGTCGGACTTCTGCCCGTCGACAAACTTTCATCGGACTTCTGCCCGAGGCCGTACTTCTACACGACGTCGGACTTCACCTTGTCGCCGAACTTCTGCTCGTCAGCGGACTTCTACTCGTCGTCAGACTTCTGCCCGTCGATGAACTTTCATCGGACTTCTACCCGAGGCCATACTTCTACACGACGTCGGACTTCTCCTTGTCGTCGAACTTCTGCTCATTAGTGGACTTCTACTCGTCGTCGGACTTCTGCCCGTCGACAAACTTTCATCGGTCTTCTGCCCGAGGCCGAACTTCTACATTATGTCGGACTTCTCCCTGTCGTCAGACTTCTACCAGTTAATAGACTTTCGTCAGTCTTCTACCCGACGATGTATGACTACCCGATGTTGAATTCATGCCTGTCATCATACTTCTCCCCGATGCTGGAAGTTTGCCCGTCATTCCAACCTCTCTCCTTGCAACGGTCTATCCGACCTCCATTGTCAACCACCAAACATCGGAGCTCCACAAGATCTCTCGAAGAAAAGAGGGAGAAGAGAAGAAAGGGAAATTTCCGGACTTCCTTGCCAAGAGAGGGGCCTCGAAAAATCGAGGGAAGGCCTCAATAAAAAGGACAGAGGGAGAAGAGAAGGAGGGGAAATCTCCGGACTTCCTTGCCAAGAGAGGGGCCTCGAAAAATCGAGGGAAGGCCTCAATAGTAAGGACAGTAGGAGAAGAGAAGGAGGGGAAATCTCCGGACTTCCTTGCCAAGAGAGGGGCCTCGAAAAATCGAGGGAATGCCTCAATAGAAAGGACAGAGGGAGAAGAGAAGAAGGGGAAATCTCCGGACTTCCTTGCCAAGAGAGGGGCCTCGAAAAATCGAGGGAAGGCCTCAATAGAAAGGACAGAGGGAGAAGAGAAAAGAGGAGAAGAAAAGGAGAAGAACAATTTTTCTAAAGGCCTCAGGGGCCTATTTATAGGTTTTTGGAGAGAATGGGGGAAGTTTCTAGAGTTTTCTAGAATTCTTAAAAAATTCGAATTTTTCTGAATTTTTTAGAATTTTTTCGGAATTTTTTGGATTTTTCTGAGATTTTCTCGGATTTTTTAATCCATGTGGGTCCCACAAAAAAAAAATTAAATAAAAAATAAGGAACCGCCTCAGCCAAACCGCGCGCCCAGGAGGGGCGCGCCTGTTCGCGCGGCAGCTCGCCGGCGCCGGCGCCGGCGGCGGCGGCCGGCCGGCCGGCCGGACGGTTCGGCCGCCAACGCATGTCCGGGCCCGATTTTCGGCCCGGACGGTCCGATTCGGACGTTTTTGGGGTCCCCGGACACGTTTTTCGACGTTCCGGACTCGATTTCGACACTTTCGGAGCTCAACGGGGCCTCTAGGATCACGTTCGAGCAAGCCATTAATTTTTGGAACGCAATTTTTTGCGATTCGGCCAATGTAAATTTCGGAACAAGTATTTTCGGACTCCTGGAGCTTCGACGTCCGAAAATAGGGGGGCAACTGATACGTCATGCGAAAATTAACTTGATCGGGCACGAATCTCGAGGCAAAAATCAAGTTGGAAACTTCAAAAATTAAATCTGGGAGCACCTGAACTACGATTTCAGCGAGCTTACAGTCAAACTGAGCGTCTCGGAAATACGAATCCAACGACACCAAATTCGACCCAATCCGAGTCTAAATGGGTCCAAATCATGGATCCGAAGCGTTGTTGGAAGGTTCAAACCACTATTTGAGTTACCAAACGGACTCCAATTTTGACGAACTTATACTCGAATCGAAGGGCTCGACGAGACAAATCCAACGAGCCCAAGATCACAGAATTCCGACATCACTAAGGCCTTCAAATGTCCAATGAACCGTGCATGATCGTAGGATTCAATATCGACCGTCCATTGGACCACTCCCTATTCGCCCCTGATCTCATGCCTTTTTACGGGCCATGCCACTCCAGAAAATCTATAAATAGAGCCCTCATTTCTCATAAGAGGGGATCCAAGCAAGAGAGAGAAGAAGAGAAGAAAAGGAAGGAGTTCCTCCTCGACAGCCGCCGGACCACCGCAGAACCTCGTCGGACCACCGCCGGACCACCACAGGAACCTCGCCGGACCACCACAAAACCTCGCCGGACCACCACCTTAAGGCCCGACGTTCATCCCCGACGTCCTGCCAAAGACCCGACGTCTTGTTCAAGGCCCGACACTCAGTCCCTACATCCTGCCAAAGACCCGACGTCTTGTTCAAGGCCTGACACTCAGTCCCTACTTCCTGCCAAAGACCCGACGTCTTGTTCAAGGCCCGACATTAAGTCCCGACGTCCTGCTGAAGACCCGACGTCCTGCTGAAGACCTGACGTCCTGCTTAAGACCCGACGTCCTACTCAAGGCCAGACCATCAACATCCGATCTTCCAAGTGACACTGGGACTAACACTTGACTCCTTATCTCCTACCGCCTACGGTCCTTTTGACCACTGTCGCCTACTACGTTTCGTCCGGCCTCCATCACCAGACAACGGTCTTTCTGACTACGGTCTCCGGCTGACTACGGTTGCCGGTAGACTACGGTCTCCTGCCGACTACGGTCTCCTGCCGACTACGGTCTCCGGCCGACTACGGTCTCCTGCCGACTACGGTCTCCTGCCGACTACAGTTCTTCAGGCCTTTGTCGCCTACTATGGTCCTTCCGACCTCCATCAACAGACAACGGTCTTTTAGACCCCGGTCTCCTGCTGACTCCGGTCTCCTGCCGACCACGGTCCTTCAGGCCAAACAAACCTGTATATGTAACTCTTACCATGTAATGCAATCTATATGATGTACATTTGCTACATCAATCCAAGGCCTTCTCCTAAGGAAGGGCCTCATTTGTAATCGACTACAAATACTAGTGGATTCATTCAAACCGGGCCAAGCCCCGTGGTTTTTCCCCCTTTTTTAGGGGTTTTCCACGTAAAAACTTTGGTGTCTCTTATGAACGCTACACCCTTTCTCTTATCTGCTTGTGTGCTGGATCTTCGTACAATGCTAAGACGTTAAAACCATATATTTCTCTACCGCCGCGAATACTCCAGGACGCAACAGAGGAGAAATTAGATTGGGAAGGAGCTTGGAATTAACTCACAAGGTCTCTAAACCTTTATCTTAAGGTAAATGAAGGGGTGTTTATTGATTTAGGGCAGTTTTCTTACCGTTTTATTTTTTAGATCGCATTCACGATTCTATTTAGTTACTGTTTTATCGCTCTTTTCAAGAAATTTTTATGCTAGAAAATCGTTTTTAAAACAACTTCAAAGAAAACTATTTTTCCCTCAACAACTTTATAATAAATTTATAAAAAAATGCAATAATCCCAAATAAGGCCCTTAATTTTATAAATTATCCTAGTAAAAGTATGGGTAAGTTAATCATTACCAAAATCGTTAAGGGTAATTACCATGAACGATATGAGTTTAGATAAAAAAAAATATCGGCTTTTAATGTGGCAACTTTCTTACTATTTTCTAAAACAGCTTTTTTGTAGATTTTTTTTTTGGAAATTAGTCGAAAAAATTTTAGTAAACAATTTTTTGAACTAAAAAACTTTTTTAGAAAGCAGTAAGAAAATTGTCCCAAACAAAGCCAAAATATTTTACTAGTTTCTTGGGATTGGGGCTACTCTCTCTCTCTCTCTCTCTCTCTCTCTCTCTCTCTCTATATATATATATATATATATATATATATATATATATATATATAATTTTTATCATAGTTTATTCGCATTCATCATATAAAATAGATTAAAACAAAATGAACTGTGTCCACTAATTCATTTTTTAATTTCTCTCACCTTACCTCTATAGGATCTATTGGGTTGCCAAAAAAACTTGCTTAATTTTTAGTCATAAATATGCTAAAATTATAAATGAGTAAAATCCATCAATAAAATTCATTTATATTTAACTTTTTTCATTAGTACAATACTTCTATAACATGCAATCTCAATTTCTAATAATAGGATCGTTTTAACTATCCCTGGTCACGTTCGTTACGTTTCAACGCTATCTTATCTGACACATCTAGGTCATACCACCAACACTCTACATAGCGAACTAACTCAATCATTTATGGTGACCTCCATGATCTTTCTGTATTGATTATTTTACCTCCTGTAAGTCACGTAACCCTAATTTCTAGGGAGAATCCTGACTTGACCATCATCAATTGCCTGCATTAATTTTGCTGACCACCTTGTCCGCTACATCTCAGCCATACGATCTTCATCTTCATGAGAAGAACTTACATGCCTATCAGTATCAATCTCGACATTATGACATAACTACAATTGTGACCTTCCAACCAATCTATCATTGCCTCCATCAAAATTATCCCTACTTTCAACCTTAAATTTTTATCAAAACGAGTATCAAAATCTTTAAATTTATTTTGAAATAGGTATAACGAAATAAATTATTAACTTTTCTATTACAATCATCCAAAAAAAAATCCCGATCGAAATCCATTCGCAACATCTTAACCCTAATTTTCCCCTTAAACAAACAATCGAACCACAAATAGCCATCACACCCAATTTATTGCTCATTATCAAATACCAAGTCTTCCCCCCACTCTTCATTCTCATATTATAAAATAATATCTACATATTTAAAAAAAATAAAAAAGGGGAATGTTAGGCATGACTCTCATTTCCAACCAAACTCCCTCTAAGCCTTCTTCTTCTTCTTCTTCTTCTTCTCTCCCAAAATGGAAGGTCTGATTCCCTATGTCTTCAGAGCCTTCAAGAGGAAGAAGGCCATGAGGTACTATAGCCAGCTCTCCACTGGTGCAGGAACGGCTACACAGGAAGATGGCCATCGCCACAGCTTCCTGTCTGAAGCAGAGGAGTTTAGGGAAGTCCAAGAAGAGGCTTTGGGTGGCCACAGGAAGCATAGATCAATGGAGGAATTTACAATAAAGCCCTTGTCGCCTACTAAGGAACGCAGGTTTGGGAGCCTAAGGTTTATGGCTTGTGTTGGAGGGGTTGATTGAATGAAGGATTGAATTGTTTGGATATGCAATGTAATTTCTGATTTGTTCTTCTTTGAAAAAATGGATTTGAATTGGTCTTTGAGATGTAATTTGATGGAATTTGATGGGTTTTGTGAAATTTATCTAATTATTTTTGGGAAGTAAAGTTTGTGTTAACATTAGAATTCAAATTAGTAAGAGCATAATGTAAATTTAATTTGGATTTTTTAAAATGAAGAAATTTTATATTGTGCGAGCATAATTTTTTATTTTATTTATTTGTGAGGGGAAGGGAAGAGAATTTTCCATAACTAAGCAAAAAAGTTTATACAAATCATTTGAATAAAATTAATGATAATGACTATGATGAGAAATTAAAAAAAACAAATAAAATTGTGAAATTTACAAATAAATCCTTGAAAATTTTCTTATTAAAAAAACAATATTCATATAAAAAAAAAACTATTGGCTAAAGCATAACTTCCAACCATACAAATTCCCACAACCTACAAGGAATCATTATCATTGTAATTTATACATATTAAATGCTCATAGTTTTTGAAATTTGGGTGAGATTGCAATGACTTTTGCTTGTTATATAGTTTTTTTATTGTAGAAAGGTGAACACAAAGACTCGGTCTTACTCTTACTACTATTTCGTTTGAGACGGCTATCTTATTGATTTCTAAAATAATTTTTTAACAAAAAAAAAAAAAAAATTGAACTAGAAACTTTTGCACGAAAAAGTGCTTTTGAAAGCATCAAGAAAGCTCTCTTAAACAAATCTTAAGGCTTCGTTTGGGACGATTTTCTTACTATTTAAAATAGCTTTCTAATTTTTTTACTAGAAAACTGCTCTAAGAAAATCGTCCTAAACGAAACCTAAATCTAATCATTTCAAGGAAATGATAAGGACATCCCACATAAAATACAAATAAAGTCTCTATCCCTTCTCTAAAAGCAATTAATGGAAAAGCATCCATACAATAGATGATGACTTTCATACAATCCAAGACCTTACCAACCACAGTTAACAATATTAGTGCAACCATATTGAATTATTTATGATCCACTAGTGCTTGATGCTAAACTTTGACCCATTATAAGGCATGAGTTGGCAATTCTACAGGTTACCTAGTTTTAAATTATTCTAAGGTCTCATTTGGGGTGGCTTTTTTAATGCTTCTTAAAACAACTTTTTAATAAAAAAATTAAAAAAATTGTACTGAAAAGCTGTTTTAAGAATAGAAAGAAAGCCACTCCAAACGAAGCCTAAGAATAAAAGAAATTGTTTATTATGCTACATAATATTGTTGAAAATAGATAGGAAAAAAAAAAGCACTAGTTTTCTTGGACTAGGCTTATGTTAATTGGTGGGTTACATTATGTGAGATGTTGTAGACCCTTACCAAAAGATTTACACTTCATTTAGCACAAATTTTTTACTATTTTCTACAATAGCTTATGGTACAAAAACTTCTTAAAAGCAATGGCCAAAAGCTGTCTGAAACGAAGACTTAATAATTGTCCTAAAAAAACTATTTTTAATATTGATTTGAAAATTTACTATCATTACCATTAGTATTACTATTGTATCATCATCATCATCATTCTTCTTCTTTAATGATTTTTTTTTACAACTCTTTTTGATCAATAGCATAAAACTCATCATAAATCTAATAAAATATTCCTGAGGAAAGTACTAAAACAGAACCATCCAATTGATCAAACATGCCTGAGGCCATGATTTGCATAATCTCAAATATTGTGTATTCACTATATGAAATCTGAAGGTCAAATAAACAATATATTGCTGAAAAACTATGAACAAAACTTTTACTTAGATTTTTCACTACAACAACAACAATATCAAGTTTTTGTCCAACTATGTTGGCTCGAATACATGAATCATTTTTCTCTATTGTGTTCTGTTAAAAGTTAAATTCTCGTTTAAATCTAATTTAGTAACATCAGCTACAGACTGGGATCTATTTCAACACATTGACCTATTGAAGATGAAGAGCCATCATTGAAACAACTACTGGTCAAGCTAGAAGGAACCCTAAGTCCAACTGCCTGGCCAACTACTGACAGCCATGAAACCAAGTAATTAGCAGCAGAAGGGTTTCCTTGTAGCAACTTCATCCAATCACTAGTTCCACATGGGTGTAACATGTACCAAGGTTGATGCAAATAGGGGTGCTCCTGTAAGTTCCATAAAGGACTCCTTCAAATTCTTTTGCAATGATTATTGTCATTTTGCTACTAATTGTACTGCTTAGCTCCACCCTACTCTCATACTTTGGAGGCTATAGCTAAGGGCGAGAACGAAGGAATATAAATAATAGAAAATTTTCAAAATAGTCCCCAAATTATTCGTGTATGGTTAATTTAGTCTCAGAATATCATATTGCTCTAATTTAGTCCCTTCACTATACTAAATTGATCCAAAATAATCCCTTATGTTGTAATTGTAATATAAAATTGATCAGTTTAGTCCCCTAACCAAATTGATCCCAATTTAGCCCCGAAGGGACCATTTTGAATCAATTTTGTATGATCAATGAACTATATTGGAGCAACATTAGACTTTGGGACTAAAACGATCATAAACGAATAATCGGATGACTATTTTGAAATTTGACCCAATAACAAAAAAAATCCCAAAGTAGTCCTCAAACTATAGAATAAATATTACTTTTTGGTTATACTGGAGATAGATTCTTTAAAATCAGAAATTATGCAAATGATTCTTCTTAGATTTCGTTTGGGACGACTTTCTTACTACTTTTTAAAGCAGCTTTTTAGTACAACAAATAAATTTTTCATACTAAAAAACTGTTTTAAGAAGCAGTAAAAAAATCATACCAAATGAAGCCTTAATGTTAGACATTTACTTTTAATTGATGTTCAGTATTTCTAGTTGGAAAGTAAAAGACAGAAAATAATGTAGGGAAGAGAATGAAGATTGAAATACCTCGAATGTAATGAATGTCCATTTTGATTCCCGTATAAGTTTCAGTGAGTATTCAGGCAGGTCTTTTTGGATGTCGTCCAAGTCTAGAGGCTGTCCATCTACATAAATTAGAAAGCATGGATTTTCAAACTTGATATAAAGCACTTGAATTTTAGATGAAAGATTTGAAAAAACCTGTACCATATTTGTGTCCGTGAAAATAAAGAACTGGATTCCTGTAAGAAAAGCTGTATATGATATGGAAGTCATAGGCGTGAATCACACTGCTGGGAACCTGAACCTGGGAGGATAAAAATGTAAGTATTGCATGAATGCTTATAGAAACATCTTCAGGATACAAGCACGAAGTAGTTTGGTATGTGATTGAAGTGAGAAATAGAAAAGGAATCCAGTTGTTTAGGTGGATTTGAAAACTGGACCTGAATACAAAACACCATCTAAAGCATCAATGTATATCAATCAATAAGACGCTACAAGAAGAAAAGGGAACTGTTACGGTTCAGCCCAAATCGGTCCAGGAGGGGCCGGTTTAGACGTATAGGAGGCGGACTAAGCCTCCTCCTCTAAAGCCCACCGCCTAAGCATGTGGGCCCCACCTCCTTGGGCTGCAATAGGAGATAGAGAGAGGGCGGGCGGTTTAAGCAAGAGGAGTGCAATTTGAAATTAATTTATATTAGGAAGCTTTTTATTAGGAAGGATTATATTTAAAAAACATGAGAGACTAGGTTTAGGGCATGCATGAATTAGAGGTGTTCTCTTGGAGTCTTCTTGGTGTCTTGGGCTCTAGATCCAAAATCTAGAGATTGGGAGAGACGATCCTCTCGAATTGAGGATCAATTTTATCTTGCTTGGAGTTTATTTTGCTTTGTTTCTACTATTGCAATCTATCGTTCTTAAATTGATTTCCTCCATATTTATGTTTTTCTCGTTGTTTTGGCCAATTATTGCTAGGGTTACTTGCGAACTCAAGTATTTCCCTTGGATTACTTGCAAACTCAAGCATTTCCTATCAGGAACACAATTGGAACAATATAGAAAATAATTTACAAGAATGGAACACCGAGCAAAGGGCTTCCTATTTAAGGTTGAAGCCTCTGCTCCAGGTATTTATGGCTGTACTATAAGGAAAACAGTAGACCTAACAAGTAAGCTAAAAGAAAAAAAAATTGCTGGAAGACAGATGTGAAAGTTGGACATTTCAGTTACAGCATCATACCACAGTGGCACTATCTACTGGCTGTTCTTCTTGAAAGGGGTCTTGACTGCTCACAAGTTCCTATAGACAATTGCTTTTATAGGTCAGATCGAACATTTTTATATAACCAGCTACTTATTTCCATCACATTATAAAGATATCATGTCAGTTACAAACCTTGCTTGACTTAATATGGTATACATTCTCAAGAGAAAGGTAGCCTTCCTGCTAACAAAAAATATTAATAATGGGAGAGAAAGAAGGCATAAATAGATAATTGGGCTAAAAGCAGTGGAGGTGGTTAAAATATCACCGACATTACATGAAATACCAGTAGGTATCCTTTTAAAAGGTATCCAAGTCCAATTTGGAAGAGTAGTATTTGCAGTCTGCCATAGTTCACAAAGTGACTTTGCGGCAACATAAAAATCATCTGCGGAGAGAGATCCATCGCATATACTCTGGTCACCCATTTGCAGTGCAGCGCCTGCTTAAAATTAAAGCGTAGCCAGATTCAGTCAAGAAGGTTCCTCATGCAAGACGTGGAAATTATGACAGCACAGCCAGAACAGGTCAGATGACTTGTATTTCCTGAAGAAATCGCCATCCCAAATTACAGAAAGACAAAAATTCAACTCTTCACGCTGCAAAGATGTAAGCCATTGTACAATATTTTCCCTCAGGGTTGTTTCATAATATTGCAGATTGTCTTAGTATCTAAAAATTTTAATAAAAACCTAAAGTGCAATGTAAAAAATAATGCAACAAATAGAGCAAAATTTCAAAGAAAATAAACTCTTAGACAAAAACAACTCCTAACCATCAAACCCCCAAAAAAAAAGATGGAATCCAATTCAGCAGAAAGATCCATGCCTTTTTTTTTTGGTACTAGAAATTAACGAGAATAATTAATGATACAAAAGTAATATACATGTTAGAAACTTCACAAAATCAAAAGAAATCTAGATTATAGCAAATACAATAAAACAGGATCTCACCTTCAAGCGAAAATAGCATAGAAAAATAAGAAGAAAGATCAGAAAAAAATGAAAAATATGGTAAAGAAGTAAATAAAAAAAATCTCTCACATTGTTATCTGAAGATGGGCCTCTACCAAAGTTCTTCAAGTTTCAAATTTGATTAATATTAAAATTCTTAAAGAGAAAAGACATCTTAGAAATGCATAGGAAAACTTATTAAGCCATAGATATATTTTTTAAAGCCTCAGAACCTTAGTTATAAACACAAAATATAAACAAACAAAAGCCAAGAAAGCATCCGCTAAAAAGGAGAAATCTACTTCAACAAAAATTGATTGCTTTGTCTACCGCAGATGCTTAATATGTCGCCGCATAGAGTTATGCAACCCTAGAAATTAGCCTGGCCTAAAACCCATACAACATTCATAGACCAAACACATTGAGATCCTTCAGCACTTTATTCAAGAAAATGTATCTTGAGGTAATGAGATATTGAATTCATTGGCAATAGACATCAATTAGCAAACATCACACAACTTCTACTCAATCTGGATTGCATTATCCAGGTGCTTGAAATTTTATATTGGCTAATATAAAAAATTTATATAATTATGCAGTTTAGAACCATTCCCTAGAAATTCATTTATCTTACATATGATTTATAATCATATCTACAATCCACCTCTTGGTATAGACTTTGCATGTGATCTATGAATCCCACATATGAACCAACTCTCTGAATTTTGCTATATTAATAACCTAACCATATTTAAGATGATTCAAACTTGATCCTGATCGTGCATAAGATCACCAATCGTACATGTGATTGACAATTTCTAACCAATATGGAAAAGTTATTTAGCCTTTTGGAGACATTAAAACGTATATGTTTGTGATCATTTGAAAGGTACGAGGTTGCTTTTGCTTTATATATACTACTCATTTCACTCTCTCCTCCATCAACAAAATTTGGATTGTTGCTTGTTTGATTGTTTTCTCACCTTTTTGAGATGTCAAAAGAAAGAAAAATAATTATATATATTTTTTGGATTTTTTAATATCATATCAATGCACCTTCTTTATTATAAACTCTTCTTTTATTAATGAAAATCTGCAATTTTACAAATGTTATTATTTATATATCACATTCTGAAGGAGAGCTTAATTCACGAATGCAATCTATCAACATATGTTTTCCATTGTAAAAAAGGGGAAATTTTACTAACTACTATGAGGCTAAAAAACTTTATTACTAGTTTTGATGATGAAAGCCGCATATTGGAAAATTAATAATGGTTATAATAAGTATAGGATTTACTAAAGACCATGGACACAAGTTTCAAAGCTCAAATAAGGAAAATGCTAATCCTGAAGTACATAAAAAAGAACTCCTAACTTTGAAATATCTCTTTCAATTTTATTTATCTTATAAAATATAAGATATGTTGAAACATGGACACACCAACACACACTAAGGGGCTGTTTGGTAGCACCCAGGATTTGATTTAAGTAGGATTTCGCAAATTCACTAAATCCAGATTTCGAAAATCTTGAGGGGCCTAAATCCTGAAAACTATTGGGTAACAATCATGATAAATCCTATTAAATCTCGTGTGACTGTTTGGCTATAGAAAAGGATTTAACGAGTGGACTCTTCCTCTCGAGACGACGTATTTCGTAACTCCGGCAAAAAATTGGATTTCATAAATCTGGGATTTAGCACGAAAAGGCGGAATTTCATGTCTACGGGGGCTTTCATTTGCTGTGAGATTTGATTTTACATTTTAGGCCATTTGGCTGGATTTCGCTCAATCCAGCCTAAATCCTGCTACCAAACAGCAGCTAAAAAGAACCAAAATCATATATATTATGCACCAGAGTTACTTAATAATTACTATACAAAAAGATAAGGGGACCTAATGAGAAATGGAGAATCATGAGGGATATTGTAGTGATTTGGTAAACAAATCTCTTCAGCAGAATTTTGAATGCTAAGAGAATGTCAAATAAGCAGAAAAGAAAACACAAGAAAACACTGTCACCATAATTAAGAGCAAGGGAGATGTTCAAGAATGTGTTAACTATAAGAGAATTAAGCTTACGATTTATACAATGAAGCTATGAAAATGGGTAACATAACATAAAATTAAAAAATTACATCAATTTTAAAAAACTAATTTGATTTTAAACCATTAAGATCAACTATGAAAGTAATTACAACAATCAATACAATTAATGGAGACGAATAGAGAACAAATAAAAAATCTTCATATATTTTTATCCCAAATCAACGGAACATATAATCAAATAGTTTCTCCAGCTGCTCACTATCCTCCGATTTCTACGTTCATCTCAATTAAACCATCAAAAGACAACATCAAAAAACCATTTGAGACTTTGAGTTAAACAGATAAACTGGGGAAGCATTGACGACAATTGGGAATAGGATGGTTCACCTGTGGCTGCGGTGGGGGCTACCACGGCAATGGATGTCGGCGACAACGTCGAAGAGAGTAACTACCGGAGAAGCTTGCAATGGCTGCGGAGGAGGAGAGAGTTTGGAGAGGCGAAGAGGAGATGGGCGGTCGGAAGAGACGAGCGGAGACGAAGACAGCCAACCCGTAAGGGTAAAGACTATAAACAGAAAGCGGTCTCCCTTAGGTTTTGGGAGATTTACCAAAATGCCACAAAATTTTTAATTATTTACAAATACTAACATTTAAATATTTATATTTATTTATATATTACTATAAACTTTAAATCATCTCAAAAAAATATTAAGATCAAATTATATAAAGATATAAATTTTATATTATATGTAGACTATAATCCTTTATTTTCATATTTTCTATTATGTAAAATTTATATTATAAAGGTCAATTTATTTTCTTATTTTCTTTTATATAAATAATGAATAACTCATAAATTCACTTAAGTATTTAAATATTTTCCTCAATAAATCCAATTTATTATTTAGTATATCATAAAACTAATTTACTTTGCATATAACTAAGATTTTAAATAATAATTTTTATAGAAATTGCTCTCTTGGCATTCTTAAATATCATAATAATTTGAATTTAAATAAATTTTTTGTATTATGTTATTTTAATTTTATCTTTTAAATCACAACTTTAAATATTTTTAATTTAATTATTTTTTTATTAATTTAAATGAAGCTTCTTATAAATTAAATCCGAGAATTTATAAAATCTTTACTTGACATAATTTAAATATTATTTAGACTTTATCATTCTTGATCTAGAAAATTTAAAAACATTCAATAAATAAATTAGAACAACCAATTTAAAAAAAATATGGTTTCTCATATCTATATAAACAATAAAATAAGATTTTTAAATAACAACAATAAATCTATCAAAGCAAAAATCCTTGCATTCACATGCTTTTCCTTCACTCGCCCCTCGCCACTAATGTCTTTGGCTTCGTTTGGGATAAGTTTTCTACTGCTTTTTTAAATAACTTTTTAGCACAAAAATTTATTGAAACTAAAATTTTCTGTACTAGAAAATTGTTTCAGAAATCAATAAAAAAACTGCCCCAAACGAAGCCTACATCTTCTTGGTGCAACTCTTTTTCTGTTCCACCATTTCTCTCTTTCCCTCCCACCCTGTCGGATTCATTTAGCTTCATGATAAATAAACATTATTATTGATAACATACACTACTTCACATATTTTATATTCAACTTTATCATATATGATTGTTGATCATACTTTTATAAGCTTATATTTCTCCACACATTGAAAAAATATTTATTGAAAGAAGAATATCAGAGTGTTTGGTGAAAAGGAAGCTTTATGAGACAAATGATGCTCATGAGCTTGTATTGTGGCAAATGGAGGTCTTTACCAAAGCATAAAATGAAGTCATAAGCAGCAGCAATTGATAACAAATAACAAGTGATAATTTGATATTGTTGGACCAAATAAAGACCATGTCTTGAGAATTTCTAAGTGCTGGGAAAAAATAAGTTGGAGAGAATTGTTTACTTTCATTTGTAGTTGAAGCAAAATTATTCTATTTGGATACAAACAACGTTCGAAAACGAATCAGAACGCATCACGTCACCCGTTTGTTGTTTATTACGACTAAGTACCAAATGATGTGGTACATTATGATATCCGATATATGCACAGAATAATTTTTTGTAGTTTAAACGGCTAAGGGAGACGTTTGGTTTACATAGCTAAGAGTAGAAGTGTAAGTCCGAGCTAGCTCAAGGTCAACTCGAGAATAATTTGAAAGCTTAGCTCAATAAACTAATCTGCCAAACTTGAGTCAACCTCAACTCAACTAATTAGCTCGCAAGTCATATTGTTTAAAATATATAAATAAAAATACACTGAAAAGGACATTAGAATTTCAAATTTTCAAATATAAAACTATTCAAACTATTTAAAAACCACATCTCACTTTCTTATATCAATTCTTTTTATAATTTCATTAAAAGTCGGCTTATGAACGAGCTCGAACTCGATTAATTAATCAATATCAAGATCAAGCTGGTATGAATCAAACTCAACTAAACTCATTTACAACTTACAGACCCTAAAAAAAAAACAATAGGATAAGTTAAAGTCACAAACTTTTTATTTACAAAATATTGTGGTCAAATGAACACAGAAATCTATTTGATTCAGAAAGAAAAGGCGAAAAGCAGCTTCCGTCTCTTACAAATCACCATTTTCAGGATAGGAAGCTTGGTCAGGGCCTGAGGGGAAGGACGGAGGAGTTCCAGGAGGAATACAAGCAGCTCCCTTCTCTCCAGCATATCTGCATAAGCTTTCTGCTTCCATTAAAATTTCATCAAGATCTATTTTTCCACTGAGCTCATTAACGAACTTCAGAAGCGTATCGAAGTCCATGCGCTCTGTATAGATTTGCCTGCGGTATTTTTTCAGGATGGCGACGCAGATGTATAAGTGGAAATGTTCTGAAATGTAGTGGGTCCATAATACCTCCCACAGGCACAGTAACTTTTGGTACTCAAATTCCCTGAAAAGAGGAGAACCACATGATCTGGATTGAGTAGATGAGAATTGATATTAACAGTTTTATAATGGATGAAAACTTGGAACATCTAAGCTTCGGTTGGGACGACTTTTTTACTGCTTCTTAAAGCAGATTTCTAATACAAAAGTTTTATTTTTTGTACTAAAAAGCTTATTTAAGAAGCTGTAACCTTTTTTTTTTTTTTTCCAGTGGGAGGTATCATAATAAAATGGAGATTTACTATCTTAAGCTCTATTCAAGATTGTATTAGTTGTGAGCTGCAAAATGTTGATGGTAGGCTGAAAATGATTTTGGTGGTCTTTCTTAAGATTGAGAATGTGATGTTTTTTTTGTAATGTTTTGATCCCAGGTCATGAAATAGGAGTGGTTAAGATAGAATGTGAGAGACACATAAGGCCTTCTCCAGTCGAACGTTAAATATGTGTATGGCGTCGTTTGGTAGCTCCAGTCGAACACCAAACTTTCCGCTATTTGGTTGCGGGTGAACAGTGCGACACCAATATTGGTGTCGCACGATTCACCCGCTATACGTTTTTTTTAATATAAATATATGATTAAAAATATATAAAATAAAGTATCGAAAAGAATATACTATGAATATTCTTTTTTTGTTAAAAAATGGGGTTCAATTGGAGACGAATTTCTGCATTTTGATGTATTACTGCATTTTGGAGTGAAAATTGAGTTTTTCGGTTGCCCTAATAGGACAACTCAGTAGGGCAGGCCCAAGCCAGAGGGAGAACATACACTTGGTGTTCCCAAACAACGATACGCCCATCGGTACATTGCTAAGTCACTGGTAACTATATATATAAAGCAGCTGAACAGTGCCAAACTTAAAAGGAAGTTAATCACACTAATAATTGAGCTAATATGATGCTTACCGTTTAAATTGAATGAGAATCCAACGAAAACAGTAGTAGTAATTTGAGCAATCTGCTTGAACAAAGTAATCATGCAATGGGCGATCAAGAAGCTCCACCAACTGAAAAGAGGGAGAAATTTGAATGAATGATAAAATAAAAATACGCCTCAGCACTTCAGCATTGTATTAGATTTAAAATATTAAAAAAAAAACTGTTTATCAGCAACACTGACTACAGTAATAAACAGACTTAAAAGGATCACGGCACCTCTTTCATTCAAATGAATAAACAATTCAGGTAACTTCATATGATAAATGATATTGGGAGAAATTTAGTTATCTCACCACTGTTCAACATGATTCCATATTCAATCTAATGTTGCCTAACACTAGGAGTGCAAACGAGTCAAGCCGACTCGCGAGCCTGTTCAAATTGGACTCGTTAATGAGCTCGCAAGCTGAGCTTATCGAGTTTCGAGCTTGAGCGGATTTTGGAGCTCGTTGGATTATTGAGCTCGAGTTCGATCAAGATGAAGCTCAACTTGATTACTCGACGAGTGGCTCGAGTGCAAAAGGCGGAAGCACGGGAGCAACAGCTCTAGCGTAGATGCTCGGGCTGCCGGGAGCGGTCACGTTAAACCGCGGAAGCAAAAGCGAGATCAGAGAAGGAAGAGAGTCTTACACCTCGCGAGCTCACATCCATTGCCACAAGCCGAGCTCAAGCAAGCCATTTGAGCTCGCAATCTGGCCGACAAGCCTAGCTCGAGTTAAGTATGACTCGAGCTTGAGCTCGACTCATTTGCAACCTACCTAACACTCTTGGGGCCTCCTTGTATGGATAAATTTCCAATTTCCAATTTCCATTTCTCATGAAGCATATGATTGACTATTTCAACAATCACAAACATCAAACAATTATTCTCATGTTGTCTCTTCCTTTGTATCTATAGCAATTATTTCTATTTACATGTTTTGAGTTTTAAATTCAATTTTCTCTTCTCATATGATACATAATCACCACCTATTTTCATCTATTCACAATTATTATCTACCACATGTCATTGTTGTTGATGGTTCCCCCCTCTATTGCTAGAAATGGCTTTGTAAATCCCTTTAAACCTCTCTTTTAGATATTTATATGTCTCACATTTTTCTATCAATTTATCATCTATTCATTGTCATACAAAAACTCATAATTTATAGTAACATTTTATCCCTCTCAACGTGCCTTTGAAGATCTCAACTCAAGTAAGTTTATTAGTGGAGGTATTGAAGCCTACAATATATATTAATTATTAATGTTCATTCTATCCTCTCTTACACCACTACTTTATATCATTGGCATGTTATAATGCACAAACACTTCTCCTCAAAAAGGTAAGCAATGTCTGACGCGTATTAAAAATGACACGCATTCCACGCCTTCGACATGTGTCTGATATATTGAAGATGTGTCCGGTTAAAAAAATATCAAACAAAAATTGGACAAGGTTATTTGACACACGTGTCTTAAATATTTAGTGAAAAAAATGAATATAATTTCTTGTATTTCAATTTTTTATTTATTAAAAAAATATAAACTAATTTTTTATTTTCCCACCACGACCCTAAATCAATATCTCGCACTAAATACATCATTCCCCGAACATTTTCATTTTCATCTCTCCTCTCGATGTTTGACAAACGACATCGGCACCTGACTTTCGACGCTCTAATATTAATCATTTTAATCATAAATCTTAATTAAATGACTTATTATTTCATAATTATTCATAATACTCTGTTTATTCAATTTCTATACACTTTTTAAGATATTAAATTATAATACATGTTCAGCCCGTATTTGTGACCTATATTTTCAATAATTGACATATCTCATGTTCGTGTTGTATCGTGTTCGCATCGCCATGTCCGTATCGTGTCGTATGTGCGCACATAGTTGACATGGTCTTTTGTTTAAGAACCAATGAGAATGTGGATGGAAATCATATGTCAATCATCAAACATTCTGCACATCATGCCTCATGCAGTCATTCTGTTAAGGCAGTTAGTTTGCATTCTTTTACCAGCAATGATGTTAAACCAGGTTCCTAAGTGCTGGATAAGATCATTAGGTCCACTACTACGTCCTTTGAGATGTTCTATTATGCAAGACATTATAGTGTGGGAAGAAAATGTGTGCATAGATCTCAACTCTACCCTTCATTTGAATCTTGATGAATTTAATTTACACGAAAACAAGACACAATAATTGCTCCATGAGGATCCCTAATGAATGTCCGTGTGGTAGGGAAATTAAGAAAAACATTTGATGAAGTCCTAGCTGGCAAGATTGCAGTGACCATCAGGCATTAGAACGTCTTCATCCTAATTGCAAGGTTCAGGTGACTTGATTGCAACCATTTAAACTAAGGGGAGAATACATGAAAACCACTTAAACAAGCAACATGACTTTCTAATAAAGAGCTACAGATACGTATGAGTATTGAGTAGGTAACTAGCCTACTTGCTTCTTGTCAACTTGCCACATCCATCCCTATACATTCATTCTTTCCTTATTTTCTCTCTCCTTCTATGATTTTGGGATTGAGTTATTATCACAATACAAGTGCATTCTTTATTTTCTCCCTCTTCTTATCTTCATCTCACAAGTCTGGAACAATTGCCATGACCTTATGAGCCTGATTGATTTCCAACATGTGGTAAAAAACTATTCATAGTTAAATTTATGGAATGAGTAAGAAAATCAATATTGCTGTATGAAATAATAAAAAGAGAAAATATTTTGGTCATTTTATAACATCCATATAAGTAGATAAACATACCTACACATTTTGACAAAGACACTTAATAAGGTTAAACTTAAGAGAAGAATTACAACAACCAAAAGTTGATCCACCAAAAAACATATTATCCGTTTTAGAATCCAAAATTTCCCTGTAAAATGTTAAGTTGCAAATCACGAAGTACTAAATTTTCAATAGCATCATAAAGCTTCTTTCTCTCTTTCAAACATAGCCTAACAGTTATGAACGTGATAATGGCAATTTTTTATGTGCTCTGAACTTCCTTATTGTTGTTATTCTAGTATGGAGTTATATAAAAGCCATATATAACTCGCAAAGTTAAAAAATGTAGCTTCGGCCCCTTTATTATTGGTACTCTTAGTTGGCATATCTTTCACAAATTTTCTTTAGCATTTTCTGAAATCAATAAATCAACAACTTCCATTGCCTTCACAACAAAGTAGCATGCACAGCAATCATTAACCATTCACAAGATTACCTTCATTCTCCTTGCAAACAAAATCCAAGTTATACATACAAGATTTGACCATCTAGCATAAAAAAATAGAAAAACTAACTAACAAATGCTGCACCGCATTCCTACACTGGAAATAACAATAAAGGAATCCTCATTGGTAATGTTGTAATATCAACTTTAGACATGCTTGGATGGCAACATATATGAAAGTTGAAAAGAAGAAGTGCAAAGATAGGACAAAACGTTCATCTTTGAAGTAACAATAGCAAAGCCACAGAATATTAGGTTTATATAGAAGAAAAGCGCAGGACAACCAGATTACTTCTGGGCCTCCTAAGAATCATATTAATGACCGAGAATAGCCATGAATACCTTAGACAGGGCAAAAAGTTGGGAGTGCATGCCACTTTGGTCACGGTTGAAGTTTGGCCCTAGGCGTTCCATCAGCGCGACAAAACACCAGAACGATTCTGACTCGTTCTCTATCACAAACAATATGGGTGATAAAAGATCACTCATTCCCTGTAGTCAGAAAATAGGTTAAAGAATTTAAGGTAAGCAATTCAGCTTATATTTACATGAAAATAAAAGAAATCATGATCACTTAAGAGGGATTCCATTAAAAAAAAAAAAGAGGGATCCCATTAAATTATAAAAGTTGAACATCACTTTTTAGTGCTTATGCTTCTGTAGAAAATTTGTGGAAATTATAAATATGTCAAAATAGTTGAGCGGTATCTTTTACATATACAAAGAGCAAGTTTGGATAAATCAAATGATAGCATCAGTTTACTGGGAAACCAAATCAGGGCTTAAAAAGTTACTACCCTTTATGGATATTTTGGTATCCTCATAAAGCCAAGCCAGTTCCTTTAGATGTATAAATAAGCATAAATGTAGAACGCAAACTACAAGTGATAGTGACCTGCTCCGCATCTAGATAACATATACTTATTTATATCGCTCAGGTCAATGAAGGCCAAACTATACTGGTTTCTAAGACAAATCAATTCTAGAGTTAACATAGATAGATGTACGGTTTCAACAAAACAAATTAAATCTATAATACAAACAGGCATGTAGAAACTAAATACAAATTACAAGTTATACATATTTTAATGATAAAAAGATCAAAATGGTCCCTTGACTCTTTATGAAGGATCAAAATAGTCTCAAACTATATTAAAATATATTTTTGGTCCCTCAAGTTCTTAAAAAGGAACCAAAATAATTCCATGGATGGACTATTTTAGTTCATTTTTAAAGAACTAAGAGATCAAAATAGTCTTTTAATATAGTTGGGGATCATTTCGATTTTTCATAAAGATTCAAAGGATTATTTTGATCCTCTTATCTTTTCTAAGATGGTCATTGAGCATTAATCAACTAGCAATTTATTTAAACTACACATTGAAGCAACAAATATATATGGTAACTTTCAACTAAACAAAATCAAGATTGCATTTAAAACACCAAAAACACAGTTTGAATGTGTGTGTTTTTTGGAGAAAGTGTTGAATTATGTTTTGTTATGTTTGCATATATGCATCTAGCATTGATATCGAATTAAGTTCAAAAAATTTTAGCCCGACTCAAAATCAAAATTTTTATTCTAGCCGACTCAAAATCAAAATTATTTTTAGTCGAGCCGTCTTGACTCAAAATGATTAACTTATATCAAGTTTGACTTAAATTTTATTTTTAATTAACTATATATATAAATATAAATCTCAAACTATGTTTATATATATTATTTTACATAAATTATATATTTTATATGAATATGTATTTCAAACCGGATTTCAAGTAGATTCGAGATATTTGACCTATTTGGAGCAATCTAAAAATCTATTTCAAGTTTGACCTGGAGCTCTAAATTGATTCAAGTTGATTTCGAATGAGTCTCAAGTTTTTTTTTTTTTTTTTTTTTTTGAAGGAAATGAAATGATGCTACTGCAATCAAACCCACCCATATGTACTCTTTGCTAGCGAATCAGAGTATAAATTCAAGAGTTGCTCAATTGGTAAATGCAGAAAAAATGAGGTTTATATTTTATTTAACAATAGTATATACTATTACTAACATAATTACTCTTGGAAGCTGCTTGCAGAAAAAGGATGTTTAATTCTATCAGATTAACCCTCGTTGGAAGCAACCCCAAGTTGGGAAGTAATAAAGATTAACCCTCCATAGGATCACGCTCTTAAAAACCAATATTTTCATCACAAAATAGATCAATGATGCAGATTTCCAACTCACCTGACAATAACCTAAATCAAAATTATAAAATGAGTATGTCAGCAATATATCATGTAGAAGCTTCACATGTGGATTATCATCTCCATCATAATATGCGACAGATCTGTCTGTTCTAACCTTGAAGAATGAAGAAAGTAAAATCATTAAAATAAAATATTTGAAACAGTTAATAAAAATACTTTAGAGACTCCAAATCTTGAAAAGAATGAAATAACAAAATAATATAGTTTCTCATTACCACGTCCTTTTCAATAAGTCCCCTTCTTTCTCTAAACTTGCTAAATCTCTTGGCTTGGGTCGTTGAGATACTCTGCACGATGTATAAAGATAATAGATGGAACAGCCAAACTAGAAATGCGCTTTGATAAGGTTAAATCAATTACATATTTCCATGCTGACGATCAGATATTAATATACTAGAAGTTGCTACAATAATCAAAGACGTCTTCAAAATGATTTTCAACGGTGTAAACAGAGCAGCAGATGATAAATGCAGATAAAATGATGCAAACTTGGATATAATTAATGACCCGCATTAACTTATTGGAGAATTGCGTTCAGTATTGATGTGATTTATAGGTATGACAATACTACTGGCAGAAGAAAAACGAGCAACGCATATAGAAAAAAAAAACCATTGTGTATTTTTTTTTAAATCATGTTTAGTCTTCCTTAAAAGAAAAATAATTGGCATTGCTTTCAGAAAGTGAGATGATTAAAAATTCAAAATAAGATCCCTTATCAAAGTTTTAGTAGGAGAAGGTTTTTAATGGGTTATAGTTTAACTTATTCTGAACATTATATACATATATTTGTCGCATATTGTTCCATCTATATTGCTTGGCATAATATACACAATAAATCAGTAGATAGGCACAAGTTGAAAGCTCTAGGTTGTTCGTCAGCAAACAAACTTCCATCCACCATGTGCACAACACCTAATGGGAAACAATTGCCATACCAAACAAAAACAAAAAACCCATCATTGACTAGTTGTAGAATTACATGCAATATTGATGTGCTTTCTTTATAAAATAATACATGCATCCTGATAAGAAAAATAAATTTGTTAAGCTTTTAAAGAACTATGTAGATTAAAATAAGAACCCTACAGCTGCCGATTTTAGTCAGAAAGTGTGAAAAATGGGTTATATTTTTGAATGTCAAAACACCTAGTCGGAACATATTCAGTTATGGCATTGCCAACATCCCTATTTTGCATATTTTATTATCAACATAGCTTCGCATAATATATACATCAAATATGTAACTCAATCAGAGGGCAGGCATAAGTTGGAAGTTCAAGATCATTTGCAAAGCACCAAATTTTGAGATCATAACTGAGCGTCTTAAAATCTGCAATACAGCAGCATTTCATTGAGAGTAATCATTTTGAGGAAGCATTAATTGCTAAGCCATTCTTACCTAAAACTAATTAATTAAATAGCTTTGTATTTATGCAAAGCTCATAGGGAGTATTTCAGACCATCTAAGAAGTCATTTTAACTACAGACTCTAAAATAATCATTGCATGTGATCAAAAAATTTGATATAAAATTTCCCTGATATTTTTCCATATAAATAAAAAGTAAACGGTCACCACAACATTCTCATTACCTTTATTCAAACTATTTAGGCTCGGTTTATGAATCTTTATATTCCATTCATTCCTATTGTGTTGCATCATGTGATTCTATTTCAAGAAAAATCTTCTTGCAAAATTCCTAACCATGTTGCCCATTGTTTGGTTCTTCTCCTTTCTAACACTTTTTTATCTATCATATTATTGATAAATCTTTTCCCCTCTATTGTATATGCCTAAATCACTTTATTTTTCAACAGCTTCTCTTCAATAAGTGCTTCTCCCACCATCCCATTAATAATCATTTCTCAATTCCAAGTCCAACTTAAAATTTTGATTGCCACTAAACTTAATTTGGCTATTAGTGATTTCGTTATTATCCAATGCTTGGATCCAAATAGCATAATCAATCTAAATTCCGTTTTAAAAAGTTTGCATTAAAGTCTCCATAGTCTACATCTATCATATAATTCTTCTTCAGAGACATCTCTCTATTTTAACCACCCAACTTTATATTGATGAAATATCCTCAATTATATCTCTTCTGCTACATAATAACTCACATATTCTAAAAATTTGACTGTTAAAACTTTTAAGAAATTCAAATAATGAGCCTTCTTAGAAAATCAAATTGATTTTCCCATACCAGAATGGTTTTTCAAAGCCTATATTTCATTATCCTCACTCATACCTTCATTGTCTAAATAAGTACTTCTCTATAATTTTCATGATACCGAACATCTTCTTTGTTCATAAATATAGGAAAAGCAATTTGATATCAATACCATACTTTATACACATGTTGACAAGATAATCCTAGGTATGACTTCTGCACTACCTAAATTGAGATGTAGAAGCTAGTAAAGTAAAATTCATTACAATGTGATGGAAACCACACGGCTTTGAGTTTATTCAGTTCTTATCAAATGTCAATCTTATACTCTCTACACGGTTCATATTCCTCAATGTTTAATTTGCAACTTCTTGAGGTTGTCATTTACCTCATGTTTGTGGATGTCTTTCTGTTGTCATATTATCAGTCTTTAGCCGATTAAGAATAGATTAACATTTTTATGTTTATTGAAGGGCTGTTTTATTATTTTTATTGAGAAAAAAACATATAAAGATTATCTAAGTTCAAATTTATGCATTTTAGCTAACAAAAAAACAACTTCAAGCCTTCAATCATTCCACGCCTCCCTCAACCTCTAAGTTGCGTGATTCAATAGCCCCTACCTTCTCTTCTTCTATTTTGACGGCCCCTCTACCCTGTTATTGTTGCCTTTCCCCAACATAGCTACGTACAGGCAAAACCAACTAAAACTACTCTTGCTGTCTTTCACGTTCCATCAGAAGTCTCCCACTGCCAGATTTCTTGCTCTCCAACTGCATGCACTACTAAGATCTGAAACTTTTCACTCACATTACTGAAACTTCTATTAACGCACTATAGATGCCAGAGTAATTTTCTTCTTACATTGCCATGAAAAGAAGTTTAATAAAAAAAAAACTCAGAAGACATGAAACAGGACTATAAATAAGATGCAAACTCGTTCTAGACTCTATTTACAGCAACATTGAAGGATAATGAATTTGAAACATGCTAGAAACACTATTGTACCCCACAACAAATGATGAAGTATGCAATGGGGTTCATTTGAAAATGATCACCACTAAAAAAAGAGAAATGACAGTATAAAGCAGGACCTGCCACTGGGATTTTAAGCACTCATACTCAGACTTCTTAGCTGAAGTAAGATATTCCCTCTCTGCATATGTAGAATCATACAAGTGGTATCCCAACAAAAATTTCCAGACCTGTACAGAATTTAAAATCATGCAACCATCAAATGATAGTAATAAAGACGGAGTAGTTATATCACATCTATATAAATCTGAACTATATGATACAAACCTCTTTTCTCAGATTAGATTTGATTCCTCCATAGAATATTCGCTTCTTTAGATCATTAGAATCATTAATTCTGCCTTCAGAGTCCAAAAATGCTGCCCACTGAAGAAGATCCGGTCAATAGTCACACAATAATATACGTTGTCATCTCCAAGAAAAAAAATGGTACACAATGCATGAAGCTCATGCCAATGCAAATTCTGAGGATGGATTGATGTATGCAACCTTATCCCAATATTTAAGAGATATTGTTTCCATCTCTCAAGCCGTGACCTTGAGGACTTAATGGAGGCCACCTAACTATTGCTTTAGCCCAAATATCTCGTGACTAACTTGAGAAAATAAATACCAAAAATTCTGTCCAAAATACTTTAGTCAGATATTCCAGGCCACATATCAGATGTAGTAGTCAACCAAAAATGCAGCAAGGAATATGAATAGATTTAATCAGTTTAAAGGCTTGAGGATTTTCCAGCAGCGAAGTAGAAAATCCTTAATAACAAAATGAAAGGGCTCCATTTATTGAACATTTGTTAGATTTTCAGTCACCTGAATGTTAGTTAAGCAGCTATGGGTTCATAAGAATTACCTCCGTAAATACTTAAATCAACTTATATAGCAGAACTAGTGGAAATATAACGGAAGGATGTCGAGACATCACGGTGTGATAGGTTTTAACATCCTAGCAACACAATAATATGGGATTAGTTTAAAAAAAATAACTATAAGAACCAAAGCTGCAAGCCTGCAATGTCGAAATGGCAAGGACTAGACGAATACTTCGATATCTATCAAAGAATTGTATAAATGAAAGTACATGTTGATTCCTTCAATTATTGACAATAAAAATAAAGAGAAGAAATAAAACCTAGGTGGTGTGATCAAATGACGGATAAAATATGAAATCCAAAAAATGCATATAACAGGACACTACCAAAAGATTTCGCCCTCATTTTGCAAGGAATTTATGATCTAGTTGAAGGTTTTATAGGCACAAGCCCTTATGCTTAACTACCTCTCCTGATAACAAAAGGTTAGTCATTAAGTGTTGAATATGTGGTATATAGTAGCAGTAATTTTGGCTTAGGATTTAGATAAATTTACCACCACTAGCTTCAATTAGATGGCAGAGAGAATAGTGATGAGCTCAAACAAGATGTCATGATTTCATAATCTCGGGTTGTCATTAACTCTAATCTACTAAGTCAACATAGGTTGTCAACCAAATCTACTAATCAATAAATTCTTAGCATATAGTAGCAGTAATTTAAACTTGGGATTGAGAGAAACACCACTACTAGCCTAATGTGGATGGTTTAGAGAATGATAACCAATGCGATCAAAATCTCATGGTTCCGTCATCCCGGATTGCCATTGACTCTGATCTACTTAATCAACAGAAATAATCGACCCAACCTAACCTAAAAAGAATTCTTGTCGACAGCCATAAGTTGCATTGTCCATGAGGACCTTATAAAACTAAGAGAGATGTTTGTCTAAGAGGATAATTTTAAGTTGACCTTATCAAACTATAAACTTTGTCCTATCAAGTGCATCCAATGATTCACAAGTCGTAATAGCTTGAAACATAGGGGTACATTCACACTATGGTTGTGACCGTAATATAATGATGTCATTTTGTAGAGTCAGATAGCTCCATCATAATGGTTTTTTAATGGTGTCATTTGGCAATAAAATCACCCAGTTAGATAACTTGTGTCACATCCTTACTAAAATGAGATCTTTTTAGAGTCAACATAGTAATACACTCGACAAGTTATTAGCCCTCTGTGAGCTGACAGTAATTTCAAATTTGTAGCCATTATCAAAATGTTGCGAAACGTGGATACATATTTGCTTTAACTTTGAGCTGACAGTGATTTCAAATTTGTAGCCTATATCCACCACATAGGCTTCCTTACTATCTTGTTGCCCTCAGCAAGTGTTGAAGACATCAAAAGCCTCTCCATTCAAGTTGATGGCTCACATCAAAAGCCTCTTCTTTCAAGTTAACATTAGATAAGTACACCACCGTATCTAAATTAACTGGAAAGGATACAAGGGGAACCGCAAAGCCTGTACACTGAATCATCTGCTACCGGTCTTCTGTGGAGGAGGCATTGATTTCTCTAGGCACTGTCTTCGCAAGCTGAGATATACTAACCCAACACAATCTCCTGATAAAAGCCGCAAAGCTAATCAGCCAAGGGGAGGCTTCCTGCCATAATTCCTTCAGATGTCTACTCTCCACTACCATCCTTGGAGCAAGACAAATCTCAACCAACAAAAGCCTAGTTTCTGTGCTGGTAAGATAGTGAGATAAAGGGGTGAGAGCTTAAATGGTGATAAGAGAAGCGGGGGGAGGAAGCGATGCAAAATTAACTAGATATTAGGCTCCCATGAAATTTTCCTGTTTTTTTTCTTAACCTAAGGATCTAAATTAGTGATGATAGTTTGTTAAAGCTCTCCATCGCATAAAAACAAAGCACCACAAACACAAGATGAACACTATGACAATGATTTAAGTTCTTTCAAACACTATTTTCCATGGCGAAACAAAGCTTAAAAAGCAATAGGAATGAATATCACTTGTAGATTTATCTCCCATTTATCCCCCTTTCTAAAATGCACTTGCATCCACGTTTTGATCTCAAAGTCAATCGGTCAAAACAAGCACAAGCCATATTTGGTCAATTACTTCACTTTTCCACCTTAAGAGCGCCCAAGGGCAGACTTAACCCATAAAATGGACGTCCCTGCCCAATTTGTAATGATAAGTGATATTAAACAACAACTAATAACTCCTGCATAGACACTCCCCCAATAACGCCTATGGATAGCAATTGGTTGGGAGATTACATGTCATCCTCTCAGTAGCTAACATGTGACCATCTTGTTCTTCACCCCCAGTCTAATGCAATGAACTGCTAACGTTGCAAAGTCTGTTACATGGAAAATTTTAGGCCTTGGCAGAAGCAAAAAATCATATCTTATTCCATAAATACCTCATGTAACCATATATTATATATTTTTTAGCTTCCTATAGTCCCTAGCCTGCATTAAGCAAAGTTCGTAACAGAGAAAACTAGGATTCAAGAAACACCAAGTGTTGATGCGAAGAGGATCCACCTTCTTCACTATCAGAATTACTGTACATTCTTAATTTCCTCTCATCCTCTGTCATAATTTCTCCTTCTCCGTGATCTCTATCCTCTGAAGTAACCCCATTAGTTGAATCAATTTTAACTGTCAGGTGCAAATCTCACATCAATAGACCGCACTTACATGGATGGGGGTTACAGATATGGTAGGGTGTGTTGTTGAGATAATGATCATAAAGCAGAAAATTATAATACACATTTGGGGATAAAAAAATATTTGACGTGTAAAGCTGCTTTTAAATCAAGTTGAAGACTTGAAATTTGACAACATAAACTTTGAAGGGTGGCCTAAAGCAATGATTATTCTATATTAAAACTTGCAATTACGGTCCAAACTTCAAATAACAAAAAACAACCTATTAACCAGGTAGGGACAAGGCTGCATACACCAACCCTCTTGAAAATTGAAACATAAACTTTTTAGGATCCTCACAGGCCACATATGCCCTATCCAGGCTGACAATTTCATAGTTTCATTAAATAAAACCAACTGAAAGAAACAGCTATGCATAAGTTAGAAAATAAATCAGATAAAGCATCGAAGATTTTTCACCTAAAAAATGCAAATTTCAAAAATGAAAAGTAAATTAAATATGGACTATGTAAAAAAAATGCATGCGCTATTTTAAGATAAATAATGACCATCCAAGAATATGGGTCATTTGCAGAAACATGACCACCTGTCCGCATGACATAAGTCGTACAAACTTGCATATAAATCAATCAGCTCCAAACCATGGCACCCTAATGCCCACTGACATTATTTTAAATGCCAAAAAGATTCTACCAATAAAAGATTAATAAGAACAAAAATACGAACCTCTTCAGCGTCTAAAGGATCCTGACGGGGTTCTCCCATAGCTAGCTGAGAGTTGTCAAACTGTCAAGGAACATGTTATAATTCTATTAATTTAGTACGCAACAATCACAATATTAAAAGGCAATTTTTACATTAAAAAAAAAGCCAAGCTGATGTCTAAGGAACAAATGAGATGGCCATCACATCATTAGTCCAAATAATGACCAAAACTGACCATTTTAGTCCATATATCATCAGATTTACCTGGTACAAAGCCAACTTTGGAACTCCATGGAATGTTGTCTGGGCATTTCTCCAAATATATCAAATATTTAACATAGATCGCCAAAGCTTCGGCTGATGCCAGCATATATAAAAGTAGAAAAGTAGAAAAGTAGAAAAAAAATGAATGTAAATGCAATGTCTGGATGGAAGTGAGATAGATAGATCATTTTTTACAACTAATCTTTAATATTATCTCATTCCTACTTTTCCTTCTTCAACTATATCTAATTTTTTACCTTGTTCAGTTGAAGTTTCACAAGATTTTTTATTAGCCACTTCTGTTTCTTTCAGTAGATCCAAGGCATATATTTGTTAAGAGAAATATGCTTTATTCTGCTCTCTATTCCTAAGAATTATTTGACCTTACCAACTCTTTAAACTCAAATTCTTTATAAAGTTTTTTTCTTAATAGACTAATTTTCTCTATTATCATCACATGTGACAATTATATCGTCAAATTCTATATCATCACGTTTTATGAAGAGGGCATGATCTCCTTGGCTTTGTTTATATCCATCATTCATAGCTTTTGTGAACAAACAAAACCATGCTCTCGGAGATTGTTTAAAGTTATACAGAACGTAATTTGCACAATTTGTTCTTCCAGATACTTGATCCATATAAACTTTTCTCTTTAACATCCCAAAGTAGTAAAGCGTTTTTTACATCATACCCCTACACAGATCATCCATGATTGACTGAAGTAGAAATTAAAGTAAAGCTCATTTTATCATATATAATGTTCCTCCAGTGGCTCACAATTTTCAATCTTTTGCAAAAGTTGTGGGTGGTTCTTTGGTCACGGGATTGCATCCCTCTACATCTGTACATTTTCCTTTTCATTTACAGCAAGGCTTAGCTCCACTAAATCACCATCATATTAAGCCAAGGCTGCAATCAATTTTTTTAAGAAGAAAAAGATATCTATAAGTATGCTAGACGACTTTCTTTATCTATTGTTGGCAATTTTTCTTTGAATCACTCAAACGTGGAAGTCAATTGCAAATTATTGTTATAACAACACTAGCTTATTGACTACTCTGCTAGGATTATTAATCCTCATCAAACTGTTATAAGACTTTCCTCCTATGCAACTTACATTATACTCTTCCTAAGCATACCTTGTATGTCAATGACTTCCCGGTTTAATTACATTTCTACAATCAATCCAATTTATACTCTTTGGTAAACTTTTGCAATTGATACTACTACTGCTCCTCTTTCACTACCACATGTGGCCAAATTTTTTGTTGAAATTGGCTTTACTTTGCCTTTGAAAAGGATTTGTGGATTGGCTCAAAGTTTTTTGGAGTTTGGCAAAAGGTAGCCCTTAAAGGCATTCCCCCATATCATTCTTTTCATAAAATTTTTAAGCATAATTTCTATTATTGTGTAAGGTCCATATGGAACCAAGGAAATCAAACATTCAAGTACAATAGAGAAATTTAAATGCTCATACCCCTCATAATCCCACATTAGTTGATGCTCCATCAATAGTTCAAATATCCAATCAAACTTCGAAACCTATCAACTTTCCTTGAGATATTGAGATTGTTATTTCAACCATTTTCAGCCCTACTGAAATAGTCTCTGCATCTTCCTCTTGCAAGTCTTTGGAATTTATTTCGCCAGTTTTGAAAGTTCCCCCACTCCCTCCTCTTAATGAAGACATAGTTGACCATGATGTTATGCATCCTGAGGACTCTAATCAAAGCATTACGAGTCAATACATTCTAATGGATATGAGATTACAAATCATGTTTATCAAATGGGACTGTAATCAAATAAAAAAAATCATCACTCTCATGTTTTAATAGGATTCAAGCAAGGCAGTTCAAATGAGTTCTATTTATGTTTTGTTATTTTTTTATACTAGTGGATGTTTATTGCTTCGGCTTTATGCTTTGTGTATTTTTATTTTTGCACTTTTCTTTGTACTCTGACAATCCTTGGTAATTTTCCTTTCGTGCAATCATCATTATCTTGTTATAAGATTGAGTTATTAAAGAACAATTTAAAAAAAAATAACTATCACTTAAAATAAATTATTCATGAAATATTTTGACTAGCAGTAAAATAGTGATCATACATCATCCAGCTAACATGAGTAGTTCAAGGCAAAGAAAACTAGCGAAATTATAAGAAAGATGAATCCCCGCATATGTGCAACAACAGGAAATCAAATTTGGCCATGTAAAAAATATTGAAGCCACTCTTTAATCTTCAAAGTGAACCTATGAAAAGGAAAAAAAATTGCACATGGAGCTCCTGCTACTGCATGATCCTGAGAAGAGTTTCGGAAGCCTATTTTAAATAGATCTATATAATAAAATCATCAGAACTCTACAAGATAAGCTACATCGCATGGGATTAACATAAGACAATCAATCTTTAAGAGATACCAGATAGCAGTCATGAGAGTATAGACTTTAGATGGCAAAAGAATGGTTCAAATAGTAAGATTACTATTCAGTCTAAATAAAAACAATGCACAGCAAAATTCATGAAATATTGCATAAGCAGTGCAAAAGGCTACCTCCTCCAAAGGTTCTGAAGATACAAATAGTTTATCTGAATTCATAGTTTCAGACAGAGCTGAAGAATTATTTTCATGCTGTTTCTCATAGACGAAACCCTTGTTTTGGCTTTCCTGAAAGATCTGTGAGGTGGTTTCTCGAGCAAACTTAGTAATAAGAGAAAATTTCTCCAAGACTTGAAGTGAAATGTCACGAGCAGGATCATGATTCTTTGGCATGTGCCTCCCACTGTATTCTGAGGCACTAGAACTTTCAACATAGGAAGAACCTTCAGCTGAATATCTGGCCGTTGCATTATGTGCAGGACTGGCTTTAGAAACAGCAATAGCCCTGGGCAACTCAAGAGAGGACAAGCTTCTCTGCGTGATGACAGATAATCAAAAGGGATTTAAATTTGAGATGTCATGATAGTCAAACATTTTACATGGTATTATCCAAGGTCAGAAGTCATGCAGATATCAAACAAATGTAAGCTTCCTCCAATAAGAACATTCTCTACTTTTTATTTCACTGAAGCAGGGTTCATAGGGGAGAAAGAAGATGAAAGAAAGGCGTTGAAGAATTTATTCCTAGACAATGAACATTAACCAATATATATAGAAAATGCATCGGACTAGGCAATATATTGCAAACTTAAGATGATAAAACAAATGAAACTAGAGACTTCCTCACCATCAAATTTTCCTGCTATGTGAATCTTCAAAGATAAAATGGGTGACTAATGATCATTTACAAGTAGTAACTACTCCTTTGTTATGGTATTCTTTGGCAACATAGGAACCTTAAATCTTAATCTATGAATTTAAAATTCCTTTATGTTTCTAATACTCAATCCTATCACATGTGGTGAGATTTGTCTAAACTATAACATATATTATTTATATTAATACATGGAATAGCAGTAATCCAATTTTGACGTGGAACAAAAAGAGTAATGCAACATCACAATCCCAACAATCAAAAATAACGAAAAACAATTAACAGACTAACAAGAAAACGATAAAAAAGCACACAACCGAGGATGCGGCAACTGTTCAGTTATACTTTTACGCATTTAGATTAGTAAATATCCACAATGGCCGACCATGTTTACAGGAGAGTGAATATAAATGACAACGGTCATAAATTATGCACTCATAAAATGCATTAAAGTTCAGAAAATTTTCAGTAGCTCCACAACTTCTCAATGCATAAACAGTAATATATATCAGACTTGTGAAGAAAAATTATAGTACATAGAAACTTGTCATACATCCTCAAAAATTTGCCTGACAACAATTAAGTTATGCAAAGCAAAAGGGACAAAGCCAAGAATGAGCCTAAGTTAAAATAAGGATCTGCAGCCCTTTGCTAAAGACTCAAATGACTAAGCATCAAAATTTATAATTCTTGGAGGCACTGCCAAAAGGCTATCTTGAAAATCTTCCAAGAAAAATGTAAGATGTGTTAATTACAAGGAGGAAAAGCCGCTCAGATCCTTCCAAGTTGTGCTGTCCTGCATGAGATAACCTAACTTGGCTTCTTTTAGTGCAAGTATTGGTTCTCACAAGAACAAAGAAGATAAAACCTATGCGTAGATTGATTAACACTTCTGCATAATAAATATGATATTCGTACTACTTAATATGTCAAAAAAAACATTCAATCAAGTGATAATTTTCTTAAACCGGCAAAGAAATGCACAGTAACCAATAAAATCTATTGAAAGAGCACCTGAAGAGGATCGCGGAAATCATTCACAAGAAAGATATTTGTATTATCTGCAGACCTGCAAAATATAGTTACATCTGATAAGAACAAATATTAGTAGTACAAGAGGAATAAAAACACATTCTAGTTTTGCAACCTCAATTTAATAAAAGATTTTGAGTGCCGCATCCACTTTAGTAAAATTATAGTTTCAAAGATGAATCTTGGAGAAAGCTTCTCATACACAATGGAAGGGTAAAAAATGAACTAATAAGATAAAATGGATAAAGTGATAAACACATATTAGAAAGAAGAAAGAGTAAAAGATAAAGTGGTTCAAAGTCGTGGATAAATTTTTACATAAAATAGACTTACACCCCATGCAAATGAGAATGAGGATTCTAAAACTGAGCATAAATAGTTTATGAAAAATGCTTTTCTCAAGTTAAAGCAACCTGAAAACAATGACTCGATTGATGTTAAAAGAATAATCAAAAAGGACCAACCTCACAATAGCCACATGTTGCTTAAGGTTTACGAGAAATTCCCGGACACCCCCACTGTAGAAATAAAGTGGGGGATATGCAAGTCCTACAAAAAAATTTCAAATATGAGATCCATATTCAATTCTGTGTTTTCTATTCAAACAAATCAAAGACAATGGCATTGACGTAAAAGGATCCAGTTATGTGTATGACATGTTATCATGATAAAAATAAATAAGGGTTAATAGACAATTTCAAAAATCAGATAATTAAATCTCATAAATCACCAAAAATGGTGCCAGAATCTAGCAAACCAAAGCCAGCTCTAGCCAATCCAATAACGCAACTAAAGAAGTTCACGGCAAAAACTTTGTTTAAGAAGAAAATTACCTCCACTGCAATGATTTACTAGTACAAGGTAATTATGACAAGTGAATTGGCAAAACTTGCACGAATTAACGGGACTTGCTAGAATACATACAACTTAAGTCATTTGAAAATTGCACCAAAACTTCCTTATCTTTATTGATAGACGAACTGCATCCCACACAGAAACAAAAAAAAAACACTCAAAGTTCCCAAAATCAATTTTAGTAAATGCTTTTTAAGCAAAATATAGGCGGGAAATCTTTCTAAAGTCCCAAGATTTCCAATTTTAAGTATATAAAGCTTAAAGGGGCTTGAAAGTCTAAACCAAGTTCCATGTTGGTTCATCAATGAGGACTCAATGTATAGTTTCAACTTTCTCAAAGCTGTGAAAATCTCCATATAACAAAATGTGAAGACTTCATAAATCATAATAACTGATGCATTTGTCTCTGTATCTCAAAGAGCTACAAAAAATCAGTGAGTCTAGCAAGAAAAAAGGGAAAGAAAAATACTTAAACTAGTAATATAGTTGAACATACCTGATGATAGGACAATAATTAGGTATTGCCAACCAAGAGGAGGCGTGTGTCTATGAACAGAATGCACATCACTAAATGGTAAATATTTAATGGCGTACAATTGCCTATCTGCATAGCAATATGTAAAATTAATTGTCAAAAAAGATCTTTGCAGGACGTAACTAAAATATAGTCAAATTTACAGAATTACACATGGATAAAACAAAAAAGAAAATGTTTATGTTGGAACTTTTGTCACTAGGAGAAGGCGCAACCTTTTGTTAATATTGAATTTGATAACTCCCCTGTAGAGTCTTCTTTATAAGGAATATCAATGTAAGGTACCCACCGCTGGGAATATACAAGCACAAATTCAGGATCCAGTAACAAATAAAGTAGGCACATTAATCTGGAAATAACAAACACTGAAGACCAAAGAGCACAGAATTTATAAAAGATAAGCATATTCCGTACATATAAAAAAACAAGCATGCAAGACATCATTAAAGCAGAGTCATTCATTCTAGTCAAAGAAGCCATGTTCCATAACAGTACATGAAATCTTCTTTTCATAGGCCACAATATATTTTTGTTTTTGCTTGATCGGGCCACTATACATTGCTAACAAGAAGAAAAAGAAAAAATGTAGATTTCAACTCAAGCTCAAGTTAAAGTTCAGCCCTAATGGATGGGTGTTTCTTTGCAATTTTTTTCTCAATTTTATAAGTGGCAATTCCACTATCCTTTGCTCCCATTGTCACCTTCGACTTCCAAATTAATTTTTGCCACCAATAAGAATGCCAACTCATTAAACCGGGTTAGATGGGGTTAAGCCTATCATGAATCTTGCAATTGAATTATTTTGGCATGAAATTTGGAATTGGGAACACAACTGGAGCTACATGAGATAGAAACAAGGGCTTCTTAATTTGCATGTTGATGCCTAAGCCGGTTCTCATGTAACATGCATGGTTGAGCATCTATTAGATGTCTTGGGTTTCTAAACCAACGTGCAACCATAGAAAATCAAGTTTATTTTGAGTATATAAACAAATCTATAGGTGGCTTGAAGAAATCAATAAGATCTCGCAATTTTGTGATCTACTTGGGATGCCTAGTAGTTGGAGGATTTCAATGAGGAAGAGAGGCACCTCTTAAAGTTCTAGTAGATATCATGATGAAGGCCAGTGTCTTAATGTGAGATAAATTTGAGCGTAAGGTTCTTGGGCTTCTAGTTGAAAGTTGGGTGTAATCGAATTTTGAGAATGATTGGTGAGTGTACTTGCCATTGTACAAGATTTGTGATTTCTTATTCAGTGGATCAAATTCTATCTCTATTCTCTTATGAATGTAGGCCAAATTAACAAACATCAGGTCCATGACCTAAATTACGAAGCTTAAAATGCAAGGTATAGGTACAATATCATAGTGCATGATTGTTGACCTCATTTTTGTATGAGGTCACTAAGGACCCATCCTAATTCCAGATCAATCCTGACCCCAGATTAATTTAATCTCCAGACTAATCTCTAGATCCTAGGATTTCTCCAGACAAATCTAGATCTTAAGATTCTTCTAGACTTCAGATCTTAGGATCTATTCTAGACCCTAAGACTCTCCTTGATCCAGACCCTGTGATCTTCTCAGGCCTTAAGAGCTGCCTAGACCTTAGATCTATCCAGACCTTGAAATTAATTTAGATCTCAAATCAATCCAGACTTTAAATCAATCTTGATCTCAAGCCAATCCAGATCTCAATTCAATCCAAAACCCAATTCAAATCCAGAAATTCAAACTCAAACTCAAAGTCTTTAGGCCCTGTCCTAAAAACCTTTTATAGTGAATTTTCAAACACTTTGAAACCCAGCCAAATGGCCTTTGATTTAGGGTTTGTCAGTTGCATACTGATGAAACATGTCTCTGAAGGCTACCCTCCAAATTTGAGCCCATTCTGAGGTTTCTAACCCCATAATCTAAATCAAAATCCAAAGGCTGTAAAATCTTCAAATATTTACACCCCATGCCACTGGACCTGTCACCTAGAAGATTCTGACCTTAGAGCCTTCACCAAAGCCTCTAGTCAATTCCAGACCATTAATCCAGACCTATTGAACAATAAACTGCATTTTTTCTGGACTCATCTCAGTCCCTGGTGGTCATTAGCCCAAAATGACCAAAATACCCCTTATAGGGCTCAAATGTTGATTTCAAACCAAATGAACTCCAAATTGAGTGCAACCACTTCTAGCAAGTTTCAAATTTCAAATCAAACATGTTGGGCCCATTTTCAGGCCTTGGGTCAACCTGGTTGACCAAGTCAACACAGTTGACCCAAATGGCCCTTTAAGGGTCCAAATAGGTGTTTGACTCAAATGACTTCTCTAGGCCAGGAAATCACTCCCATTGGTCTTGAAATATCATTTCAAACTTGTCGAGCCTGATTCCAGACCATGGATCAACCTGGTAGACCAAGTCAACCAAGATCGACCCTAAAGCCCATTAAAGGCCCAAATAGGCCCATTTCACCCAAGTGGCCTATTTAAATCCTGAAACCATCTCTACCAGACTCCAAATATTGTATCAAACCTGTCTAGCTCAGACCCATCCCTTGAGTCAACCTGGTTGACCCAGTCAACCTAGGTTGACTCAAAATTCCCTTAAGGCTTTAATGGGTTATTTTAACTCATTCAACCCATTGAATCCATTTCAAAGCTCCAAAACTAACTCCAACCATGGCCCAACCATGCTTTAAACTCTGGCCAATCAAACCCATTTAGAGTTGACCAAGTCGACTCTATGAGTTGGGTCAAATCCATTCCAAGCCACATATCAAACCCAAACCTTGAACCCTTCATTTGGGTTTGGTTTTGATTTAGTCTAACCAATCCTTGAGGCCATTTGGCTGCCACCTCAGCAGTCAAAGTGTTTAGTTGACCAGTCAATGCTTGGTCAACAAACCTTCAATTACCTAAGTGGCTTTGCTCAAGTTAGTTCAGCCCTCTTTAAGGCCTCCAACCTAGCACATTAACCCTTCCCATCTGCCACATCAGCTGGTTTGACAAGTTGACTGGTCAAACCAGTCAACAAGTCTTCAAAACACCATTAAGTGATTAGGCCATTCAATTAAAAATATCCCATTTGAACCCCATTTAACTCCAACTGTTTGGGCATGCTCTAGAAGCTTCCTAGGGTTCACTCCAGCCCTCTGATCTTGTTCAAATAGCCCTCAAGGTTCCATGTGTCCAACTGGGGACCATAGACCCTTTCCAACAAGGATGTCCTCATGTCCTTGGTTCCCCAACTTTCCAACCACTCCCAGGCCAGGTGGCAGCCATCTGGGAGTCCAGCCAGTCCATCACAGCCACCCATTTGAGCTAAGGGAGTTTGAATAGGGCAATAGCCTATTTTGAACCCTCATTCTAACCCTAGAACTCTCTCACCACTTTCAGCCTCTCAAGCCAAGCTCTCTGTTCCATTGAGCTTTCCAGAAACTCCTATCCCTCTCCCCGATCAAATCCGGCCGGTCAAAGTGGTAGCCGACGAGCCTCCGGCGAGATCTAACCCAAATCCGTTCAAGGAGATCTAGCATTCGATCCAGGAGCTCTCGAGCCGAGGAGTCTTCTACAAATAGGAGCGTGGACAGTCTACAACTGCAACCGAATCAAAAAATCCAAAATCCATCGGTGAGATTTCTTTAAAACTCAAATCCTAGCTAGGACACCTGGTGTTAAATAACTTTTTATCAAGTGATTTCCAAGGAAAAAGAATGTGCCCCCATTATTTTTGTTCACCTAGGCTATCTAGGTTTAAAATTTCAAGTGTTTTCGTCCGTCGGATCGAAACAAGGAACCAAAAAATGAGATTCAGGCTGTCACGTTAATTTGGTTCAGGTGTACATTTTCTGGACCGTCGATCGTTCGATCAACGGTCCGGATTAAGCCATCCCGCGGTCTGATCCAACGTGTATTTAACCCCGCGGCTCAAGTTGCTCCGACTCGATCTGGGCCGCACGTTCAGAATGGCGGGATGACTCTTCCGTCGTTCGATCTCACCCGACTGAGATCGAGTGGCGGGATCTAATCCCTACCGTTGGATGATAAACGCGCTCGATCCAACGGCCCTAGTCCAACACTAACTTGTTTAAGTGGATTGCGCGTGGGGCCCTCCCGCCGTCATCCAATGATTGGCCCGCCGTTTTCCACGTTTTGACCGGCCAACCTCAACCCGCCACGTGTCCCGCCGCGCCGCCTTTTAATTAAATTGATTTAATTTAAATTTTAAATCATTTTTAGCCCAGATTTCTTTTAAAAATTATAGAAAATTAATTTTAAATCCAAAAAAATATTTTAATACATCAAACTGTCCAGTGTTTTAAGCTCTTTAATTTAAAATTAATTTAGAATATTATATATATATATATATAATAATTTCAAAGCATTTAATTTCAAATATTTAACAATATTTAATTAAAAGCTATATAGAATATTTTAAAATAAAGATTCAAAATTTATTTCAAAACATTTTATTAAATAATCAGAGGATCTCTAAAATTAAAATTAAAACTATTATTATTTTTAATTATCTTATTTTAAATCATATATTCATATATATATGTTTATATATCTAAGTATACATGTATATTGTGAAATTTATTTTAAAATTATACTTATTTAAATCTTTAAATCTTGAGAGATCCCTTGAAATTTTAAACTTTGATTAAGCATACTTGAACAAAATTAATGGGGAGTGGTGGTTAATTAATGAGCAATTATTTTTTTAATTGTTCATTGGTTAATCCCTTAATTAATTAAGTTTTTATCTTGTTATTTACATGCTTAGGGTGCACACACCACATAGTCTAAGGCTCTCTTAGATTTAGGTGTTGAATGTGTTTATGTGTTCATGCATGCTATTTATATGTTAAGGGTTAGTAGAACTTTGATTCAAACCTATACAACTTAGTGACATTAAGGATAATAATTAAGGACTTATGTGTAGAGAACTTAGAAAAATTCTGAAAATTAGGATACATATTATTTTGACTTGAAACTTCAAACATTTGAACTTAGTGACACTCTCAGCCCATAGAAAAATTTTCACCGACTTTTGAAGTCATTAAGCCCTTTAATTAACTTAATTAATTCAAACCCTTAATTAACCCCCAAAACTCCTAAAAATTATAATAAATCCAATTTAAATCCAAAAATTGTGTATAACCCTCTAACTGACCAGAATCAAACCCTTAATAAATAAAAATTAAAACCCCCTTGATTTGACATCAAATTAAACCTTAATTCAATTTTAATTGAAATTGAATATTTAATTGATTTAATTAATTAATAATAATTAAAATTTCAATAAATTCTCAAACACTTGGGAATCTCTTCTTAGGTCATTCCTGAGCTTTGGTCCTAATTTCAAGGAGTTGGGACCCCATTTGGAGCAAAATCATAAAAAGGCCCTCTAATTAAGGATTTTCAATAATATATAAACTTCAAAATTTCATAACTAATTCAAGAAAAATCCAAATCAATCAAACTCACTTGCATTCAACTCATAATAGTGTCTAATATTTATTAAAATATTAAAGTTCCAGAAAAACATCAAATTCAAAAGTCAACAAATCGGTCAACTCTAAGTCAAAACTAGTTCAAAACTTCAAACCTTCGTAATAAAATCCAGAAAAATCCGATTTCAACGTACTTACTGTCTAACTGATCGTAGTAAGGTCTAGTATTTTAATAAAATATTAGTTTTCCAGAAAACACCTTTAATTAAAAAGTCAATTTTCACCTCTTTAATTAAATGATTAAAATATTCCAAAAATTCTAAAAAACTCAAAATCGTTCTGAAACTCCAGAAAATGTTAGTTTAATGTTTAAAACACTCAACAAACCTTTTAAAACACAACAACCATCCTAAAGATGAAGTTTATTGGCTGGACTTAGGGGTGCAAACGAGTCGAGTCGAGCTCGAGCTAGGGGGTGTTCGAGTCGAGCTCGATAACCAAAACCCGAGCTCGCGCTCGAGCTCGAGCTCGACTCGTAGCCAAATCGAGCGGCTCATCCAGCTCGCTATTGAGCCCGTCGTTGCGCCCGTGACGGGCGACCCGTCGTCTCGATACCTCAGTTCCGACTTCATCCGCAGTTCCGCCCACCGTCGTCGCACCCGTCCATCGCGGTCTCCGTTGTCGTGCTCATCCGTCGCGGCCTCCGTCGTCGCGCACTCCGTCGTCGAGCTAGTCCGCCATCAGCTTGTTGGCGGAGCTCGTCCGACGTGTTTCTGAGCTCCGTCGTCCCGAGATCGTCGAGCAATGGATATCGTCGAGCAATGGATGTCGTCGTCCTGAGATTTAACGACCAATGGATGAGCTCTGTCGTCGAGATCGAGATCAGTCGCATGACTCGCATCCGGCCTTTGTCCCGAGCTCGTTCGCCGTCGAGAAACGAGATCCGCTCGTGCTGCTGTTTTGGATTTTCTGCTCGCGATATTTGGATTTCCCGCCCACGAGCTCCGCCAACGAGCTGCTCGTCGAGCTGACGAGTCGAGTCCGACATATGTTCGAGCTCGAGCTCGAACTCGTGTTCGAGCTCGACTTGTGAGCTCGATAAGCTCGACTCGTCGAGCCCGTTACCGAGTCGAGTCCGAGCTGGTTCGCGAGTCGACTTGACTCGGTTGCACCCCTAGCTGGACTACTCCGGGCTGCGGGGCTAAGTGTCCTAAGGAGGCTGGTTCCTCGAGACTGGTGGCACAATGCCACGAATGGATTCTAAGGAGTGTTAAACCTTAAAATAGATTAATCATTAATTATTTGACCTTTTAAAATCTCTAAGTCAATTACATTAATTTGGTTTATCGGCTGGACTACTCCGGGCTGCGAGGCTAAGTGTCCTAAGGAGGCTGGTTCCTCGAGCCTAGTGGCAAACGCCACGAATCGATTAATGGCAAACTCAAATTAATCAAACTTTAAAAATCAGCAACCAAACACTTTTAATTAAAATTCATTAAATTTCAAACCTTAATCAAATCAAATCACTTAATTATATCGGGTATCACTGGGTAACCCAAGCCTACGAGGCTATTTACTGATGTAAGCAAAAAATATAGGCTCCCTATATTTTTTGCTTAACAAAAACACGAGACGGACTTCTACCGACCAAATTGAGAAAGAGACAAGAAAAAGACGAACAAACTCTTACATTTCAAATTAAACTAAATAAAAGAAAACTTACACCAATACAAACGACTCTTGCAAACAAAATAACGACACCCTAAAGTTGCTACACTTGGAGAAGAAGGATACAGGTGGAGTGGCACTTGCGGAGAGACGAAAGAGATTAGAAGCCCGAGAAGAAAGGTTGGAAAGAGCCCGCAGGATTTCCGGAGGGGATGAGAAAGAAGGGTGGAAAGAGCCCGCAGGATTTCCAAGCAACCCGCGGGTTAACAGATTTTTTCCAAAAATCACATTTCATAAACTTCACTATTTCAAACAATACATAACCCCCCATATTTATAGATATGAAAGGGGAAGACCAAGAGACACCTTACATAAAATTCAAAACATTAAAACACATAGAAAACTCCCCCCCAAGCTCTCGGTTTAACACCAAACCAGGAACCAAGGAGACGGCCACGGGAGACGAGGGGAACCGCACGGACCGAGAGCCACAGCCGCGGGAACCGAAGGAACCGCACGGAAGAAGAAGCCAGCCGTGAGATCCCAAGAGGCATACACATAAAACTAAAAGCCATGAGGAAACCAAGGAGTCACCTCATGGGAAAAGCAAATTCTTGGAATTCCAAGGGCCGGTTTGGAATTCCAAGAGACAAATATTAAAACAAACATAAAAAGCATAAAACTATATTAATTAAAAGATAATAAATGAACTAAAATGTTAGCTCATAATGAACTAACCCTTAGTTCAATAAATGAACTAAAGTTCAACTCATAAATGAACTAAAAGTTTAGCTCAAATATGAAAAACTACTAGACTCAAGGGAAGCCAAAATATGATTTATTTTGGGCTAGTGTTGACCCCCCTTTGTCTACATCATTTACTTAGCCCCAAGGAAGGTGAAATAAACTTCACGGCCTCGGTGTGAAACAAAGGTGGTTTCCAATAAATAATTAATAATTAATTTTAAAAGATTCAAAATATTAATATTTAAACTCTAATTAAATTCCCTTAAACCTTTCAACCAACGAACCTTAAATAACTTTAACTAATAATCCTATTTAGGACATATCAAAACCACACGACCTACCTCACACACTTTAGATGGTTTGCTAGGATCACCGACTCTAGTTTTAGGATAGACCGGTGTTTTACTTTCTGCAGTTGTGTGCCGTTTTTTTTTTTTAAAGCTTTCACTGCATGTTGTTTGCTAGTGTATAATTGATGTGTTTATTTACTTACTTCCTGCACTCTGTGATTGATTGTGCGTTAGATTTACCCCTAGGTTAAAGACGAATTATACTTGTGCAATCTTATGCATGTGGCCGTGCTCATACAAGGAGCTGAAATGAAAGGGGGCAATTAATAAAAAAAAATCATATACTCTTTGCACAAGTGTTTCAGAAGACGCTTAAGACCCCCTTTAAATAATAAAAGCATGGCCAAGTGTGGCTAAAAATTGCATTTCAAAATTTCTTATAATAACTGCTTGGGATTGTTTATATAACTGCTGATTATTAGGATAACCCTGCAGGATCGAGTCTAGATTTTTTTATTTGAATTAATGTAAATTTAAATTTGATAAGGTTGTAAATTCTTTAAAATGATTTGAGATTGGGATATAAATATCCAATTTGAATTCCAAAGAGGTGAAGACATCCCTAAAGGGGAGAGTCTTCTTCCATTTGGAAGTCAAATTAGGATACTTTTCAAATATCCAAAGAGGAAAGATAGCACCCCGATCAAGGGGGAGTTTCTTTTCATTTGAATATCTGGAACCGACGAATCAAGATGTTCGTGAGAAGACGAAGAAATGGACAACGAGAAGAATTCCAAATCTCAAAGTCATTTGATTTAGGATTAGAAATCCGGGTTGTTGTCAGTGGCGCCCGGCCACTTTACTTTCCTGCAATTTTTGTGATGTAATAATAAGGGCACTTGCCTACGGACATTCAATTTGATATATTTAATTTAATTGATTTATTTAATTGAATGTGCATTAGAACTCCTGCTTTTCTAGTCTTTTTATTTGCATGCCGTATTTGGTTTGACCTGGAATTCGAATTTAGGCTCTTAGAGGTTTGTCAAAAATTCTTCTACTTTAATTAAATAAAAATTTTAAGATAAGATAGAAACTCTAAACGGTCTTAAGAAGTAAGCTCGGACTCGTCGAGGGTTTTTCATGCATTCATATTATACCTTCTCTACCTTGTTAGGCATCTCCCCGCCTGCGGGTTCTGGCAGACCACCTGGCCTATAAGGGTGCCGATCTGTCAAGGGGATGTTATGCAATCTCTAGGGAAAAACCTATTTTTTAAGCCAAAAATTTTTAAACTGCTACATATCAATTTTGCATTCAATCGAGTCAATTAGCATGCATCGCATTAGTAACAAATTAAAAAGAGTCTAATATTTAATTGCATTTATTTAGACATCAAATACCCAACATAAGTCTAAGGGGCCAATTATGATCTGCTCTAGATGTCGGTCCCGTTCTCAAATATCTTTCTTAAATAACGTCTCGATCACTCTACATAAATTGACCGGACTCATAATTTTAAATCGTTTAGGTGGTTTAGCTGGCTCCCCAATCCAGGCCGGGGTAAGACCAGATCTGCACTGCATTAGCTAGGTTCGAGGCACTTTTAAATGCCCAATTTAGACTTAGGTTCTGAGGCGAGCTCGTGCTATAAGACCTCAACTTCCGGGAATTAAATCCCAAATTTCTAATAAAATTGACCATTCAAATTAAAAATCTCTTTCAATCAAATTCAAGCCCAACATTTAGGATAGACTGAGGTGTTTCTGAAGTAATTTAGAATCTCAAAACACCTCCTACCCTTCTTCCTTTGACTCTAAAAATAAATGCTCAATATTGAACAAATCCCATTCGAAATTCTAAACCTTAAGTTTCTTTGATATTTAACTTTGAAATCTTAAATAAAATTCGTATCGCTATTTTAATCGAGTGTTCGTAGGAAAATTTTCAATTTTCCTACGATGTAATTAACTACGAGGGCTTGCGCTCGTGGGAGATGTAGTAACCCAGATCTAATTTTCAAAATTGAAATTTTCAGAAATCTTTAATTAATTATTTTTGGGAAAATACAACGATCATTATCGTCATTTTCAAACGATCGATAATGATTGATATCTTCTTTCTTTGGAGAGATATATCAATTATTATTGTGATTTTGATTATGAAATTAATGATCTTTCATCCAAATTAACACAGTCAAACAATTTTGTGTTTGACTACGATAACTGGGATAACTTTAAAGTTTTGAAATTTGAACCAATTAGTGAATGATATTCTCTCAGTTTGGGATGATATATCGTTCCTAATGTTGTGTTAGATTTCAAAACTAAAATTCAAAACTTAATCTTCCCAAAGATAATTAAATATTTTTCAAAAATTATATATATTTAAATATATTTTTTTAATCAAAACAATGATCTTTAAGAAACTATACTTTGTTGGGCTTGAATTTCTATATTGAATCAAAGAACAATTACAATTTCATTTTGCCATGTATCTAAAACAGCATAACCAGTAGTAGAGAATATGTGAAAAGCGCATTAGAAACTCTTAGCGGCTGTTTGGTTGCTTGAAAAAGTAATGCAGTGTAAAATAAATGTAGTGTAAAGTAAATATAGTGCATTCTGAATACTTTACACCTGTTTGGTTGTCTACAAAATAAATGCAGGAGAATTGTTTCCCTTGTTTGGTTTGGTAGATCCATAGTAAAGTAAAAGCGGTTTTTTTATAATAATTTATTATAGCATTAAAACTAATGTATTTATAAAAACAGCGTATTTATAATAATTAGTATTATTTGGTGTTATAAAATATTAATCAGTGTATTTATTTATTGCACGATCTTATTATAAATTTTTTTAGATTATAATATATAAAATTATGTTGTGTATTAATTTAACAGTGTGTTGCAATAGATGAAAATGTATTTATGTTAGAGAGAATAATCTAAAATTCTTTGAAAATTTAAATTTTTTATGTTTCAAGTAATGTTTTTACAAAAAATTTGCAAAAAATTAAATTTTCAATCTGATTCTTTCTTTAATTTAGCCAAAAAATAAATTGTTTTCATTTAGCAATCAATTAAAATACACAACAAAGTCCATACATTTTTTAGAAATTGGTAACTATTAATACACTATAATTTATTTTTATTAACTAAATTCATCGAATATGAAATCCATTACAACAAGTGACATAGTAGTTCATGATCTCTCTTCAGGCATATCGCGTCCTCCACAATGAAGAGATCTCCCTTTCATGCATTGCTTTCTTGTCATCCTCCAACAAGCATCCCTCATTTTTGGCTGTTTACAAGATCTCCCTCCCAGGCACAACTAGTAATCCTCCAGCATTCAACTCTCGTCCTTGACAATGATCTCCCCTTCACGAGCACCTTCTCATCATCCTTCAGCGTTCTCCTCAAAACTCGAGAGAATATAACTCTCATGTGCGACAATCTCCCTCTTGCTCGTCTCCTCATCTTCCAACATTTGACTCTCATCCTCAATAAGGACTCAACGTCCCTTTCTTGAGTGCCTTTCAACTTCCTTCAACATTCATCTCCTAAAAACTCGAGGACACAACTCTATCCCAATTGGGGTAGAATTTCACAACATATCAACTCACCAATCCAATTATTCTCTTTTCTCGATACAATGGTGATTTCTTTTTATACATCATGGTAATCAACTTAGATATTTTCAACAAACGCCACAAATAAAAATTCCACTCTGAGACTTTCATTTTCAACTTGTCATGGATAAAGAACTCCATGGTCACATTGATTGTAGTGATCTAGCTTCTACTGACAGCTCATGCCAATTGTTGGGTATTTAAAAAATCTGTTTAAGTATAGCTAAGAAGCAACATGACATAAACAGAAAAAGTTTAATAGAAAATGAGCAATAAACTTTAATAAATAATAAAAGATGGCAACTGAATATTTCTATGTAGGAAAAATATGCACATTAAATTTTTGTAGCTGCAAGGTTAGTCAACAAACTATAATATGTAAAATTACAACTGAAAATTTCATTATGTAAGGATGGTATCCTAATGAAAATACACACGGAACTCAAAAAAAGATCAAAGCAAAAAGATCTCATGTAAGATATGTTGTTTCAACATCAATTTGTTTATAATTACCAAGCAATAAGTTGATATAGATACAGATAAAACTATGTTACAATCTTCAGCTTAAAGGCAATACATTACTTTTTACTAGAAATGAGTGCTCATAATAGTAATTAGGGAAGCTTCTCGGAAAACAGCCAAATGCAAATATTTGTACCAAAAGAAGCCAAAGTCCAAACTCTACTTGGAGCTTACCTCATGTCACCAAACAGAGCCAGGCTGAAGGAGATTGCAACTAGTCACTCCATTTAATGTGGAGGAAGAATAAAGCACTTAAAATTGGTGAAAATTAAATCCTAATAAGGTTAGCATCTGTAAGTTGGACTGGGTTAACATCGTTTATTGATATTATATTTTTCATTACAAAAATTGTTGCTAGAATGCATGTGGTAAGCAATCCTATGAACAGTTGTATTTCTGCTAGTTGACGCCACTCATTAAACTTAGTCTTATCTTATTAAACTTTCAAAGTTAGCTAGCGTAGATCAAATAGATAACTAAGAGGATTGAAGAAAGTACCATACAAAATGAGGAGAAATTCAATAGGCTTCAAGAAATGGCCATAAACTTAATAAAAAAGGTCCAAAATCTGAAACCCAAGAACCTAGAATAACTTTTGGTAAATAATCTGTTGAGCTTTGCAATCTACATGAGAAAATTGTAGACCAACGGTTTAAAGCTTTCTTCCCTGTCCTCAAGCCAGACCATGAGATGCATGATTACTACTCATGCATGTAACTAATTCTATAGAGGGTGGTCGAGAAAAAAAAATTAAGAGTTTAACATTCTAAGATTACCATTTTTTACTTCAATTTAGTTTACCACTAATATGAAATGTGTGGTAAAGCTTGTGATAACCTTAGTAGGCCATCGAGACAAAAACATCAAATATGGACACTAATAAGCATGAAAATTAGGCAATCAAGTTTCAACCCTAAAAATCAGGAGATAATATTACAACTCTAATCATTTTGATAATGTATACAAAAGAAATAGATATGCACCAACTACTACATGAATCCTTCAAATAAACAATCAATCTAACAGAGCCAACAATAATAAGGTAGCATGTTTCTAGCAATATAATTTGGCCCAGCCCTATATATGATACAAAACGCCCAATAAGCATGAGACTACAGAATTCATATTTAACAACAATAAGATATTTCGACTGAACTAAACTTCACCTCATCACTTAACAATCTAGAATGAAATGCTCGTGGAATAATTACGATCAGTACCATCTACATATTCAACCTCATCCCAACTACTTGATATCAACTCCATTAACCCTTCTTTTGTCTATATTCTCGTTCATCCTTCCAAGTGTTTCTCCCTCTACATGAATATCTTGCCTACTTTACGGCATGCTGCCTTTCCCAAACCAATCTCTCATATTCCATTTGTATTCAACTTCACTACCTATTGACGCATTTTATACTCTTTTTTATGCTATTCCAAAAAAAACTAAGTATAATTTGATTGTTTTATATAAACATATCCTCAATAAGACATAAGAAACAGCTCAAACCACCTAACCTAAATGAAAACAAAAATTCTAGAATAGTTGTAATCAACCCCAGTTTAATATCTGATATCCTAAAATACCAAACTAAAAAATCATTACGCAACCAACACATACCTGTAACTTCAATACAGTCGACCACAAGTCCTACAACATATCAACTAAAATCAAACAATAAACCAAAAGCTTTCTCCGAATAAACAAAAGTAAACTCTCTCACCTTCAGCGGACCTCTTCGACCCCGCATCACTCAACCCATCAACCCCAAGCCACGACATCGACGTCGGAGCCCCGCCAATCTTCCCAAGCGAGTAGCTCCCACCTCCGCCAACGCCACGAATTTCCACACTAGAAAGCTTTAAACAGTTGGTCTGGCTTGAGGACAGGGAAGAAGTCCTATACAGCCATATCCCAAAACCTAAATGCCAGGGAAACCAAAAAAGGTATGTTATAATAGGATGACCTGGAGGCGATCGAATTCTAGGGAAATCTTTCCCGGGATCCAGAGCTTCCTCTTGAGGGCGACTAGGGCCTCGGAACAGTGTTTGAGCTGGTCGGCTGAGAGATGGATGGGCGGTGTGGATCGGCGCAAAGAAGCGCAGGGTCAAACGAGGCACTGGAGCCTACATTACCGGCTCCATAGACAGTGGCAGAGGAGTGAGCGGGAGATGAGCCTCCACTCATCCGTCGTCGTCGATGCCGGATCGCAGAGTTCACCATCACAATGCCTCTTCTTTTCGTCTCAGAAGCTCTCAATGCCTCCCCTTTTCACAATATTTGCTATCCTCGTTCTCGCCGCAGCCTATTTCATTCTCTGTGCCCGCTGAAAGGTAGAAAGTTACCTTCACAGAGCGAGCTCCTGTCCTTACTTCCGATCAAAATGTCGCAACTTCCGATCCAAAAGGAAAAGGGAACGTCGTCGAAGGAGCGAAATCGAACAAGAACGAAGGAGCCGAAGAAGCCACTCGTGCAATCTTACACCTCCTGCGAAGCAATGAAGCCGAACAACAACGACGATGCGAAGGATTTCATCGAGAGATTTTATAACCCGCTCAATATGAACTGGTTTCTATTTTGCAGGAAACACCCGTTGTAATACATGCCTAATGCTTTGGAGGGTTTTCTTTTGTCCCGCTCAAAATAAATCAAACAACCGAATTTAGTAAATACATGTAATTGTTTTACTTTATCCTCCTAATTCAGGCAACCAAACAGCCCCTTAGATGGGCTACCAAAAACTAGAAAAGAATTATCATCATCATTTGCATCATCCCAATTATTTGGGGTTGGCTTTGTAAATCATTGTTTTTCATTCATTCATGTTTGGTGATATATAAGGTGTTAACCCTATACTTTGCATTTTGCAAATTACTTTTCATAACTTATATCCATGTAACTTTAGATCAATCTAATTTTTCATCCTAATCATTTAACACTAAATTTCATCTACTCGTGGAATGATAAATTCGCTATTTTTTATTTTATGTGTATAAACGTTATGAATATATAATTTCTTATTGGGTTTGGTATATTTTCTGTTAATTGTTATGAAAAATAGCTGTTAATTCATCCACGCTGGAACAAAATAGACAACTTCACTCAAGGCATCAAATAACCATAGTAAAAAAAATAAATACATGCATAAATTTTAATAAAACGCCAATCAATTACAATACCAGAAAAAGGGATGATTGCTGCTTAATGAGACGCAACTGGCCACTGATTCTTTCCGCCGGGTTCTGCGTTGGGTGGATTGCGACATTTTCCCTCGAGTACACAGTCTCGCACGCATCATTCTCGTCGAATTCACGGGCCTCGGCCGATTTGGAGTACACGCTGCCGCCAAACCCCTACGAGAAAAAAGATTAGCGGAGAAAATTCTAATAAATATATCGTAATGATGGCTAGGGCTTCGGTAGCACGGAATGGGTTTTAACTTTTACCTGCTGCTGGGAAGAGGCATAGTCGGAATCGTCGGAGAGATCATGCTGTTCGTCGGATTCCGGCATCGCCGCCGGCCGTGAGGAAGAACGGTAATGGGCTTAAAGTGATTGGTCGAGCGTCCTTGGGCGTTGTGCTTGAACTGGAAGCGTCCCGCGGACTTCTGGAAGCGTGTGCGTCTAAGGAGATATTCTGTAAATGCCACGTAATAACTTTTCTTTTATCTTTTTTCTTTTTTTTTACTTATCTTATCTCATATAGAGTTGTTAGGGTCTAGGTTTATGATTTAAAATATTTGCATGTTGCTGTAAAATATTTTCTCGTAGATGTGTATTATTGAATGTGTGTGGGAAATAGGTTTTGTATATTTTTATACTGTTGTGTACTGATGTGTACCACTGTGTACTTTTTTCTATTCAAATGATCAAGTTAAAAGAGCATTTTTAATGATGTTTTATTCCATTTTTATACTTGTTAGTGATGTGTATCGTTGTTGTGTACTGCTGTGATTTGTCATCCTTTCACATGCTCAAGTTCATAGAACATTTTTAGTAAAATTATGTTCATTTTATGTACTTTTAGTACTATGTATTGTTATGTATAGCGTAGTATTCTTGACGATTACACCTAATTTTGTAGGGATATGTTCCTAATATAACTTTTCATTGCATAACTTTAATATTCAGAAATATCTACAATCGTTTGGTTGATACTTTTTGTCAAGATTTTATGTATAAATTAAAGCAATTGCACATAAATCAATTTCTATTGATATCTCGCTTCCATTTGAATATTTCTCTAGTACACGTGTTGTTGTCAATGTGGGATATTTGGAAGCAGTGTTTTGTCAACAAGGAGCGTAAGTTATCATTCACTATCGATGAAGTTGCTCTGATCATAGAACTGCCCAACAGAGGAACTACATTCAAATTGGAAAGTGCGAGAATCACTAGAAAATCTTCAACTAATATCAAACATAAGATGCTTAATCTCAACAAATCAACTCTACTTCCCTAACTTGTGAAGAAATTTATCATTTTTTTATGGTTCAACTTATTCTTTCCAGCACATAACTATCGAATTCCGACTAGGATCCTTATTGTAGCACGTAATGTAGATCAATTTACATCTTACAATTGGCTAACATCTATTAGGAATGTCTTGGTGGTTGAGTTTAATGTGATTGTTAGGAAGTTTGTCACATACAAACCACTGAGATATATGAATGGCTTTATACATATTGTAATTGTGAATGCATCTAACATTTTAGAACCTCTGTGCATTGTAGGAATTTATTTCATTGTCTAACAACCTCTGTGTATTAAATATAGGTTTAGTTTCTATAACATAGGTCAATCCATGCACCAGTGGATAATAACTCCATACCTCATTTTCTTCATTGGGATAGTGTGATTATGTACAACGATGTTGAGGTCTCTGAATTGTTTGTTGTTCTTCAAGATGTACAGGTGCTCATGCTTTTTTTCACTTCATGTTGATGCAGGAAGAACTTAAGTTTTTTGTAAGGTCATTATGACAAATATTATTATGCAAATATTTCATACGTTCCAATGAGTCACTAGAGAGGAAAGAACATTATTAAAGAATTCCCCCTCATTCCCCTAAGAAAACATTACATCCACCTCACACATTCATCCAACTTTGACTCCCAGACCACCCCATGCCCATTATAATTTTTTTAGCTCTCATCTCCCTTAGATCCCCACCACCTATCCCCCCCCCCCCCCCCCCCCCAACAAAAGCAACCTTCTCAACCTGCTGAAACAAAGGAAGCAAAACGGTTAAAGCCTTAAACAAGCCATCACCAAGATTATCTCACAATGCAAAATTCTACATAATAGGTTAGTGAAGGTTGAATGGCTAGGCTGCTTGAGAGGTGATTTATTGTATTAGAATATCATGTATTTGAACATAAGCTGCTAGAAAGTAAATATGATATCATGAAAAAGTTTATATTGGAGAACATTCCTGTGTACAAAGCTTATCAGGCAGGAGAGACAATAGAATATTCCTCAAGGACAATAACAACTGATAATATTATTAATATATCTACAACATAGATTGTTGAGGAAACCCAAGCCCCAGTATCTGCAAATCCCCATATGACATTGATGGCAATGTCCCAATTATCGATTTGATCTTATCACAAATAACTAAGACGTTAGCCATGAAGCATTAAAAGATCAGGCAGATGTGGTGATGGGGGCTTTACCACAACCTGTGGCACTGGTATAATAATTGGGATGCAACAAAGGACTGGTCGAATAAATATTATAGTGAAGACCCCATACACCACTAATTAGAAGGGCAAAAAAAAGTTAAAAAGCTTGCGCCTATGGAAGAACTTTATGTTGCAACTGTGATTATTAAGATAGATGAGGGAATAACAGTCGTTCCCACACCAACTCCAACAAAAATAGATTTTTCATAAAGAGGGGTGATAAGTGAATAAATACAGGTGTTCATAGATAGTTGTCTCCATAAATATAATGACAATAAGTTTTAATTATGTTTTTAAAAGGTTTAAGGACTTATATGCTTTTTATTGTTGGAAACATAATTGTTTATATGAGTCAAATTAATAAACTAATAATAAACAAATACCTAGATAACAATCATATTGATGCTTTTTGCAATTTTGCTAACTGAGAAGAATCAGCTTTGCCCCAGCCTTTACTAATCATTCATATTTATTTATTATCTATATTAGGCATGTCATCACTAATTATATATTTTTCATGCACATATTTTTTATTTTTTTGTCAATTAATTTATTGTCCTGTCTGATTCATGACAGTCTTCATCATATTCATTCATACATCAAGTCATTATCACATTCTTTAAGCTCATAAAATAATCAGTTATAAAATTTGTTGGCTTTGAAATAACATGGAACATATTATTGGTGGGCTCGCTATGTTGTGTTGAAAGAATGTTAATGTTAAAATAATTTTTATTGAATGTTGCTGACCTCTTCTTCTTAATATTGCAAAGCTCCTACAACCAATCATGATTATGGCGGTCCCCTTTAGTGATCATTTCAGTCCAGGTTCTCTCAAACTCCTTTTCAGAATCATTACTTGCTTAAACACCTATAGAAAAGGCATCCAACGTTGTTGTTATTATTGAAGCAGAACACCTTAGATGGAGCTTTCTTGGTAATGTGTCATTGGCAAAGTCTATGACGTGTTTAAGGTAATACAAAATTTATTATCATAGTCATTATCTGATCCTGCTAAACTAAATATTATTATGGGATGTTTATCATCCATCATTCATATAAATGTTCTAAATACTAGATAAATAATTCAATTGTCTCATCTAATAAAAAGGTAACCCCTAATAGAATATTTTGCCAATGATTATTAACTCCAACAAATGATGTACAAGCAAAGTTATATTTGCTAAGTCTATATCTAGTATACAAAATTATCACATCTCTAAAATAGTCATATTTATCATCCTCAATCCATCAATAAAAAAAAATCAACAATCTATCATATTCATCAAATTGGATGTCCCATACAAACATGTTGTCATCAACTAGCCGATCTTTAATTAGTTGAATTAGGGAATTGGTGTTATATACCCAATCTTTGCTATTTTCTCTTTCTAAATGTAGTTATATGATTTCCTCTTAGTGAATCCAACATTTTCTAAACCTCCAACTTCATCGGCTAGATAGGTAAATGCATTAACGGTTCTTATCTTTGCTCATGTCATTGATTTAAAAATCGATATTTTCTCATCACTAATATTTATAAATAATCTAAGTATATGTTGATCTTTCGGCCTAGCTAATTCGTGGTTGTGGCTCTGTATACAGTTCCGTACAATCCAAACTCTATATTCATCCACTTAAAATTTAATCATAGCAGGACACCCCGTTCAGTTATTTGATTTTCGATATTTAGATTAGGAGTTTAAGTTAATACCCTTACTAAATTCAGCTTTCGAATAGATAAAGTCCATGGTTCTTATTTTTCTTGAATTATGCCGATAATTGTGATGTTCTTTGTGAATACTAAAACTAACACTATGAGCATAATGACAATACATATCGTATGCTTTCTTCTCATAATTATAAACACCCTGTACATAAGAGGAACATATTGAATCGTATTGATATAGACATGGAAGTACACAAAAGTAACAAAGTTACACAGTAACGATACACATCGACACACATACGTAGTACACAACGATACACATCAATACACATATGCTGTAAATAGTAATAATATATAATAAAAGTACATATCTATAATAAATAGTAACAATATACAACAAATTATATTTTTATTTAAACTTGTACACATAATCCAGACTTGGATATAAGCTTGTGTAGAGAAATAAAAATTCGGAGGAGCGTAAAAGATTTGAACAATACACCCTAAACCATTAAAAACTATAAGTTATCAAATGAAAAATAGTAAAACCTTTTCAAAGTTTAAAATTTACTAATAATATCATCGACTTTATCTCCGCTTGTTCACTATAATATGTTTTTTCTGGACGTTTTGTGTAACGCTTTCCATCTCCTCGAATAATTTGACGTCCTCCAAACTAGTTTCCATCTTCATAAACTCATTTTCTCTTTTGCTTCTGAGCTTTTGGAGAAATCTTCTAAACATCTTATGAGAAATCTAGCCTCAGGTGGAAAAAATAGTTATAAACCATAGATATTAGCACTTTATGCGTGTTTCATGTTGTTCCAAAACTTGAAATTTCACTTATGGACTGAGTCGTATCATCAGATCGCGCAATAAATTAGAAAAGATGCAAAACATATTATAGTTTTATTGGGTCAGGTCGTCGGGTTGCCACGTTACGACATAGTATGGTATTGAAGTTCGGACATAAAGCTACATCCGGAGACCACACCAAAATAATTTCTCCACTGTCACACCCCTTGTGCGGTCTCCATGTGCTCCTCTTCTCTAACGAGAAATTATTATGTGCGGAATCCAGATAGAGAGAATCGCCTGAATTTACTGAGTATTTACTGAATATTTATTGAATATTAAGCAAATCAACAAATATTGAAAAAAAAGTTGGCAAATACTCACAAGTGAATATTGAGTCTGCACGGTTCTAATTTCCCCCTCCCACCATCCAAACCCTAGCAGCTGATCCTTTTCATTTGGAACGGCGACTAATCGTGAGGTTTTCCAGAAGATTAACACAGGCATGTTTCTCCTCGTCTTCCTCCACCCATTCCCGTTTCCATTTCCTCCTTAGCTCCAACCTTCCACCAATTTTTAGATTACATATCGATAACCAAGTACTTTACATCCGCCCAAGCCACTCGGGGCCTCTGGTCGTATGTAAATTGCAGCTCGCGATCCTGCATTCTACTGAACCTTCGAGCTCCATTTTGGGCTGGATTTGTTTCTGGCTGCGGAGCAGAGCGCGAGACGCTTTTGTATTTATGCTCAGTGCTTCTGTTCTCTTATTATCTGCCTCAACTAAGAAAGTTCATCTCACCCGTTTGCATTTTACTTATATCAGAATTTTCCTTATAGAGAGCCTTGAGAGAATTGGGACAAAGTTATAGAGTCAAATGGGGCGTAGGATACTAAACGATGCGCTAAGGACTATCGTGAATGCGGAGAGAAGAGGAAAGGCCACTGCAAACCTTCAACCCATTTCCACAGTGATGGCTTCCTTCCTTGGCATAATGAAAACAAGAGGTAAATTTTTTTTCCGTTTTTCTGCTGGCTTCTATACTCAGATTATTGGATGAATGGGTCATGTAAAGATACAATTTTAATTCACTTGGACTTGTTTTCTGGGTATATTTTTTACTCTTAATCCGAAGGATTTGTTAATCCTGTTCAGTGTACCAAATAGTGTAAAGTTAGCTCATTATTTATATTTTCTGCTTTCATTAGGATTATTAGAACCCTTTACGCTGAGTGATGTTATTACTTTTTGCTTCATGGTTACTTAAAGCATTTGTTCCTCTGTCACTTTCATGATTATATGGATTTTTAGCTGTTTTTAGGCATTTGAGTTTTAAGTTTTGCTAGGTTGAACTTGTAAAACATCATAAAACGATTATCATTATTATTTTCTATTTTTGTTGTGAGTCTTGCTTTGCCTTGGTGATTTATTAATACCCTGAAGCTCCGACATATTATAAAAATGGGTGGTTCAATTGGTAAGCTTGTAGAGTTTTTTTCTGAAACTTAATTTGTAAATTTAGTATTTAAACTTTACAAGAAAATACCATTATTTCAATATAGCCCAGGAGCACACACAAGAGGAGTGAGGGGTTCAGTTAAAATAGCAAGACTGCAACCAAATGAAGCATGAGATACCAAAAGGTAAGAATAGAGAAATAAAACAAACACCATGAGGATTTATAGTGATTTGACTGGACAACTTTTTAATGAACCCTGTCTAATCCTCAAGCTTTCTCTAGGAGTTTTGATGACCGTTTTTCACCTCTTGTGAAGACAAATCTTTGTGCCTCTTTTTTTACTTAGAGGGTAAATTATGATGTTTTTCTTAGTATGAAAATCATTCTTTACAAGAGGAACTAAAAACGAATAAAATGCCAGAAATCCTCTCTCAAATACAAAGAATAGAGAAAATCTTACAATGAGGAGCTTCCATGCATTAGATTTTCCAAGTAAAAAATGCTATTCAGCTTTGCAAGAAAATTAATTTTATTTTATTTTTTATAATGTAGAAGACAACAAGATTACTATTTCGAGTAGTCAACAAGATTACTATTTCACTTTAAGAAGGTGTGCATATTAAGAACTTGAGTGGCTACACTAGGTTTCAGAGAGAGGGAAACAATTAAGCAACAAAGAACTTGGGATATTTTATGTTTTTAAAGGATAAGTTTCCTCTAGCATGGTAGGGTCTTATTAATAGCTAGGGCAGTCTTAGGGGTGTAAACGAGTCGAGTCGAGTCAAGTTTAGGCCTTATCGAGCTCGGCTCGTTAGTCGAAAAGCGAGCTCGAGCTCGACTCGAGCTCGTCCCTCTATAAACGAGCTCGAGCCGGCTCGATTCAATTTGGCATTTTCATTTCTCCCGCCCGTTTTTTTTTCCCGCCCGTCCTCTTTCATGAGCAGCTGTCACGTAATTCCAAAAAAAAAAGCACCTGTCACGTGAACTCATATCAACTTTATCAAGCATCATGACAATTCATTAATGAGCCACATATTAATATATATTATAATATAATTTATATATTATTTTAATAAAATTAACTGTACTAGCTTCCCAATATATATTATAATATATTTTAATATTATTTTAAATAACATAGATACTCATTAACATATATTTTAATATATTATAATACATATTATATATTATTTTACTTAATAAATAATTAACGAGCCGGCTCGCGAGCTCACGAGTCGAACCGGCTCAAGCTCGAACTCGAGCTCGTTAACCATTCGAGCTCGATTATAGGCTCGAGCTCGAGCTCTAAGCTCGGCTCGCGAGCTCGTTAACGAGTCGAGTTCGAGCCGGCTCACGAGCCGGCTCGGCTCACTTACACCCCTAGGCAGTCTTAAGATGACCGTCCAAATTTAGAGGAAAAGTGACTAGTATAATTTGAAAATATAAGGTATAATAATGGAATCATGCTAGAGATTCTCTAATAAGATTTTATGCACGTCCCACTTGATAAGTCTTTAGAAGTATCCTAAGCCATTGCAAGATTGTACGAAACATATTCATGTAAAAATGAAGAAGATGATCACGTAAACAAGTGCTATCGAATAGATTTAAAGCATAAGCATAACAAAAGGTATGAATTGCATAAATTCTGAAAAGCATTATTAGTGTTTAAAGTTTTAATTGCGGTAAAAAACTGAACATTTATTTCTTGATAAAAATTTTAAATACTTGAATTAACTATTGGCCATATTTGAGTAAGTAAACCCAAATATCCTTTGAAAAATTATTAATGAACGTGAAAAAATAGTATAATCCTTGATGAATAATGTCATGACTAATATCTCAAATGTTTGAGTGAACTAACTTTAAGGGAAGAGGGCAACGACTTGTGGTAGAAGACAAAAGACACATAGTGCTGTTGGCCCAAGTCACATGCATACAATGTCACTTCATTTCATTGTTAGTAAACTTTTCCAACTTTAAGTGAGGGTAGGTGGAACATTTGTTCTCAGGTAGTAAACTTTACCAACTTTAACACCTTCATCAATTGTCTTATTCCAGTTGAGATCATGAAATACAATGAGGGATATAGAAATTTGCATAACAAATATCAGTCTTTGTAAGTCATGGAATAGAGAATTAACTGATAGAAAATGTTCATACATAAATAATATGGGCTTTCAACATGTTACATCTTCAATAAAATTTTATTTTCATAATACTAACCAAGTTTCCACTGTGCTCATATTTGCAGCTACATATTTATGCATCTCTTTTTGCAGGATATATCAAAGATTTCCAAGTCTATGATCCACATAGAGTCGGTAGAATTACTGTAGAATTGCTTGGAAGAATTAAAGATTGCAAGGCTTTGACATATAGACATGATATCAAAGCCAAGGAAATTGAAGAATATCGTGTCCGTACTCTTCCAACACGCCAGGTTTGCTCTTACATACAGTCATTTTCAGTTTCTACATGCTAAATTGCTTTGCATGATTGAACTTGCTTCTACATTATTATTGGCCAGTGTTCCAAAAATTTAGAAATAGCTTCTTTCATTTGCAGATTGTTGCAGTGTTAGATCCATGCTCTCGATGATTACTTAGAAACTATTTGATGCAACCTCATGAATTTCTAATTGCTTCGTGCGTCATGATTTTTATGTTTTCTTTCTTTTGATTTTATTTGAATGACATGGCTTTGAGGGTTGGTGTAGCATAGGGATGTAATTGACTAAATTGAGCTCAAGTTGACTTGTGTTTGACTCAATGTTTAAACTTGCGCAATTGGGTATTGAGGCGTTTTTTGTTTGTGAGGTGAGGCGTAAGCCTCAAGACGTTTTGAGGCTTGAACCTCAAAATCCCAAAATTGTGTAAAGTGCAAATAAAAGTTAAAAGTGGTTTTTAATATAATACATAAATAATATATTAAAAGATGACATATGATCTTTTTATTAGCCAATTGGCATATATGCATATATACATATACATATTCATATATACATGAAACTAAAAATAGCACAATACGTAAAGTGACAAGTGATAAATTGCATGAAATATAATTGAACTACAAATATTACATGAGCAAAAATATTAAATATATAAATTGCATAAAAATATCATGTAACATTAAGTTCAACTACAAATTCTTTCTTTCTCAGCTCATTACTCATCCATAGTTAATTTCTAAAAATGGTTGAAATAGTTGGCAACAACTAGAAAATCATCGGTACTGTCATTACTGAGGGGGTCTTAATTTGAGTTTTCATTCTAACAAATTATTCTCTCCTCTGCATCATGTGGAGTCCAATACCTCACAATAGGCTTGTTCTTCATTTATTTCAATCATCTTCCTATTTCATAAATATTTTTCATCAACATATAGAAGAGATCAATACTCCAAAATTTTTAGAGGAGGAGGGCATGGTGGTGTGTTGCTTTCAAGTGAACCTTGATGGCGATTGTGATGGTGGTGGCTGTGGCAATGGCGACAGACTGGAGGTTGAGGCAGGTGAGAGGAAGTGGTTGCGAGTTGCGACTCAAGGGTCCATGAATGTGTGATTTGTTCGGGGCTTTACTTTAGTATTTATGTCAGTTTTAAATAAAAAATATATAAATTGGGTGAGACATAAGTTTTACGCCAGTGAGGCGAAGTGCGCCTCAAGGCGGGCCTCAACCAGGCGCAAGTCTCATAAAAAAAACATGAGGCGTAAGCCTCGATGTGTTTTTCACTGGAATTGCGTTGAGGCGAGCCTCATATTGTGCAATTTTAAACAATGGTTTGACTCAATATGGTTAATATCTAGCTTGACCACAAGCTTTAGCTTGAGCTTACGTCAAGCATGATAATTAGCATCGAGCCTGCCTCGATTAAGCTCTTTGTAAGCTTGAGCTCGACTCAATATCTCGAGCTTGATTAATAGCTTGGCTCGGTCAACTGTTAATGATATGGGTTAGACAATTTTTAAATTACTTAAATAAAGGTAAACTAGTGATGCAGCACTTAAATGCCTAAGTGATGTTAGAAAAAAATCTTGCACAATTTAATTTAGAGAGCTTTATTAACTAAAATGTTTGTAGTGATTAAATGATGAAATAAAACAAGAAAGAAATGAGATTAGCTTAGGCCAAGTCACACAACTAGAAGTTAGGATCACAAAATAATCAATGATTCAAAACATAGCATACATGAAAGATTTCCAACAAGAAATCTTTACGTTAACAATGAGATTTTTCGCTACGAGGAATCCCTCACTCACTCCTAAATTACTAGACTTAGCGGAGAGAGTTAATACAATCTTTAGGAGTCAATCAAAGCCACAATTAAAGATAACTTAGAAGATATGAGATCTGGGAGAAAAATTACCTTTGTCAAGATGCAGAGAAGGTTAATAGCAAAATACTGAATATTCTGGACTGCATTCAGGTACTTTCCGGACAACAACTGTGTAGGCTTCGGATCTTCAACGGGATGGTTCTAGACTGAGAAGAATCAAGTAATTGACATAGGGAGGATAGTTGGAGGGAAACTAATGTGGAAGAACAAAGTGGAAGGAGAAAGAGAGAGAGGGGGGTGGTGCCGGCGGCTAAAGAGAAAGAGAAGGGATTAATTTCCCAAAATTTGAAGTTTTAAATTCAGATTAGATTGGGAGGGATTAGGGGGTTTTGAATTTTGAATTTCAAATAGGGAGGGAAAGGAAAATTATTCCTAAATGAGTGATTTGATTGTGGTATTTAGGAGGGGAGTTAATGTGGGGAGAGAGAGATAGAGGGAGAGGGGCCGACAGCTTGGTGAGGTGGCATAGGGTTAGGGAGGGTGAGTTTAAAGCTTGCCTAATCAAGGACCTTTCATTGAGGAAGAAGATTTAAATACAATCCAAATTGAAATTGATTTGAACTTGATTTAAAGAACTTTCCTAAAATAGACTGTCTAGTTTAGGAAGTATTTCAAAATTCAAAATTGATTGAATAATTGAAATCAAAGCTTTCTAAATGAGGTTGTGTAGAGAAAAGAAAGTAATGATGGGAGTTTTGAATTTTGGAAGCAAGGGGATTGGGTGGTCGGCGGCTAGGGTTAGGTGGCGGTGGGATTTGTGGTGTTTAGCCAATGGTTTAGAGAAGGGACTTTAGGCGGCTAATAGCTAGAGGAGGGGGGGGAGGGGGGAGGGGGGGAGGGGGGAGGGATTTGTTGGCCGGCTGATAGGAGGTGGTTGGATGAGTGGGCCGACGGCCATGGAAGGGGCAAGTTCCTTTGTGGCCGGCGGTTTGGAGGGGGATTTGGTGGAGAGGCCGATGTGGGTCTCCGAAAGGATTCTGCTCGTGTGATTTGAATGCAAAGAGTACGATCACACTATCCCGTAGGACAAAATGGTCGTAGACCTTTACACCCGGCACAAGCAGGCCGATGGAAGAGCAGATGGAGTTATAGATACGATTAGCCATGGAGGATAGCGGCTTTCACCTACCAACCTCGATGGATAATAATATCTATAACCCAAAAGTTCACGAGATTTCCCCCATTCGATACATCAGCTCGAACGGGGTTTATTTGATTGTGGGGATCGGTTTCCTACGGGCGCAAGCCCCCGTAGTTAATTACATCTTAGACCTCGATCTAAGAAGACTCTCGATTAAGGACGTTAGATTATCTTCTTTATTGGGTTTAGTGCAAAGGGCAAATTCTAGGCTTTCCTAATCAAAGGGAAGGTTCCAATTTGGCTCAATCGATCACACAAGGTTCAGTCAACATCCGGCCGGTTTGAAGAAGAGAAAACTGGAGAAAAAGAAAGAGACGAAGCATTCTAACATACACGAGGGAGAGAAGGAGGTGGCGTCATCTGTGTGACGCAGATGGGTAGGATTTAGAGCCTCCGAAAGAAAGGAAGGCTTACCCACCGATAAGACATAACGTGGTACACTCGTACCACTAGCCTTTAGACCTTAAATCTATAAAAGATGTAGTATCGTACATACGATACCAACATCTACGACCTAATTAATGCAATCTGGACTTATATCCCTGCCTGAAAAGAGAAGCCAGCTAAAATCCTAAGCACAACCAATCGTCCTATATGCATGCAAGATAGGAAGGCTCTGTCCTAAAGAATCAAGGATTTGTAGTTCAAAAAGACTTAAATCAGAGACTCTGTAATATGCAAACGAATGTACCTAGTGTTGTATGATGCATGAAACAAATGTCCTTAGGTCCATTAATGTAATGAATGCATGTAAGTGAAGTGCATTATGGCAAAAAGGTGTGTAAGAACGTATGCATGACATCCAGAGTACAGAAAAAATAAATAAACACACCCTAAGGGTATCCTTCAGGCAAGATACCCGCACAGAAAATCATCATAGTCATGCCCACTTCGTGTGGGAAAACAGCGATGCCCAATGGCATAAATAGGTGGCCTACTCGACAGGCCTAAATGACCCTAATGGTCTCTAAGGCTCACAGAAAAAAAAGGGGGGGGGGGGGTATCGCACCCAAAACCGAAAAAGGCCAAAATCCTAACAGTAAAACAACGATGCCCACTTCGTGTGGGAAAACAACGATGCCAACCGGCATAATAGGTGGCCTACTCTACAGGCCTAAATGACCCTAATGGCCTCTAGGGCTCACAGAAGGGGGCCAGCTTTGACCTATAGGGCCGAAGCTTCGTCAGTGAACTAGCCTAAGACTGGCTACCTAAACATGCTAGAATACCTATAAACAAGAAGTGTGTGGATGTGTAACAGTTCCGATATATAATTAAAAAAAAATTTACTTTACAAGTTGCAGAAATCATACCTGAGTGTGGCGCTGCCACTTACAAGTTTATAAGCAAACGATTTCAGATTGTGGCGCTGCCACTTAAAAGCTCTTAAGAGAATTGTCCCGTTTGATTCCTGATCATCAAACTCCAATGTACCTCGCAAGATAAAATAACAAAGAAATATATATAAGCGTAGATGCCGTTCAGAAAAGAAATGCAGGTAAATAAAAATATAAATGACAGGAAATTTAAGAATTGCATTTATGTAATATGTGCATGTAGTAAATACTAAACATCAAAAGGAAATGTTAGCCTAACCTAGGGCTAAAGGTCGTGTCCTAACCAAACAAATCTAGGGTATGTGTAGGCTGTGTAGTTTTAGGATGTTTCCTATGTAGGATAATTAGTTCAAGTTATTTGCATTTTTATTTGTTCAAGGCCAAGGGGAGATTTTAATTGAAGTTTAAATATTAGTAATTTAGGATTAATTTTAGAATTTTATTTTTAGTGTTTGATTGATTACCACCTTTGTTTCACACCGAGGCCGTGAGGTTTATTTCACCCTCCTTGGGGCTAACTTAATAGCCTCGTAGGCCTGGGTTACCCAGTGGCAAACAATTTTGATTGAATTATTAAGTTGGTTATAAATTAGAAAAGAAAGGTAAATTAGGCAATTTATTATCACTTACGATTTGACTTAAACCAATTAAGAAATTAATTTTACAGTTTTGTCATTCCATTGAATCCATTCGTGGCGTTGTGCCACTAGGCTCGAGGAACCAGGCCTCCTTAGAACACTTAGCCCCGCAGCCCGGAGTAGTCCATCCAATAAACTTCATCTTTGGAGTGGTTGTTATGTATTAAAGGATCTGTGGGTGGATTTTAAAAGATTATTTTAAGATTTGATCTTTAAGAGTCTTTTATCCTAATGAGTTTAGTTTGTAATTTAATCCATAATAAAATCTACATCTTTTAGATTTTAAATTGGTTGGGAATTAATTATTAGATTAGTTAGAATTAACTTAGGTTTATGTCTTAGACTTGAAGTTTAATAATTGTAAATGTTAATAATAATTTGATTAAGAATTAAGTGTTTTAATATATTTTTAGAATTAGATTAAGATTGATTGGTTGATTATTAGTAGATTAAAGAAAATCAAAATCTAGGAAAACGTGTCACTAAGTTTTTGTTTTGATGTTTCTATCCTATAGGGAACATGCACCCTAAGTCTATATTTTCTAAGACTCGGTCCTTAGTTTTTGTCCTTAAATGTCACTAGTGTTGTAGGAAACGAAATGAAGTTTTGTTTTCTAACCCTTGAATTTTCACACGTGTATCAATAAACTTAAGATATATAGATAAAAGCACTATACTAAGTAGCAAAGCAGTAAAAAAAAAGAATAAAAATTAGAAATAAAAGGAATGTATGCATTGTTGTTTTGGACGCACTTCTCTGAAGTCAAGTGTATCCTAAAGCAACATCAACAATGCCCTTTATTATTCCCACAATCCAAATAAGGCACTTGAGTAAGACTCAACTCAAACAACCTAACTACCCTCTAAATAAAGCTCCAAACGACAAAGAGAAACAAACCCCTAAAATAGACTTCTCACTCAAAACCCAAAACAACATGCTCTCACTACCCACTAATCCAAAATTATCTAGAAAACGAGTGCAAGCAAGAAGAAAAACAAATCCCACGTGGAATACTACCTCGTTCTAAAAAAAGATATAAACGAATCTACCACACAAAGCTAATCATAAAGCTATGAATTCTAAAACAAATCATGAAAAGCTTCAAATGAAATGACACATGAAAATTTTGCACAAATTGACCACAAAAACTCTTCCCGACACAAAATAATCAAGTGCCTTTTTCTCATTTGGAGTGGGGTAGAACCATAAAGCTTTCCAACAAGAAAGTTTTACAAAACCTCTCATTGTAAAGCATTCATGAAACTCGCCACATAAAACCTTCTAATACAAAACAAATCTAAAGCCAGTGCTAAATCATCTAAACATAAGCAAATCAAAACCTTTTTCAACAAAAAGCAAATTCTCAAGTCTGCAACACAAGAAAAATCATGAAACCTCTCTACGCAAACAAAAAGAAATACTTATAAAGCTCTCTAATCACAAAGAAACTCAAGAGACATTCCAAAACACTTCAAACATTCATTTTTGTAAAAAGTGGACAAATCAAAATCTTTCTCCAAATATGACATAAAAGAAGTATTCCAAATCGTTGTGTACAATCTTCTAAAAAAAAAGGTCATATGCATGTAGGGAAAGATGCCCTTAAGAGTTGAAAATGGAATTATAAAGCACATGTTGAGCTCTCATTAAATCAAGTGAAGCTCACAAATAAATCATAAGGCATATGGAGAATCACTAACAAACCCTCATGATGGCATTAACAGGTTAAATGTAAGCAGAGTTGTATAAGTGCAAGCATATATGTAAGATTTTCTAATCAAGACATTTTTTTTAACCATTAGTGAGAGAACCTTCAATATATGAAACTAATGAAATATAAAGCTTGTTAGAGAATTCAGTAATGTCATCTCAACTTAAAAGGTGCAATGATAAAAAGTTTCAGCTTTCTCATCTCAATTCAACAAAGGGAACTAATAAAACTTGTTGCTCATTTTAAGAAAGAATTTTATTCAAGTACCTCCATTCCAGAAAAATAATCATTGTGAAACATATATCCAACATCTCTATAAGAAATGAATTGTGAAGGAAATACCCATGCTCATAACAGTTCATATCGCATAAAGCTATATCCAACATAAAATTTGCATCACACCAAATCGAACTTATAGAAGAATCATAAAACATATATATGCTCCCCACCTCAAAAAGATGCATCAAGACCAAGTGACCCTGAATGTATGTGAAAGAAAGCTACAGAACTTTTATGCTTATTCACTTCTTTGGCTTGCATTAAATAAATCTTATGATAACAAATCAACACAAATATGTAACCTTTCCAACAAATTTGTATAACTAGCATGAATAGGTCTTTCACATTAAGAAATCGTTTCCAACAAGTTGCTCAACTCATCACACATAACCTTCAATGTTTCAAATATTTTCAAGAGGCTTTTAAGACAAAACAAGTCTTTACGCATATACATAACAGTTCTCTAATAGACCATCATAATGATACTAACGAATGAAATATAAGTGGAATAGTAAAGAGGCGAAGGCTCCAAATTTTCCCACACATGAAAGCATTTTTCATGTAATAGATTCCCAAATCTATCTAAACATTCAACCTACTGCGTAATTTTAACCATCCAAATATTTGTGAAACTAATGCATTGCAACGAAATTAACTCCATTTGTAACATATCTATTACAAACTATCATAGAATCCAATGTGAGCTAGCTTGCATGCATGTAACACATGTAAGTGAACATATTTATTTTTCATTTTTAAGGAAACTTTTAAAATCACTAAAAGCATATGTGAAATAAGATGCGAATGCATTAACAATCCTTCAACATTTTTTTTTTTAAAACAAGTATCCCTTTCTTAGAAAGCATTATCACAAACACTTTCAATGCAAACATTGGGAAGAAACCAACTCTCGCTACTTTCCACAATCTACAAAAAGCTTATCAAGGTTTTGGAGTGAAGAACAACTACTCCTAAGTACTATTACAAAGCATTTCACAATATTTTTAAGAGGAAGTATGTCCTCCAAATTACCATCCAGGTACATTTGATTGATATTATGCAAGAAATAATTAAACAAGTCGTTTGCAAATGATGATTGAAAATCTTCTTAAAAAGCAAATCACATAAATCTTTTCCATGTGTAACCGAAATAAGCCATGCTCACCCAAAATTCCTTCTCCGTTTTTTTTTAATCAAAACTTATGCAATTTTCAATGATGCAATAATACAAACATCTTATGTGCACTCATTGACAGGGGATCGACATAGCTTCTCATGACTCTCATGGTTCACGCCTAGAGCTCTAAATCGCATGACAAGAAGAAAGTGTGAATCTTATATACCAATTCTCCATTCCACAACATGACAAATCGACACATGAGTTTCATTATTACTCCATAAAGATGCCCATTCATGAAAGGCAACAAGAAAGTTTACTTAAACGTGCACATTTGATCATAAAGGGGAAGAGTATATTTCATGAATAATTAAGAATAATTTATTAGGAGCCACTTCAGTATTTCCAACAATGTTCATGGGTGTAAAAGTGACTAAATATTCCTAGCCATATTGCAAGTAGTTTTGCTGGAATGACATCATGCCATATAGCTCATTCCTTACTTGTTACTATCTTTCAAAAGATACACATAAAACTATTCAGAGTAATATGGACTTAAAGAAGAGAAAATACAATCAATCATGAAGCAATAAAGTGTGTATTGAGCATATTTGATTAACTTAGATCTCTCCAAACTCATACTTTTAAAATAGTAGGCAAATATGCATTGAAATATTAAGCCAGATATATATACAAATCTCATGACAACCATTCACCTCCGATAACATACACATATACAAAAATAAGAACATGAATACACTCTACATGAGGACGCCTTGATATTTTATTTCAACTATTCATAAAGTTTAATCGGAGATTCATCGTATTTAGAATCTTTCGAGTGCCCGACAATGACAAAATCTTTGACATTCATGTAGGGTTTTGGCAATGTCAAAGGAAAAAAAAAATAGATCACAAAACTCCTTGAGAGCATTTCATCGAGTAATTGATATGCAACAGTAAAGACCAAATAAGTCAGCCCATGTGAGGATCATGCTTTTACCACCATACTCGATTACATAAAAAACAACAAAGGAAACTCCAACTACACATTTGATTAAGGTCATCAAAACACAATCTTCTTGAAACTTACCAAAAAAAAAATGAAATGAAGATGGATAACTATGACTATCCAAAACTCAAAATGTCATTCTTGAAAATAAATTACTCATTTTCAAATGCATATATCGTAGCACATTCATTGACGTCAAAACATAAATCTTAAAGATTTAAATCCTTGCTAAATAATAGTAAACCATGTGAAGACAAATAAGGAATGATGGTAGGGGAGTTACAGCTTGCAACATCCAAATGTATCCAATAGCATTTCACCATCTTTCACATCTTACTCTAATTTCCATGACTAAATGTACGCTGTCAAAACTAAAGATGAGAGGATTCCAGGCATAGTAATTTCCCTTCCCCTTTTTAGAAACCTTAAATTGGTCTCCAAATTATCATGCCAACACTAGTAAGGAACGAAATCCCATCAAGCTATTTATATTCAAGAAGACCACAAATGACGGACAACAAATACAAAAGAGGCTAGATGACCATAGAATCCATCGGGTGAGACAATCAGAGCGGCAATCCTGTCTATTTTGTGGCCTCCGAACTCTAGGAGAATCGCACCCAAGCGATTAGGAAGAAGAGGAGAATGAGGGGAAAAAGAATGTAGGAAAGAAAAGAGAAGGAAAAGAGGATAAGAAGAAGAGCAAAGAAGGAGATATACCTGCTATTGTGGAGAAAATCAGTCGGCAGCCAGGGCAAGGGGTTTCCAGCGTCTGGACTTGCGTCGGGCTCGACTCGGGGGAGGCGACTTTGGCTGTGTGAAACCGAGAAGAAAGGAGTGGAGGAGCTAGGGATTCCGTCGCCTGGCTGCGAATGGAGAGGGGCTTCAAAATCGAGAGAGGGAATGAGGGAGAGAGTGGGGGCTCGACGTCGACTGGCTCGCGAACAGAGAAGGGCAACCAGAGTGGATCCGTCGCCTGGAAGCAAGAGGGCTTCGGGCCTTGCTTCTCCGCTCCGAACCAGAGAGACTGGAGAGAGAGGGCGACGGGAGCTAGCCTTTCGTCTAGGGCTTCTTCAGGCCAGAGAGAACGAGAGAGGCTGGTGCTCCGTGAGACTGAGAGAGAGAGAGGATAGAGAGAGAGTCGGGACCAATACCTAAGCCTGAAGACTTTGTTTCGAGTAAAACGAAAAACTCCTTGCAGAAGAAGAAGCCCGCTCCTTTGCATCCATCCTCGCGGTCCGTTCGAATACACGCGAATAGGAACTGTCGCCACTGCTTCGTATCTCTGCCGCGACTGCTAAAAAAATGCAGATATCCCAAAGCCTCGAATAAACGGTCGATTCGATTCAAACCGCTGGATTAGTTTTCCGGATTCGGAACTTGGATTCAAATTGGTCCAAAAGCAGGTTGAAATTTATTTAGGATTAATTTGTGTTGAATCAGATTAATTTTGGTTAAGAACTTAAGATCGGGTTAGGCTCGAGTCCGAACTTGACTCGATTTGAATCAAATTGGGTTCGAGCGGCGCGACAAATTCGATCACACGGAATTGAGTCCAAACATATTAATCGATAGAAATCAGATGGGGTACGGTGCGACCAGAATATTTATTGAGCTAATCGAACACAGTCGAGTCACTCTGGCTCAAGTCGGGCTGATTCAAGCTTGAATTTGGGTTCGACGATGTTCGATTAAATCGAACGAGGGTGCTCGAGCGAAAAACAAGGTCAACAGCCGACGGCTTAAGGGAGGAAAGAGGAGGGGAGGAAGAAGGAGAAAAAAAAACCACGAGCTCGGACGCTTACCTGGGGGGAGAGATTTGTTGGCCGGCCGTTATAGGAGGTGGTTGGATGAGTGGGCCGACGGCTATGGAAGGGGCAAGTTCCTTTGTGGCCGGCGGTTTGGAGGGGGATTTGGTGGGGAGGCCGACGGCTTAAGGGAGAAAGAGGGGGGGAGGAAAGAAGGAGAAAAAATAACCACGAGCTCAGACGCTTCCCGCCACTGGTGGGTGATCCGATTCCCTCACCTAGGGATTTCTCCAAGAATTCTCAAGCTCTCACAAAAAAAAGCTCAATTGCTGGAATTTTTTCATAATCATATTCATTAGCACTCCAAGGAGGAGGTGGCATTTAAATAGCTCATTATAATGAAAGAAAAATAAAAAACCAACTTGTCCCTAAGGCTTACACATGACTAGGCCCTCAAATGAGGGTATAAATGGAAAATATCATAATAACTCATAAGACAAAATAAACTAATACAAATAATTCTAATACAATGACGATCAAAAGTAAAGCGGCTCAAGTACCTCCATTCCAGAAAAATAATCATTGTGAAACATATATCCAACATCTCTATAAGAAATGAATTGTGAAGGAAATACCCATGCTCATAACAGTTCATATCGCATAAAGCTATATCCAACATAAAATTTGCATCACACCAAATCGACTTATAGAAGAATCATAAAACATATATATGCTCCCCCACCTCAAAAAGATGCATCAAGACCAAGTGACCCGAATGTATGTGAAAGAAAGCTACAGAACTTTTATGCTTATTCACTCTTTGGCTTGCATTAAATAAATCTTATGATAAACAAACAACACAAATATGTAACCTTTCCAACAAATTGTATATCTAGCATGAATAGGTCTTTCACATTAAGAAATCGTTTCCAACAAGTTGCACACTCATCACACATAACCTTCAATGTTTCAAATATTTCAAGAGGCTTTTAAGACAAAACAAGTCTTTACGCATATACATAACAGTTCTCTAATAGACCATCATAATGATACTAACGAATGAAATATAAGTGAATAGTAAAGAGGCGAAGGCTCCAAATTTTCCCACACATGAAAGCATTTTTCATGATATAGATTCCCAAATCTATCTAAACATTCAACCTACGCGTAATTTTAACCATCCAAATATTTGTGAAACTAATGCATTGCAACGAAATTAACCCATTTGTAACATATCTATTACAAACTAATCATAGAATCCAATGTGAGCTAGCTTGCATGCATGTAACACATGTAAGTGAACATATTTATTTTTCATTTTTAAGGAAACTTTTAAAATCACTAAAAGCATATGTGAAATAAGATGCAGATGCATTAACAATCCTTCAACATTTTTTTTTTAAAACAAGTATCCCTTTCTTAGAAAGCATTATCACAAACACTTTCAATGCAAACATTGGGAAGAAACCAACTCTCGCTACTTTCCACAATCTACAAAAAGCTATCAAGGTTTTGGAGTGAAGAACAACTACTCCTAAGTACTATTACAAAGCATTTCACATATTTTTAAGAGGAAGTATGTCCTCCAAATTACCATCCAGGTACATTTGATTGATATTATGCAAGAAATAATAAACAAGTCGTTTGCAAATGATGATTGAAAATCTTCTTAAAAAGCAAATCACATAAATCTTTTCCATGTGTAACCGAAATAAGCCATGCTCACCCAAAATTCTTCTCCGTTTTTTTTTAATCAAAACTTATGCAATTTTCAATGATGCAATAATACAAACATCTTATGTGCACTCATTGACAGGGGATCGACATAGCTTCTCATGACTCTCATGGTTCACCCTAGAGCTCTAAATCGCATGACAAGAAGAAAGTGTGAATCTTATATACCAATTCTCCATTCCAAAACATGACAAATCGACACATGAGTTTCATTATACTCCATAAAGATGCCATTCATGAAAGGCAACAAGAAAGTTTACTTAAACGTGCACATTTGATCATAAAGGGGAAGAGTATATTTCATGAATAATTAAGAATAATTTATTAGGAGCCACTTCAGTATTTCCAACAATGTTCATGTTGTAAAGTGACTAAATATTCCTAGCCATATTGCAAGTAGTTTTGCTGGAATGACATCATGCCATATAGCTCATTCCTTACTTGTTACTATCTTTCAAAATATACACATAAAACATTCAGAGTAATATGGACTTAAAGAAGAGAAAATACAATCAATCATGAAGCAATAAAGTGTGTATTGAGCAATTTGATTAACTTAGATCTCTCAAACTCATACTTAAAATAGTAGGCAAATATGCATGAAATATTAAGCCAGATATATATACAAATCTCATGACAACCATTCACCTCCGATAACATACACATATACAAAAATAAGAACATGAATACACTCTACATGGGACGCCTTGATATTTATTTCAACTATTCATAAAGTTTAATCGATAACAAAGAAATATATATAAGCGTAGATGCCGTTCAGAAAAGAAATGCAGGTAAATAAAAATATAAATGACAGGAAATTTAAGAATTGCATTTATGTAATATGTGCATGTAGTAAATACTAAACATCAAAAGGAAATGTTAGCCTAACCTAGGGCTAAAGGTCGTGTCCTAACCAAACAAATCTAGGGTATGTGTAGGCTGTGTAGTTTTAGGATGTTTCCTATGTAGGATAATTAGTTCAAGTTATTTGCATTTTTATTTGTTCAAGGCCAAGGGGAGATTTTAATTGAAGTTTAAATATTAGTAATTTAGGATTAATTTTAGAATTTTATTTTTTAGTGTTTGATTGATTACCACCTTTGTTTCACACCGAGGCCGTGAGGTTTATTTCACCCTCCTTGGGGCTAACTTAATAGCCTCGTAGGCCTGGGTTACCCAGTGGCAAACAATTTTGATTGAATTATTAAGTTGGTTATAAATTAGAAAAGAAAGGTAAATTAGGCAATTTATTATCACTTACGATTTGACTTAAACCAATTAAGAAATTAATTTTACAGTTTTGTCATTCCATTGAATCCATTCGTGGCGTTGTGCCACTAGGCTCGAGGAACCAGGCCTCCTTAGAACACTTAGCCCCGCAGCCCGGAGTAGTCCATCCAATAAACTTCATCTTTGGAGTGGTTGTTATGTATTAAAGGATCTGTGGGTGGATTTTAAAAGATTATTCTAAGATTTGATCTTTAGAGTCTTTTATCCTAATGAGTTTAGTTTGTAATTTAATCCATAATAAAATCTACATCTTTTAGATTTTAAATTGGTTGGGAATTAATTATTAGATTAGTTAGAATTAACTTAGGTTTATGTCTTAGACTTGAAGTTTAATAATTGTAAATGTTAATAATAATTTGATTAAGAATTAAGTGTTTTAATATATTTTTAGAATTAGATTAAGATTGATTGGTTGATTATTAGTAGATTAAAGAAAATCAAAATCTAGGAAAACGTGTCACTAAGTTTTTGTTTTGATGTTTCTATCCTATAGGGAACATGCACCCTAAGTCTATATTTTCTAAGACTCGGTCCTTAGTTTTTGTCCTTAAATGTCACTAGTGTTGTAGGAAACGAAATGAAGTTTTGTTTTCTAACCCTTGAATTTTCACACGTGTATCAATAAACTTAAGGATATATAGATAAAAGCACTATACTAAGTAGCAAAGCAGTAAAAAAAAAGAATAAAAATTAGAAATAAAAGGAATGTATGCATTGTTGTTTTGGACGCACTTCTCTGAAGTCAAGTGTATCCTAAAGCAACATCAACAATGCCCTTTATTATTCCCACAATCCAAATAAGGCACTTGAGTAAGACTCAACTCAAACAACCTAACTACCCTCTAAATAAAGCTCCAAACGACAAAGAGAAACAAACCCCTAAAATAGACTTCTCACTCAAAACCCAAAACAACATGCTCTCACTACCCACTAATCCAAAATTATCTAGAAAACGAGTGCAAGCAAGAAGAAAAACAAATCCCACGTGGAATACTACCTCGTTCTAAAAAAAGATATAAACGAATCTACCACACAAAGCTAATCATAAAGCTATGAATTCTAAAACAAATCATGAAAAGCTTCAAATGAAATGACACATGAAAATTTTGCACAAATTGACCACAAAAACTCTTCCCGACACAAAACAAGCAAGTGCCTTTTTCTCATTTGGAGTGGGGTAGAACCATAAAGCTTTCCAACAAGAAAGTTTTACAAAACCTCTCATTGTAAAGCATTCATGAAACTCGCCACATAAAACCTTCTAATACAAAACAAATCTAAAGCCAGTGCTAAATCATCTAAACATAAGCAAATCAAAACCTTTTTCAACAAAAAGCAAATTCTCAAGTCTGCAACACAAGAAAAATCATGAAACCTCTCTACGCAAACAAAAAGAAATACTTATAAAGCTCTCTAATCACAAAGAAACTCAAGAGACATTCCAAAACACTTCAAACATTCATTTTTGTAAAAAGTGGACAAATCAAAATCTTTCTCCAAATATGACATAAAAGAAGTATTCCAAATCGTTGTGTACAATCTTCTAAAAAAAAAGGTCATATGCATGTAGGGAAAGATGCCCTTAAGAGTTGAAAATGGAATTATAAAGCACATGTTGAGCTCTCATTAAATCAAGTGAAGCTCACAAATAAATCATAAGGCATATGGAGAATCACTAACAAACCCTCATGATGGCATTAACAGGTTAAATGTAAGCAGAGTTGTATAAGTGCAAGCATATATGTAAGATTTTCTAATCAAGACATTTTTTTTAACCATTAGTGAGAGAACCTTCAATATATGAAACTAATGAAATATAAAGCTTGTTAGAGAATTCAGTAATGTCATCTCAACTTAAAAGGTGCAATGATAAAAAGTTTCAGCTTTCTCATCTCAATTCAACAAAGGGAACTAATAAAACTTGTTGCTCATTTTAAGAAAGAATTTTATTCAAGTACCTCCATTCCAGAAAAATAATCATTGTGAAACATATATCCAACATCTCTATAAGAAATGAATTGTGAAGGAAATACCCATGCTCATAACAGTTCATATCGCATAAAGCTATATCCAACATAAAATTTGCATCACACCAAATCGAACTTATAGAAGAATCATAAAACATATATATGCTCCCCCACCTCAAAAAGATGCATCAAGACCAAGTGACCCTGAATGTATGTGAAAGAAAGCTACAGAACTTTTATGCTTATTCACTTCTTTGGCTTGCATTAAATAAATCTTATGATAACAAATCAACACAAATATGTAACCTTTCCAACAAATTTGTATAACTAGCATGAATAGGTCTTTCACATTAAGAAATCGTTTCCAACAAGTTGCTCAACTCATCACACATAACCTTCAATGTTTCAAATATTTTCAAGAGGCTTTTAAGACAAAACAAGTCTTTACGCATATACATAACAGTTCTCTAATAGACCATCATAATGATACTAACGAATGAAATATAAGTGGAATAGTAAAGAGGCGAAGGCTCCAAATTTTCCCACACATGAAAGCATTTTTCATGTAATAGATTCCCAAATCTATCTAAACATTCAACCTACTGCGTAATTTTAACCATCCAAATATTTGTGAAACTAATGCATTGCAACGAAATTAACTCCATTTGTAACATATCTATTACAAACTATCATAGAATCCAATGTGAGCTAGCTTGCATGCATGTAACACATGTAAGTGAACATATTTATTTTTCATTTTTAAGGAAACTTTTAAAATCACTAAAAGCATATGTGAAATAAGATGCGAATGCATTAACAATCCTTCAACATTTTTTTTTTTAAAACAAGTATCCCTTTCTTAGAAAGCATTATCACAAACACTTTCAATGCAAACATTGGGAAGAAACCAACTCTCGCTACTTTCCACAATCTACAAAAAGCTTATCAAGGTTTTGGAGTGAAGAACAACTACTACTAAGTACTATTACAAAGCATTTCACAATATTTTTAAGAGGAAGTATGTCCTCCAAATTACTATCCAGGTACATTTGATTGATATTATGCAAGAAATAATTAAACAAGTCGTTTGCAAATGATGATTGAAAATCTTCTTAAAAAGCAAATCACATAAATCTTTTCCATGTGTAACCGAAATAAGCCATGCTCACCCAAAATTCCTTCTCCGTTTTTTTTTAATCAAAACTTATGCAATTTTCAATGATGCAATAATACAAACATCTTATGTGCACTCATTGACAGGGGATCGACATAGCTTCTCATGACTCTCATGGTTCACGCCTAGAGCTCTAAATCGCATGACAAGAAGAAAGTGTGAATCTTATATACCAATTCTCCATTCCACAACATGACAAATCGACACATGAGTTTCATTATTACTCCATAAAGATGCCCATTCATGAAAGGCAACAAGAAAGTTTACTTAAACGTGCACATTTGATCATAAAGGGGAAGAGTATATTTCATGAATAATTAAGAATAATTTATTAGGAGCCACTTCAGTATTTCCAACAATGTTCATGGGTGTAAAAGTGACTAAATATTCCTAGCCATATTGCAAGTAGTTTTGCTGGAATGACATCATGCCATATAGCTCATTCCTTACTTGTTACTATCTTTCAAAAGATACACATAAAACTATTCAGAGTAATATGGACTTAAAGAAGAGAAAATACAATCAATCATGAAGCAATAAAGTGTGTATTGAGCATATTTGATTAACTTAGATCTCTCCAAACTCATACTTTTAAAATAGTAGGCAAATATGCATTGAAATATTAAGCCAGATATATATACAAATCTCATGACAACCATTCACCTCCGATAACATACACATATACAAAAATAAGAACATGAATACACTCTACATGAGGACGCCTTGATATTTTATTTCAACTATTCATAAAGTTTAATCGGAGATTCATCGTATTTAGAATCTTTCGAGTGCCCGACAATGACAAAATCTTTGACATTCATGTAGGGTTTTGGCAATGTCAAAGGAAAAAAAAAAATAGATCACAAAACTCCTTGAGAGCATTTCATCGAGTAATTGATATGCAACAGTAAAGACCAAATAAGTCAGCCCATGTGAGGATCATGCTTTTACCACCATACTCGATTACATAAAAAACAACAAAGGAAACTCCAACTACACATTTGATTAAGGTCATCAAAACACAATCTTCTTGAAACTTACCAAAAAAAAAATGAAATGAAGATGGATAACTATGACTATCCAAAACTCAAAATGTCATTCTTGAAAATAAATTACTCATTTTCAAATGCATATATCGTAGCACATTCATTGACGTCAAAACATAAATCTTAAAGATTTAAATCCTTGCTAAATAATAGTAAACCATGTGAAGACAAATAAGGAATGATGGTAGGGGAGTTACAGCTTGCAACATCCAAATGTATCCAATAGCATTTCACCATCTTTCACATCTTACTCTAATTTCCATGACTAAATGTACGCTGTCAAAACTAAAGATGAGAGGATTCCAGGCATAGTAATTTCCCTTCCCCTTTTTAGAAACCTTAAATTGGTCTCCAAATTATCATGCCAACACTAGTAAGGAACGAAATCCCATCAAGCTATTTATATTCAAGAAGACCACAAATGACGGACAACAAATACAAAAGAGGCTAGATGACCATAGAATCCATCGGGTGAGACAATCAGAGCGGCAATCCTGTCTATTTTGTGGCCTCCGAACTCTAGGAGAATCGCACCCAAGCGATTAGGAAGAAGAGGAGAATGAGGGGAAAAAGAATGTAGGAAAGAAAAGAGAAGGAAAAGAGGATAAGAAGAAGAGCAAAGAAGGAGATATACCTGCTATTGTGGAGAAATCAGTCGGCAGCCAGGGCAAGGGGTTTCCAGCGTCTGGACTTGCGTCGGGCTCGACTCGGGGGAGGCGACTTTGGCTGTGTGAAACCGAGAAGAAAGGAGTGGAGGAGCTAGGGATTCCGTCGCCTGGCTGCGAATGGAGAGGGGCTTCAAAATCGAGAGAGGGAATGAGGGAGAGAGTGGGGGCTCGACGTCGACTGGCTCGCGAACAGAGAAGGGCAACCAGAGTGGATCCGTCGCCTGGAAGCAAGAGGGCTTCGGGCCTTGCTTCTCCGCTCCGAACCAGAGAGACTGGAGAGAGAGGGCGACGGGAGCTAGCCTTTCGTCTAGGGCTTCTTCAGGCCAGAGAGAACGAGAGAGGCTGGTGCTCCGTGAGACTGAGAGAGAGAGAGATAGAGAGAGAGTCGGGACCAATACCTAAGCCTGAAGACTTTGTTTCGAGTAAAACGAAAAACTCCTTGCAGAAGAAGAAGCCCGCTCCTTTGCATCCATCCTCGCGGTCGTTCGAATACACGCGAATAAGAACTGTCGCCACTGCTTCGTATCTCTGCCGCGACTGCTAAAAAAATGCAGATATCCCAAAGCCTCGAATAAACGGTCGATTCGATTCAAACCGTTGGATTAGTTTTCCGGATTCGGAACTTGGATTCAAATTGGTCCAAAAGCAGGTTGAAATTTATTTAGGATTAATTTGTGTTGAATCAGATTAATTTTGGTTAAGAACTTAAGATCGGGTTAGGCTCGAGTCCGAACTTGACTCGATTTGAATCAAATTGGGTTCGAGCCGGCGCGACAAATTCGATCACACGGAATTGAGTCCAACATAATAATCGATAGAAATCAGATGGGGTACGGTGCGACCAGAATAATTAATTGAGCCTAATCGAACACAGTCGAGTCCACTCTGGCTCAAGTCGGGCTGATTCAAGCTTGAATTGGGTTCGACGATGTTCGATTAAATCGAACGAGGGTGCTCGAGCGAAAAACAAGGTCAACAGCCGACGGCTTAAGGGAGAAAGAGGAGGGGAGGAAAGAAGGAGAAAAAATAACCACGAGCTCGGACGCTTCCAGGGGGGAGAGATTTGTTGGCCGGCCGATAGGAGGTGGTTGGATGAGTGGGCCGACGGCTATGGAAGGGGCAAGTTCCTTTGTGGCCGGCGGTTTGGAGGGGGATTTGGTGGGGAGGCCGACGGCTTAAGGGAGAAAGAGGAGGGGAGGAAAGAAGGAGAAAAAATAACCACGAGCTCAGACGCTTCCCGCCACTGGTGGGTGATCCGATTCCCTCACCTAGGGATTTCTCTCCAAGAATTCTCAAGCTCTCACAAAAAAAAGCTCAATTGCTGAATTTTTTCATAATCATATTCATTAGCCTCCAAGGAGGAGGTGGCATTTAAATAGCCTCATTATAATGAAAGAAAAATAAAAACCAACTTGTCCCTAAGGCTTACACATGACTAGGCCCTCAAATGAGGGTATAAATGGAAAATATCATAATAACTCATAAGACAAAATAAACTAATACAAATAATTCTAATACAATGACGATCAAAAGTAAAGCGGCGCAATCGCAGCCGTAAATCGACAATCACGCCTCTGTAGACCCTCCAAGGTCAGATGTCCTCATCATTCTCCCAGGGTGAAAAAAAGCTCGACTCCGTCAAGTACTTGTCCCTGATACTTTCATAAAACGCTAGTGCATCTGTATCAATCCGCTGGAGCTCCTCGCGCTCTAGCCAATTGTCATCTGATTCATCATGCCAATAATGATATAATCCGAGCATTAATTCTTGTAACACATACATTTTAAAGCTTGCCTTTCTAATGACCTCAGCATCAACGTTTGTGTTCAATTTGCTGAGTGTTTTGACTAATCTAGTTTATATTTTCTTAGTTTTTCAAAAAATAGCAATGATGTATGCCCTCATAAAACTCTTGATATCAACAGAGAAAAATTCTATTTTATAACTACCAGAATTAATGAGAACTTCCAAAATTGCTTGGTTAATGGATTTATGATAAACATATTTAGATCTTAATACTAAGAACTTCAACAATTAAATAAGAAATGAACTTTCAAAATGCTGGATTAATGAATTTATGATAGACCTATGTACTAAAGTTTTAGTTAATTATAAGACATATTAAATGATAGTTTTTGGTGATTGATGAATACAATAATCGAGCTGTCAACATCATTGGGTAATTAGAGGATTATTGCAGCCCAACTTTAAGATGATTTGATATCTAATGAAGTGGCGTCATGATGCCAATATTTACTTCTTGACATTCACGTTGGTTGTGTCTGAATTTATTAGACAGCCTCTATCACTTTCTAGTGCTACCATGAAGCCCTTTTTTGCGCTATTGATGTAGTCGAGATCATAGATTAACCACTTAAGAGAAGAAACGATGGAAAGGCAAAGCAATATCTTAGAATGAAATCAATGACATTATGGGTGAATGATCCAAAGTTTAATCGTCAGTCATACAAATCATATTATTTTTCTGTAGATCATTTGGGATGCATTTAAGCCAAAGACATCTTTAATGTCTTCTCTGATTTCATCTAGTTGTGTATGAATAAAACCTGATAGTTGTCGAAACCACTTAGTTAGATGCCAAAATTTGACTTCTTTAAGTATCTTGCTACTCCAACTGCAAGTAAAAATAGTCATTGTCAAAAATTATATATTACTATTAAGAAGTTATATAAAAATATAAATATGTATCTGAATATGAAAAGTATGTACATTCCAAGTTGCACATTATAACATTGAGCACTTCAATATATTAGAATTAACTGAGAAGTTTGGTTTTATTTCTAATAATAACAAATAGTACTGATAAATTAGAAGCTAATGAAGAGTTTGAAGTTTTAAAGATGCCACAAATGATAGATGTATAAATGTTCATGCACGTGCATATTCAAAAAGATCCATTTAATGCCTCAAGCAATTGTACATAACGCCAACTTGATTGATTAGTCTTATCGGTTGATACCAAATGACACCGTACCGGAGGGGGCTCGACGAATCCACGTCGACGATCCGGTGACGGTCGCCGGACACCACTTCAAGAACTCCTTGGAGCAAGAACCCACCATCTAAGAACAAATCCTAGGATACAAGAATTCACAAGATAGTAAACTCAAATTTTATTCATTTCTAAAAATCTGCCTCATTACATTTAATGACTATGTATTTATAGACAAACCATAGCAACCTACTAGGCTACACACAACATAAACAAACACTAATCCTATGTAGCCATATAAACTACCAAATGGATTAAACTATCCTGAAGTTATAATACAATTAATGGCTCAGCTCCGACGTCATTCTACCGGGGTAGGAGGAACTTCAGGCTCGTGGGAAGATGTTCGGTTGGTCGCCATAAGGAGGTGGGTTTGGTTGGCTTAACCGGTCTGGATATTTCCACCTGGTGTCATTAATGACCATTTAGATTTCCATCTCAATTTCAAAGAGATCTATGATGAGTTTTATAGGAATCAGTTTTCTTCAACCCTAGCTTCTAGTAGTTTTCATCCATCTGATCTAGTAGGGAGCTCAGAACAAGGTACCCTTAGCTTTGATAATGAGCTCTCCTTGAGACTTGGCTCTACTCATCCGTCTGTTTTGAACTTGCCGAATGTTAATGACCTGAACATAGATGAGAGCTGTTTTGACATAACACAAGTTATGTCAAGCAGCGGTAGTGGCGGCCGTTCAAAAGATATTAATAAAATGCATAATTTTACTCATGTAAATTACTTGTTTGAGAACGTGCAAAAATTTCCAAGCAGTGGATCTTCTCAGGTGCTATTAGACTTGAGATATCTACATGCAATCCAAGAAATACTTGCTGAACTAACCAGTTATGAAGTTGAAGATGTTGAAGAGATTGACGATTCCCTTGCTGATCTTGTGTCTGAGGCTAATGTGTCTTCTTCCTGTGGCTCTATTGTGAAAGGATTCAGGGAAATTGGCTTTAATGTCTTGCCATTTTGTTTTGTTGAAAATGAAAATGAGCAAGATCTGGACTGTCAACCACATAAACAACAGAGTAATTCAATGAAATCTGAACTCACAAACATGCTTGAGATGGTTGACCAGAGATTCAACCAGTTCTTAGTTCAAATACAGATTTTTGTTTCCTCATTCCATGCTACAGCTGCATTGGGCTCTAATCTGTCTGCTAAATGGGCTCTAACCATAATATCAAACTTCTATAAGGATAAAACACTTAATTTCATCAACAACCTTCATCGACTTCAGCTTATACTTATACTGGATTCTCTTCTAGGCGAGGCGAATGACACCAGGTGGAAATATTCAGGCCGGTTAAGCCAACCAAACCCACCTCCTTATGGCGACCAACCGGACACCTTCCCATGAGTCTGAAGTTCCTCCTACTCGGGTAGAGTGACGCCGAAGCTGAGCCATTAATTGTATTAACTTCAGGATAGTTTAATCCATTTGGTAGTTTATATGACTACATAGGATTAGTGTTTGCCTATGTTGTGTGTAGCCTAGTAGGTTGCTATGGTTTGTCTATACATAGCCATTAAGTGTAATGATTCATATTTTTAGAAATGAATAAAACTTGAGTTTACTCTCTTGTGAATTCCTGTATCCTAGGATTTGTTCTTAGGTGGTGGGTTCTTGCTCCAAGAAGTTCTTGGAGTGGTGTCCGCCGTCCGTCACCGGATCGTTGACGTGGATTCGTCGAGTCCCCTCCGGTCCGGTGTCACTCGAGTCCAATCTTAATAGCTCTTATTCAATCCAATGGTCTTGATGAGATTCGCCAAGGGTTGCCTTGTCCATGATGCAAGGTCATAAGACTCATATTTAAATGTCATTCTAAATTTAGGATAAAGATGAAGTGTTCTTAAACTCGGGGTGATAAATTTTGGCCGATTTGATATTTTTGACATATGAAACTATAAAAAATACTCTTATTAAAGCTTAAAATGACTGAACAAAGCAATTAATTAAAAATTCGGCCGTTCTAATGGATGCAAGCCCTAATCCAATTTACATTTAGGCCTATTAGTGGATGTGAGTCCCCACCCAATTTATATCCAGACCAGCCCAACTGCATTTAAGCCCCACCAATATTAGTCTAAATCCCATGCCAATTAACCCATTAAATTATTTAAAACTAAAAGAAACCAGTCAAAAATTCATGTAGGTGTTGTTTGTGTTCGCTTAGGAAAAATAGGCGCAAACATAGCTCTCACAAGCTTAAGGTTTTTATTTTTTTGAGGTAGATTGGATTTTAAATTAACCAGATTTCCCCTGAAAGTAGTGTCAGAGTTTATTTAGATTTGAGTCATACTTCTTATGAACGCAAATCCTCATAGTTATTTACTCCTAACGCAGAAGAGCATTCTTGATTAAGGATGAAATTATATTTAGTCTGTGCATGAAGTGAATATGCGTGTGTAACAGTGTGTGAATGTTCTAAACCCCGGTTGTGGGGGATAAAGGTAAACCCGATCATTTTCCATTTGCCTCAAAGGACCATGGTTTCTAAACAATGCCTGGCAGATTATATTAGGCATCGATAAATAGATTTTATAATCAATACAATTTTGATGCTGCATTTGTTCTATAAAAATTAATTGGCCCCGAATTTCGATGTACTTTTCTTGTATATAACTGATGACCTTGTATCTTTTTGAGCTAACTTTGTGTTAACTCAAACTACTACAGAAAGTAAAATAAAATAATTGAGAATATATAGGCAACTGGAACTTCTTTTGTACTTTGCCAGAAACACGTCAACAAACCATGAATTCAAATTATGGCTAGAAAAAAGCTCTTGGAGCTGTTTATATCCTAAATAATTTCACTGTTTATGTTCTCATTTTCATTCTCGATTTTACCTTCTGTCCCTGCAGTGGGGTTATGTTGTCATCAGAACTCCTAATGGCATATTTGATCATGAGGAAGCCATTAGGCAAAATGTTGGTGGTCAAGTTCTGGGTTACTTTCACTAATGCAATTAAATGAAACCTTCAAAAGAATTTTTTCCTTTTTTCTTTCCACTTTTTAGTTGTCTTTTGAAAGTTCTAATCTTCTTAGTACCTCTTTGAAAGTTTGTTTGTTCTTGTTTTAAAATAGTATTCTGTAAGATTTGAAATCAGATAAGATTTTGTCGCTTCTTTTAAGGTATTGTGTGGTTGTATGGGCCCACTTTATAATGTTTTTCATGTGCACTGCTCTAAAGTGAGAGTATGTAGGCATTGCTATAGAATTTCTTCTTGTCTTTCTATGTTACTTGGTGTATTTACTATTTACTGTAGCATATCATGTTTGGTCAAGCTGAAGCTTATTTTTTATGGTTTGGTAGGATATATTCCAGGCAATTTGTACAGATTGTTAGTAGACCATTAGTATAATGATGCTTGCCTTCTATCTTTCTATTTGAGATTATCAACTTTTCCCTTTTTGAGAAGATCGTTATGTGAGTTGTAATCAGTTAAAATGTAAGCTTATCTTGGTTTGTTGGTTAGGAGTTTTGGTTACCAACCAAACAATCTTGGATTCGAGTCTAGCGTATGTGATGTGTGTGTGAATTTGTCTTAATTGACCTAAATGTTCCCAAAAAAAGATTTCTTGCACCTGAAAGTCTGAAACTGATTAAGTGCACGGTTTTATATTAAAAAAACTACTGCAAAGAACAATACTAAGTGAAGTTTATGATTTCATTCGAGATGATTTTTGACCACTACTTTTATATTGATTTAAAAAAAAAAATCTAAAATGTTGTTGTGAAAAACAATAAGAAAGTTGTCTCAAATAAGGCCTAAATCACAAAATCCTATATTGCATACTAATTATTAGATCATCTCCTAAGTTGTTTCTTTGTATTTCTATTTTATAAGACTATATTATATTATATGTGAGAAAATGATCAAAAATAGTCTTTTGATTTTTTATAAAAGATCAAAATGATCTCCACCTATATTAAATGATCATTTTGATCCTTCAAATCTTTAAAGAGGAATCAAAATAATCTTATCATGAAATTATTTGGTTCCTTTGTAAGAACTTTTATTAGGTCCGGTGTAAGGACGTAGAGGAACGTCCGGTCGGAGACAAAATCTCGCCAAAAAACTCGGTATTTGCTCGGTATTGCTAGGTATTATTTGATAATAATGAGGAATACCGCTCTGTGAAGACAATACCGAGTTATACCGAACAATACCGAGTTGTACCTAGTTTTTTCTAGGAAAAACTCGGTAAAAATTTTGTATAACTCGGTATTGCTCGGTATAACTCGGTATTGGGTCTTCACGTGGTGGTATTCCTCGTTATTGTTTGGTATTGCTCAGTATTTGCTCGGTATTTCTCTTTTTTTTGGCGCGATTTGACCTCCGACTGGACGTTCCTCTACGTCCGGTCGGAGGACGTAATAATTGTTCCCTTTGTAAGGACTTGAAGGATAAAAAAAAATCATAATTAGGGACCATTATGATTATTCGGAAGTAATTCAGGGATCATTCTGATCATTTTTTCTATTAAATGTTGATTCAGATAACTTCATTGATCTCAAGGTTGTATTACAGTTTTCCTTTGTATTGTTTATATTGTGCTTCGGGTGTTATGTAGTTAAGCTTGTCAAAGGCAGTGTCTCGTAAATTTGATGATTTTTGTATTAGAGGTAGCGTCCAAATACACACACGACATATATGTAAAACTCGAACCAGGATCTCTAAATTGGTTGCATTAAAATATCATTATAATTTTTCTCTTATAATTACATTGACAATGCCATCATCAAGATTTTGAGGGATAGTTTGAAGTCTATCATCAAATAAGGGGTCTCTTAATAAACATGATGGGGAATAACCTTCTCTACTTAGATATTACACAAGCTTTATGAGGAGGTGTACCTCCTCTTTCACTTCATAGATTTATTATTATGCCTTTGAATGATAAATCAACACCGTTGTTGGCTGATCCCAAGTCCTGGATGAGAAAAATGAAAGGTCGAGCTAATCAGTCGACAATCAATATATTATATGTGGGATAATTGTGACATGAATATTTTCAATTATATACGTGAAAATGTTGGAGTAGCTATAGTGACAAGTAAGATTAGAGAGAGTCGTTGTGGATGATTTGGACGTATAAAATGTGAACAATTATTATGTCCTCCGACCGGACGTTCGATGATTTGGACGTATAAAATGTGAACAATTATTATGTCCTCCGACCGGACGTAGAGGAACGTCCGGTGGGAGACAAAATTCCGCCAAAAAACGAGTTGTACCGAGTAAATACCAAGCAATATCAAACAATAACGAGGAATACCATCATTTGAAGACCCAATACCGAGCTATATCGAGCAATACCGAGTTATACAAAAGTTGCACCGAGTTTTTCTAGAAAAAACTCGGTACATCTCGGTATTTTCTCGGTACAACTCGGTATAACTCGGTATTGGTCTTCAGAGAGCGATATTCCTCGTTATTATCAAATAATACCTAATTGTACCGAACAAATACCGAGTTTTTTGGCGGGATTTCGCCTCCAACCGGACGTTCCTCTACGTCCTTACACCGGACGTAATAAAAGTTCTGTTGGCCTTCCAATGATCTGGTTAGGAGAGTATATGTATTAGATTTGATCTGTAAATAATAAAATATAATATTTAAATGTATAATATTATATGTTTTTTTAATAATTAATAAAAAATATTAGTTTATTAACAAATAAAATTTAACTATTTAAATAATATTTAATTAAAATTTGATCAAATTTTTAGAGAAATAAATGGAGGGCTTGAAATTGGCAAAGTTTGGTGACCGCCGGTCAATTCCTCGGTCCCTGCAATAATAAAACATTAAAAAACCCTGCGTATCTCTTTCTAATGATGCCGAATATTCAACGGTGGGCCTCCCGTGGTGGTTCGAGTGGGCCTGTCCGCTGGACCGCAACACTGGGCCCACTATTTATTTCTTCTCTTTCTTCCTTAACCCGCACGACTTAACCCGCCCGTGATGGCAACCTTGTCGGCCCACGTGCGACGTCGCAGATTCTCGAGTGCCGGTCGGGTCCACGGTGCCGGCCTGTCGTTTCTCTCCTCGACAGCTAGAGCTGCTAGGCCGGGACTGGTGGGGCCCACCTTAAACTTATATAGAAAATGGGCGTAATTACTCTTTATTATTTTTAATTATATACAAATATTTTAGTATTTTATCTTTATTATTTACACAATTATCAAAATTTTAAATATATTTTTAATTTTTTATAATTAATATGTATCAATAAATTGAAGAAATGCAAAGACATTTATTTTTTGCATGATTATATTTAAATATAAAGTATATGCGATAATTCGAAAGTTGTGGCTTAATTTTTTGATTTAAAAAGATTAATATTGCCCAATGAATTTTTGTTTATAATCATTTTGTTTTTTAAAAAATTATTAAATTTATAAATATGTATAATTTAAATGATTTGCAATTTTTTATTCTAAAAATTCGATAAGAAACTTCTTTTTTGAATAAATAGATTAGAAATTATGTAATATGTGATAATTGTGCGATGCTTGCGTCAGAGTCCACGTCTCATGTTTTAATTAAGCTAATTAACGTCTAATTATATTTTTTTAAAGTTAATAAAACAGCTAATTACCTCTTGATATAGAATTTTCAAAGCTTAATGCCCTAACAAAGTTTCGTTCATGTCACATAATTTTATTATGTAGTTACATATCTAATATTTAAATTTAGGGTGTCATGCCAATAAAAATTAAAATATGAATATTATAAAAATAGTGCACAAATATATGAATTGTTCTTGACACTTTCAATTAATATTTAAGAAGTAGAAGTGATCTTAATTTACAATTAATCTTTAATTTAATGCTATAATGAAATAATTAAGGAGATATAGAGTGAGTTTTGACATTCAAACCTTGTATGGAAAGAGATATTTCACTTTTGTCAAGATTTTAAAAACTAGAAATGATCGGCCGGTTCAATCGTGAACCGGTCGGCCAATTGGAATTCTTACAAGAACATGTTTTGATTGATGGAATCAGGATATTTCAAAATCCGGTTCGATTTCTTACATGGACTGGAAAGAACCGGTTGTTGAACCGTTAACCTGGCAAACGAGCTTATTTTTAAAATTCAAGCAGAAGAATACAGGCATGAATTTCAACCGTATGATTTGAATCTAACGCTTATAGTTATACTAATTTTTAATACTAATCATCTATTTCTCCCGTTTCATTTATTCCTTCCCCTTGAACCCTACCTTGACTCTTACACTCATGTTACGTTTTATATATATGGTGAATTGAAATAATACTAATATTCAAATAATTATATTTATTATTTTTATACGATTATCGAAAGTTTTAGGTTTTGACGCCCTCTCTTGTTTTATGAATAATCTTCAATATTTCTTATTGTAATGAAGCACATTCACAAAAATTATCTTTATGATTATTTGTAGCATCTATTTTCTATATATCTATTTTAATTTTGCTTATTGTTATATCTCTAATATTTATTATTATTCAATTAAATTTCTTATTTAAATTAATTATAATTTAGTAAATTTTTTTCTAATTTTAATTATTATATTTTAATTTCTATTATTTAAAAAAAAATCATTCCTAATATCTATTCCTAATTTTTAGTAAGTTCCATTGAAATTGAATAAGAAGTAAACGGCCTGGTCCCTTCCCTGCCAGAAAAAGCTAGGGGTCATTTTTGTGGTCAACTTTTAGGTCCTCCCAATACAGAGGACCGCGTCACGGCTTTTAAGACGATATGATATGCGACGAGCTTCTCGTTCTCCGCCGATATATCGGCTCGTTTCTCGGCCTCCGAAAAAACCGGCCTTTTTAAAAAACTCTAAAGCCTAAAAAGTGGACCGGGCCGGGCCCCACGTGCGCCGGGCCTTGTACGTGACAGCGATGATAGCGGGTGGGGCAGGCTGCTCCGGAGTTCAGGCACGTGCTGGAGGACGAGTCACGTGACGTACTCTCACACCAAGACAAAAACAGCTTACCCGCCTTTTTTCGGCCCCACAATTTATAATTTAATTAAATTTTATCTATGAAAATGACAAAAAAATATTTCTCATAATTTTATTAAACTATATTTATTTTTATAAAAATTACACATACACGCATATATTTATATATATATAAAATTTCTCTATCATGAAAAAATATTATTATTAAGATTTATATTAGAATAATATTAAACAAAACTTTGTGATAAATTTTTAAAAGAAATTGTATTAATATGAGTTTAAAAATAATTAAAATATATCTTAAAATTAATAGAATTTAATTCCTCGTATATTTATTAGCACTAATTTCAAAACAAATCTAATAGTTTTATATTCATCTTAATACCATTTCTATGAGGATAGTCATGTGTTTGACGCCAAAAAATTTGAATTAATGTTTGTTTCAAATTTATCTTTTCTTCAAACCAATTTTTTTAGAATGAGATCAAACAACGTAAGTATTAGAACTTATAATCGAATGTCTAATGTTGTTGTTTGCAATAAAAAAAGCTGGATGGGAGATCGCAGTAGGAGTGCTGGCGTGTGATGGGAGACGAGATATTCGTAACAAGAGATCATTGGCGGGGGCATCGATGGGTGTGGCAATGTTTGAATGAAGGATGAGTTTGTGATGTGATATTACATTCATGCAAAGTGCTACCTCAATATTAGGGTCACACTGTTTATCTCGTGCAAAATGACGCTAAATTTGGTGTTCGATCGGAGCACGGCTATTGCAAATGCTGATTTGTTGGTCGGAGCGCGGCGATTGCAAATGCTCATTTGTTGTTGGGTTGGAGATGCCTTAATAAGTCTCTTTGAATTATTTTGAATTAAAAAAATTTTACAAAATAAAAAAAACTAAAAAAATTATTTAAAATAAAATTTTGAATATATTTTTTAAATAAAATAAAAAAAATTCACTATATAATGCCAAATTACCTTATATTTTTTTTCCACTTTCGCCACTTCGCAGTTCTCGAGAGCTTCTGTCGAGGCAGAGACCGCCCCATCGCTTTCTTCCCGTTTATTTCTTCGAAGAAGGGGGAATCAGATTTAGAATTGGAGTGGTCTCGCAGTAGCGGCGGCGGCGGCGGCGGCAGTGGAGAAGGCGATGGAGGAGCTTGAGCTGGGGCTTAGTTTAAGTGCGAAGAAGGCGACCAATGCTTCCGGCGACGGAGGTGAGGAAAGATCATGGGAATGGGGAAAGAAGAACTGCAGGATACTGACGGCTAAAGATTTTCCGATGGTTACGTTGCTGGCGACGCCGATCTCGTCTTCGTCGTCAGTTTCTTCTTCATCGGGTTCGGCAAGCAATGCCGGCGGGGGTTGTGGAGGAGATTTGGGGAAGAAGAGGAATAATGATTTGGTATCGCCGTGTATAGGCGGGGCGGGTAATCAGATCAGGTGAGCTTCTTCTTTGTTTCTTTGTTTGATGTTGTATCAATGTTTTTTGTATTGATTTTACATCTTGTTGATTATTTTTTTTCCCCTTAATCTTGGTTTATGGATCTAGATGGGTTATTTTCGTTGTTTTTTCATGGGGTTTTCCTTATTGGTCGGATTTGAAACTTTTTTTTTTTTGGTGGGCGTATTTTTGTTTGGGTTGTACCTACCTTCTGTAAGCTGATCACTAGTTGGTTTCCTCGTTAGATTTTAGAATTAATTTTTTAGCGATTTACCTAAATTTATATATCTAAAACTTATATATATATATATATATATATATTATATATATATATATTATAAAAGATTTTGTGGTATGTTGGTAAATCCCCGTTTTTTTTTTATTCATTTTGGCCTAGCACTTGCATTTTTTCTTCTTAAGTTGCTTTGAATTTTTTATCTATGTGTAACGCATTAGATGGTCTCGCCTCTTTGAGCCATACAAATGGGCTTGTTCAGTTTTGGCTTATCATTTTTTAAACATGTCGTCATATCTCATGATCTCCTAAATTAGCTTATTCCCTATCTAAATGTGTCTGTTTAAATTTGTAAAAATTAATCGTATTTATAATCTGATAGCTTTTAATAATGTTCGAGCTGAATTGCAAATTAAAAGTAGCAACAGCCAAAATATGTTTTAATTTAAATTGAAAATAAATGTACCATGTTGCAACCAATGTGAATGTAAATTTATGCTATTTTACTATATAGAGATGATTTTTTGCTAGTTCATAACTCAAAAGAAAAGTCTTGATAAGTTGAAGAAGAGAGCTAGACAGAAACGGGTTTATTTTTTTAATGCAATTGAGAGGTTTAAGTGTTATGTAATTAAATGTAAAAATTAAAATATTAAATATACAAATACTGTCATTTTCTTTTTCTTTAAATGCATGAACCTTTATTTTTTTATTTCACATCAATGAATTTTTATTTATTTATAGCTATCGCTCTTACATTATTGTCCTTTTGCTTCTTTTTTATTTTTACTCTTTTGATTCCAGTCAAGGATTGGTTGGATGGCCACCAGTTCGGGCTTTTAGAATGAATAACATGGCCAACCAGTACAAAGACAGCATTCCTGAATCTAATACAAGTGAACAGAAGAAGAAAATCCACAACTCCAACTTGAAACAGAAAGCCATGGTTTCCAAAGAGATCAAAGACAACAAGAACTTTGATGGCTCTCGTTTCGTTAAGGTGAAAATGGATGGTGATCCTATTGGTAGGAAAGTTGATTTAAATGCACATGAATCCTACAAAACACTTGCCCTTGCTCTGGAGATCATGTTCTACAAACCCACCTCTTCTTGTAAGCTTTATTGCTTTGTTTATTATTAGTGGTTGTTTGGTTTCCTATTAGTAGAATGTTTTAGGCTTTAAATCATTTTCTTTTTATAAATCTCTTTTCAGTCTCTTTATTGGTTAACTTTAAGATTTGTTAATAAGAATTCTATATCAGGATATCCAAATCACAAAATAGTTTGGATCTACTCAAATCTCTTAAATTTACTTTGGGATGAGTGTGGTATTAATTATTTATTTACTACATCTTAAAGCATTTTTAAGGATTCTGAGATTCATTATGATCAAAATTTGATCTACATATCTGGATAGTACATTTTTCCTTTTGTAAACCCCATCATTTATATAAATTTATAGATTTAGGAATTTCTTTTCTTCGAAATAAATAGTTAAGTTGCTTATTAGGATTTAGTAATATTTAACCATAAATTTCAGGTTATAATCTTTGAAGATTTACTAAGTATGGATTTACATGATTTATTACGGCTCCATTTGGGGAGGCTTAAGCTTTACTATTTTTGCTTTTTTAGTGGCAATTCGAAAAATACTTTTTCAACAATAACTTTTTAATGGCAGAAAATTAAAAAAGCTGTCTTTCAAACACTTAATTTTTTTTATCCCGTCAAAAAAATAATTCAAACAAAAGCCTAAATTACTGTTGCCAAAAAGCCCCTTAGTCTATGTATGGCTAATATGTTTGTTTTAATGGTGAATATATGATTTGGAACTTTGAGCTATATTGACATTCTTTGCAGATGGAATGAAACCATTGAAGCTATTAGATGGTTCTAATGAGTTTGCACTGACGTATGAAGACAAAGATGGGGACTGGATGTTGGTTGGAGATGTTCCATGGAGGTAATGGTTAATATTAGTCTCATATCTTAAAGTTCCTAAATTTGACATTGATGTAACAATTTATGGGAACTATGAAGAGAGCAATTAGCAAAGAGGCACTTTAATTGCAACATTTAGATTTTAATCCAAGCGCGGCAAAACACCTGGTAACTAAGCCACTTGTGGATTTGCATAGAACTTGTATTTTTCACAAGTGGCTCCCAAATCCCCCCTGGAATCAAGGGGCATCCATGCAAATTTTGCAAGTGGCTCACCCATCACTCGAAAGTTGAAAGAGAACATTTCTCAAAAAAGGTACTTAATATTAATCTAAGGGCTTTAAATACTTGATAGATGAGCCACTTTGTATTTGCATATGTGGCTCTCAAATCCCAGGATCCTCCCACCCCCCTCCGATTAATTATTCTGTCCGGAGACCAACAAGAATACACCATGTCATCCCTTGCTCGGTACCATGGTTCGGTACTGCTCGATACCGTGGTTCGGTACTACTGACATGACACATTCTAGTTGGTCTTCGGACAGAGTTCTGAGTCTGGTCTCCACGTAGAATAATTTTTGCTTCCTATTCAAGGTGGGCATTGGTGGAATTAGATTTTCAAATGAGAGGTGACAAAATAATCCAGCATGAATCCATTCTTTTCCCTTGTAGCTTCATAGTTATTTGATTTGCTCCCTTTGGTTTATTCATTGCTGTTTTCTAACATTTGGACATGATGCAGCATGTTCTTGGATACAGTCAAAAGACTCAGAATCATGAAGATTACTGAAGCCAGTGGGCAAAGTAAGGTCCTGAATTTCAATCTAATATTTCGTTTGGAACTGCTTTATTATTGCTTTCTAAAGCAATATTAATACAAAAATTTCTTGAACTAGAAATATTTGTATTACATTTACAAAGCTACTATAAAAGTCATTCTAAACAAGAAAAATTATTCTGTGCGGACGTCGAACGTCATCTAGAGATCAATCAGAATGCACTAAGTCACCCCTTTGCTTGATACCGTGGTTGGGTACTGCTCGGTACCGCTGACGTGGCTGATTCGCCTCCGTTTACAGAGTTACGTCCGGCCTCCACATAGAATAACTTTTTCCTAAACAAAGCCTAAATTGGCAGATAATTTGGTTTTTCCTTTCTGCTTTCATAAGTATTATTTTCATTTAATCTTTATTTCTTCTTTATTCTTGATAGAACTAAGGCTTTCTTTCTCCCAAGAGTCTGCTGTGCTACCAATACCAACATGAAGGCAGAGTATGAAAGAGCTTAGTGCAGAGTAAAACACACCGTTTGAAAAGAAAAAGAGTGTCAAAGAGGAAGAAGAGAATATTATAGGAGCTTTCTATAGAGTAAATACAAAGTAGAGAAGGAGAATTTAAAGGAGGCCAAAAAGAATGTGAAGGCAATGATGGAATGAAACAGAGTTTTAGCTCTGCATCACAGTTTTGATTTTTAGCCACTAAAAAAAGATCACCTCCAATATTTGTTATTTTGGTCATCTGATCTATATTTTTGTGCTTATTTCTGTGATTTATGGCAGCCGATCAGAACTGAAACAGGATAGTTGTTCTTTATTCTGTAAATATTGTTTTCTGCTATTTTTATTATGGCCTCTTATCTTATACATAATCTTAATAGCAGGGGTCTAAGCGAATCAAGTTTGCTTGTGAGTCAGCCCAAACTTGCGAGTCGAGCTTATCATCTAGAGTTCAAGTGCGAGCTTAGATTTGAGATATGAGATTCGCTTGGCTCAGCTTGTCCGCTTTTCGAGTCGGATTGGATCGCTTAGTGTTAATTAATACATTAACATTTACGTAGAAAAAAATAATGTGGTGCTTCCTGATTCACCTCTGGATACCGTCCGGTAGGGGTGTCAATTTCGGGTCACAGGTCGGGTTCGGGTCAAACTGACCCAGTACTATTCAGGTCAACTCGAACCCGCCCCATTTATGTAAACGGGTCAATTTTTTGGATCCGAACCTGACCCGCTTCAGGGTCCGGGTCAACCCGGCCCAATTCAGACATAAAAATGCTAGTTTTTATGTTCAAAAACGGGTCAATTTCGGGTTCCTGGGTCAAAAATGGGTTTTTGATTCAAAACGGGTCATTTTTGGTTTGACGGGTCAACCCGAATCCGACTCGATTTTTGAAACGGGTCGAATTATTGAACTCGAACCCGACCCGTTTCGGGTTCGGGTCAACCCAAACCCGAAAATTTCGGGTCGGGTTCGGGTCTGGTTTTCAAATCGGGTGCAATATTGACGCCCCTACCATCCGATACTTCCCCTATGATTCTCCTCCATCCTCTCAATCCCCTTTTTATTTTTTGGAGTTGTCGACATCTCAAATTGTCATTTATCACTCATCTATATTTGTTTTAGTATTCTGACAATCAAACAACAAGAGCGAATCACAATATTAATCATTAATGGAATAAATTTCCAATACATACAAGCAACAAAATATGGCTTAATAGAGGAATGACATATACAACACCCAAATTTTATCTATTTACAAAACTAGCATCCATGCCATTTTTAAGGAAAAATGATTAAAACAGCATCTTAACTATTTACGAAAGATCAAAATAGTCCCCAACCAACTATATTAATTGATAATTCTGCTCTCTCAAATCCTGAGAGAGGAATCAGAGCAGTCCCACTTCTTCCTCTTTAAAGAATTGAAAGACCAAAATAATCAATTAATATAACTAGCGATCATTTTGATCATTTTCTTCTACAAAATCCAAAAAATTGCATAATCTGGTGAAAGTGAAAAACACTAGTTACGATTTTGCGGTGAATTTTCATATTTGAGTTCAAAATTGAATAACTTAGATAGGTCATACAAGAGTACTTATTTTGTAAATAACTCATTCACACGTCAAATACATAATCCAAAAACAACATTGATACATCCTCCACTGAATCCAGCTGCTTATAACAAAAAACAAAAAAGCGAGAAATAATTAAAATATCTCTGAATCAATAAAACTCAATAATAAGAGAAATTATTCTGTGCGGACGCTGAACCGTCCGGAGGCAAATCAGAACACACCATGCCACCATGTATACAACGGTACACAACCATGGTACACAATAAAAAAGTGACGTGGTACGTTCTGATTCGCCTCCGAACGGCGTCCGTATCTGCACAGAATAATTTCACCAATAACATAGCACATATGATCAGATAAATAAAACCAAAATCATACCTCAATGCATATAACATAGTATGATTAGAATGTCTTCAAAGGCCAAGCTCCTGCTGGATCTCCCACAGAGTGTCAGCAGATGTGGAAAGCCGAACAGCCTCCTCATCAGTAAGATGAACAGAAGTAACTCCAACAACACCAGACCTGCCCAGCAGAGCTGGAAGGCTGAGAAAAACCTCCCGCCCCTTCGGCACGCCGTCGAGAAGATCGCGGGCGAGGATGGAGACTGGGTGAATGCGGCGCTGGTCGCGGAGGATGGAGCGGGCGAGACTGGCGACGGAGTAGCCAATGGCCCAAGAAGTGTAGCCTTTGAGGCGAATTACTTCGTAGGCGCTGTTGACGACCGCTTGGCGAATGCGTTCCAGAACTTCTTGTTCATAAGCAATTTGCTGTTTTTCCAGTGAGGATAGGAGAGGGACACCGCCCACAGTTATGCCTGACCATAGAGCTACTGAACTGTCACCATGTTCTCCTACCATGTAAGCCTGTAAAGATGAGATTTTTAATATGTTTCAGCAACTTTGGGGACAAATACAAAGCACAATGTGTTGTCTCTATATTCATGAGCAATAGAAATGATTGTAAAAGGTAAGATTTTGTTTGGGATAACTTTTCTACTGCTTTCTAACACAGTTTCTTTTTTTTTTTTTTTTTTTTGGTAAAACTGTCTAAAAAGAAGCTTGAATTGAATGAAGTAATCTGGAGCTTGATGCTGGGTCTCACCAAGTTCTTCTAAGAGATCTGATGCAGATCCAGCAAAAATTTACTGAGTTCTGGCAAGGTCAGACCATACTAAATTAACACAATATATTTCCTAATTAAAATCTCTTCAGAAGGAGCTCTAAAAATTGATATCATGAAAAATGTTCTCAAGTGTCCAGCAAAAATATATGCATAAATATCTCAAGAAAATAATTTATATCTTTATATTTTATTATTTTCTCATAAAATTTATAGTAAAAATTTTCATGAATTTATATTTTATCTATTATATTTTTTATTTCACTTTCTATGACAATTGTACAATTATTTTGCTAATTATATATATATATATATATATATATATATATATATATATATATATATATATATATATATATATATATATATATCAATATTTTTATTATTTTATCATAAAGTTTACAAAAAAAATTCTCGTTATTTTTTTATCATATATAAATCAAAATCATATGATTTTCATATTATTTAAAAATAACAAAAAAAAAGAATATCTTTTTTTAATTCATCCTAATAAAATTAATGTAAAGATATTCTAACCAATTTTTTGTTATTTTCTCAGTTTATGTAATTTTAAATAAGTAAATAAATAGTTTTACAACAAAACGGCTCCTACAGATAAGACAAATGCATCACTAATGGCGACAAACTTAAACCCAAAAATCCACAATACATTCATACGAGCCATTCAATAAAAAAATAAATATATAGCTCATACATCCCACCCAAGAATTCTGTGCGGATGCCGAATGATATCCGAAGATCAAACAGAATGCACAACGTCTGCAGCACCGAGCAGTATCGAGCACAGGGATGACGTAGTGCATTTTGTTTGGTCTCTGGACGATGTTTTGCATCTGATATCTGCATAAAATAATTTCTCCCCCAGGAGAGAGAAGAAATAAATTAAGTCAAAACTTATGCCATTAAATTAAATCCCTAATAATTTCTTAATTAAGTTAATAATTTATTTTATAATATTTAAAATATCTAATTTAATATTTATATATTGATAAATTAATTTCGAAATGATAAAAGATAAATGCATTTAATATAGTCTATATATTGCATGATAAATTAAAACATTAAATTTGAAAAAAATAAATCAGTAGCCAAATAAGATTATTGAAAAAATTGTTTATAATATATAATTACGATAATTCTCAAAATTATTGAAGCATAATTTATTTTAAGATAAATTATAAATATAATGTATAAAAAATTTTAAAAAAAAAATTATATTACACATTCAAAGTAAATTGAGACTCGTTAATAAACAATATGATTAAAATATGCTAAGTCAATATTTTTTTTCATAAAAAATATATTGACATGTATAAATATAATACACATTATTTAAAAAAGGAAAAAAATTAAAATTATTAGATTTATTTAAAATTAATATTATAAATAAATAAATTATACTACATTAATCTTAAATAATGAAAAAAAAATCTTTTAAAACGCTATATAAAAATACAAGCTATTAACTTATTTTAATTATTATTTTAATATAATAAAAATGAAACATATGAAAGAAATTTAACACATAAAATAGGTACACTTAAATTTTTAGGATTAAAAATAAAAAAATTTAATAGTTCGAATATGATTGCTGCAAAACATATTAAATATTTTAAAAATCAGCAAAAAAAATTCAGAAAAAAAAAGTAAAAAAAAAAGAGATAATTTAATTTGACCTGGACATCCTGAGCATTGACCTCCAAATGCTCAGCAAGGAGGAATCGGAAACGCGATGAATCGAGATTTGTCCCGGAGCCAATAACCCTATTGGATGGGAAACCAGAGAGCTTCCAAGCAATGTAGGTGAGCACATCAACCGGATTTGAGACGACGAGGATGATGGAGTCCGGCGAGTACTGTGCCAGCGGCGGAATGATCTCCCGGAATAGCGTTAAGTTACGCTGAACCAGATCAAGGCGAGACTCGCCGACGATCTGGCGGGCGCCGGCGGTCACGATGCAGAGATCGGAACCGGCAGTGATGGCGTAGTCAGTAGACGCTTTAATGTGGGTGCGGGGGAGGAAAGCGGCGGCGTGCTGTAGATCGAGCATCTCACCACGGAGCTTATCAGCCTTCGCATCAACGAGGGAGAGGTCATCAGCAAGGTCTTGGGTGAGAATCGTCTGCGCGATCGCCATTCCAACGTTGCCGGCGCCGATCACTGACACCTTAGTGCGTCGGGACGAGGGGGAAGGCGGTGCGGCGGATGGAAGTGGTCGGAATATCAAGCCGGAGGCATCGGCCGCGAGGCCGAGTTCCGATAGTGACGACGTCTTCTTCATCGTTGAAGTTTGATTGCGTTCGCGATGGGGAGTTTGGGGATTTAGGGTTAGGATTTGGAAGTACGCAGGGTTGAAATAGGGATCTGGCTTGGCAGACAAGGAATGGAAAATGGCAGATTTTTCTTTATTTTGATTTTTTAGAGTGAGAACATCTAGAAATTTTTGAAATCTCCGAAGCTTCTATTGAGAATATATGCGGAGGGAGAAATTTGGGGAGAAAGAACTTTCTTCTACCAAATTAGGGTTTGGTCAGACCCACCATTTGAGACCTTTTGATATTGTGGTAGTTAGATATTATTTAATAATTATTTTATTGTGTTTATGATAGTCAGAGTAAGAGTAATTTAATAATAAAATATTTAATTAATTTATTATAATATATAATATAATAGTTAGTATGACAGAGATAATTTTGTGGCAGCGGATAGGTGTGTCATTTTTTTTAGTTGATCGTGCAATTTTAGATAGGTGGATTATATAGGCTAAGGTCTGATTTGCTGTAAATGATAAGGTGATGTGTATTGAATATGGGGAGCGAGATCTCTTTTCGTTCACTGATATTTCGTGTACTTGTGGAGGTTAGTGGCAACACATATCGACGCATTATGGATTATTCAAGATATCACGTCTTATTTGCAACCTAAAGGAAGGTTGTGCTTGGATATTTGGTTTAAATAGTAATTTAAATGCTAGATTTGAACCTTATGTTCAACAAATAACTTCATAGCAGTCTGGAAAAACGTTCAAGCCACAATCGGGTTCGAGCACAATTTCAAACTAGCTTCAAATTCAGTGTGAACCCACAGCATGGTGTTTGAACCTGTTTTGAACTTTGTTCGGATTTGATAGGAACCCACGTTATTTAAGCTAAGTTCAAACCATATTTAACCTAGTTGGTTCTTCTATTTGAACTTAGGGTTTGAAGATTAATTTTGAACTTGGTTCAAACTTTTGCTTCGAACCTAGATCGAATAGAAGATTTGAATCAATGATTCAAAATTGGGTTCAAACCAGGTTTGAAATAAATATCAAAGGTTGTAATAATACCTTATAGTATGTGGTCCGAACCCGTTTATGTTGCATGAGCTTACATTAATTTGATTTGTTTTGCTATAGATTTAGATGTCCAAATTGGGTATGAATGGTATTGAATGGATACAAACGTCTCATTGAAATCTCGTTGGATAAGATTTAGGCTTCGTTTGGGACGGCTTTTTTATTGCTTTCTAAAACGGAGTTTTAGTACAAATTTGAAAAAAAAATTGTACTAAAACTCCGTTTTAGAAAGCAATAAAAAAGCTGTCCCAAACGAAACCTTTAGTCTTGATGTTTTTAAGATTGATGACAATCTAATCATAATCTATTCAACTGAATTAGTACTTAATTTTGTAAGATGGGGACTATCATGCTTATGCTCCATACTTTATCATTCTTGCCTGCCACAAAAAATAGCAATTTTAAAGAGGAGAAGAAACCAATTATTGAAATAATCCACATATCACAAGAAAATTAGAGACAAGAAATAGAGAAGTGGGGAAGAGAATGGAGGAAATGAAGAAGTTCTTATAGTAGATAATATAAAGATAATGAGAAGCTATAATATTCACATTTGCAGTAAGTTCAGGAACCACCAAGATACTCTCGAGTGTTTGTTTACTTTGAGTATATTTACAAATTTATATGTTTAATTAATATGTTGTGCTTATATTTCTATTAAAATATATTTTGAAATTATTTTGATATTGGAATAATTGTATAAATATTTGACTAAGAAATAGTAATGTAATCCCTTAAAAATATATAAGGTAGAATTTGACAAATAATCTTTAAATAATAATTTATTTAGATTTATTATAAGTCTAATTTATAAATGATGTTTGTCTTATTATAGACCATTATGAATGTTATAATCCGAACCGGATATAATCTATCTGGTATTCCTTCTTCAAGCGAACCAGCAAACAACAAACTATCCCCCTATTCATGCAAGCCACCAACCACCACCCCCCGACTCCTCCTTCGACCGAATCGACCTTGCCCACCGTCTCTTCCAAACCGTGGTTTCTTCCCATATTTGATAGATTCTCCTGCCTCATTACCTTTCTCACCATTTTTAAGGTGAATTGGAACCTAGGGCATATTTCTAAACCTTCCCTTGCCTCTCTTGTAGCCAACGAATGCCTTCCTCCCTCTGGCAGCCACTAAAACTCTTCCATATTCTTCCTTTTTGTTCCTTTCTCGCAATCAACATTTGTTGTTATCAAAGAAGACCTCTCCATTATATACCTCTTTGAGCAAGGTGGAGTTTTACTTCTTCCTCTTAGATCAAGGTTGGATCTTCTTCCATCTTTTTCTGTTGGCCAAGATCATTCATCAAAAGTAAGTTTTTTTTTGTTTTTTTTACTTGCAATTATTTGGGTTTATAAATTTTATTGGTGGCTTTATATTTTAATTGAATATACTTCCTAGTTTCGTATGTTTTTAGGTGTCCCTTATTCATGATTGTAGACTCTCATTCTAGATTATATTTAATTAATAAATTATAGAATTTAAGTTATTTTGGATGCTTTTAATTTAATCATTATTGGTCCGAATCATTTAGGCTTACTAATGATATTCAATTTAAGCTCGATTTGTATAAGCTTTATATTTCAAGCATGTGCTCCTTTTAGTATTATCTTAATTCTTAAATTAGGATCCTTCTTATAGAACTTTTGGAGTCGTTGTCTTCGCCTTGTCAATTCAATATCAAATAGGCTTGGAGTTTTGTATTGCTAGCCTAAAAGGTAAGTAATTGTTGTTTAGTTTGGTGTAAGCGTACCCTTCTTTGTTAAGGGCGTAATTCGTGATATTTGTATTAGAATTCTTTTATAATTATTTAAGTTGTTAGTTCTAATTCCAATATTTATTAGTATTGTGCATGTAACAGATCTTATTTATAGATCACATTGAAATCATCATGTAGTAAATCTTCATTGTTGATCATAATAAATTAGCAAGTTTCATTCAAAAAAGAATATTTTGTGATTTATTGATGTATTACTTCATGTATATAAAATTTTGTATCTTCATGCATGTTGTTATTTGAATGCAATAAATATTTTCTTGGCAAATCATATCAATTTTATTCATTGCAATACATAATACTCATGCTATAAATTATGTTGATTTTATATATGGTAATTGTTATGTTAAATTACATAACACATGTTGATTATTTGTAACAACACTTACACTATATGATTATGTGTATGTCAGTATAATCCTATTGGGTTTTGTGTAGTTGGGGTCGACAGGCCCAGAGTGACGACTCTACATGAAATCTTTGGATTTTCTTGGGTTGGTGTTTACCTTCATGGTGATGGGTATTTGATAAATCGACAATACATATATATTTGAATGTAAGAGATTACAAGCAAACATTAATCTGAATTAATAAGCGACTGCAGGTCATTTTGAGGTATAACGATACTTATTTGATTAAATTTTCCGCATTTAAAATAATTGCATTAATAGTAACTATCGCATACATTAATGTCACTAGCATATTAGATTTATGTTGTTGGAAATATGACATATCTCATGGCTATTTTGAATTGGGATTATAAATTACTACTCTTCTCTTTAGGTTGTACTTCTACCCTTTGGTTGCCCATGTTGCATGCCCCACTCCTTTATCATTTATGCTTTGATAGATAGTAGTTACTTGATGAGTTTGATTTATCAAATTCGCATGTTGTATTTTTCAACAGGTTCTGCAGGCGTGTTTGGTGTACCGCAACCTCAGGAGCAGAGTTATCAACAATAAATTGTTATTTGGTATTTATTATTTTGTAGTAGTTTATTATGTTTATATTTTCTGTTGGTTGGGTAGTTTTTTTTTTTTCCTGTTTTTGCTATATTTATTTTCATGTTGGCTTGTATCAGAACTACGTCATTTCAATGTATTGGTTAATTTAAGTTCTATTAATGAATTGGTTTTATTTCACTTCATCTGTTTGCTCTGATGCATGGTTGTATTGTTTGTATATGCATGTTCTCTTTGTGAACACGAAACAAATTTTTTTATCCCTTAATGTGTCCCGTGTTACCGAGGTGCACCGCCTTCCGGACCCGGGGTGTGACAGAGTGGTATCAAAGCCGTGCTATTTTGAATTTGTTATTCCTTGACTCCTTAGGGTGGGATAGTGAGTTATATTATCACAAGTCATCCTTTATGTTAAATAATATGTTTGTTAAATAATAGTTTATTTTGATATGTCTAATAATTCAGAATGACACCAATAAGATATATAGATTGCTGATGCCGCTCGTTGAAGTGTATTTTTAATGCACTAATATTTTAATTCATATTTATAAATTTTTTTAACTATATTATAATATTCATATAATTTAATAATAATAATTAAATTTATTATCTTTCATATAATACAATTTCATTATTATAGCTATAGTTACATAGACAATTGTCTTCATTATGACCAAGACCACCATCATGCTACCCATAAGCATTATATTCATCTTATATCATTGATGCACATTGCCCAAACTTGTATTTATAATAATTCATTCCCCTTACACCATATAGAGAATTTTTTGAATATTCTCTTTCAATTTCTTTAGTAAACATATTAGTTTCCTCTCCTATAGAGATAATATTTGGATCTAATTAACCATGGATCATTTATTTAACCATCATTTTATTATATACATATATTTCAATAATTTTAACAATTTTTATTCATAATATATTTAATTCCACATGTAAAATAATGCATATTATTATTGACAAAAAATAATAAATTAAATTTAAGTATATTTTATATAATTCATCATTTTTATTTAAAAGTGTGTATGTCAAAATTAGTAACTACATCATAAATTAATTACTTAATATCATGAATTAATTTATATATGTATATCATAAATTAATTACTTATTTTAAAAGACGCAATCTTAAAAAAATAAAAATAAATATAAGTTAAATTAGGACTTTGATGCATGATGTATTAATATACTATGGGTATTATATTAAATATATCGTATATTTATAAGTAGCTTAACATTACATAATATACTCATATATATTTGTTGCGTCTTATAATATTCGTGGCGGTAGAGAAATATATAGTGTGACGTCTTAGCGTTGTATGAAAATTCAGTACAAAGCATATAAGAGAGAGGGTGTAGCGTTCATAAGAGACACCAAAATTTTTATGTGGAAAACCCTTAAAAGGGGGAAAAAATGGGGCTTGACCTAGTTTGAATGAATCCACTAGTATTTTGCATTTGATTACAAATGAGGCCCTTCCTTGGGAGAGGGCATTGGCTTGATGTCACAAATGTACATCATATAGAGCGCATTATATGGTGGGAGTTACAATAATCAACATACACATGTTTGTTTGGTCGCGGAACCATAGTCGATAAGATAGAGACCGGAAAGGCCGTAGTAGGCGACGGAGGTCGAAAGGATCATATTCGGTAGGAGACAGGGGTCAGAAAGATTGCGAGAGAGGTAGGAAGGACCGTAGTTAGTAGAAGACTGGTGTCAAAAAGATTGTTCTTTGGCCATGAAGGTCGAAAGGACCGTAGTAGGTGACAATGGTTGGGGTCAGAAAGACCGTAGTAGTAGGGTGGTATTCTGGTAGAACTCTAGGTGTCAGATGTTGGTCTGGCAGAAGTCCGGGCTTCAAGGGCAGCAGGTGGTGGTCCGACAGAAGTCCGAGCCTCAAGTGGTGGCTTGATAGAAGTTTGGGCATTAGGAGGTGGTACGACAGAAGTCCGGGCCTTAGAATTTTTGCTTTTTCATATATTGATGGGATTCCGTTTATGCCACATGCCTAAACCCTCATGAACTCCTCTTCTCCTCACATGTCGTCATATCACATCAAAAGCCTCATTCCCAAAACCTTGACAAACTCCTCTTTTCCTTAGGTGCGATTGGATCTCGTCGATTCTTTGCTCCCCCCGCCCACCACAAAAAAAAAACCATTTATAAACTCCTCTTCTTTTCACACAGTCATCAATGCCCCGCTCTTAGCCTTCCACAATATTGCAAATTCAGCACGATGTCTGAACATTACTTAAAATCATGTTAGAATTAGGATTTCAAGCGAGTTTGAGTTTGAAAAAAAAATTTCAATGGCTCTATTTTAAACAATTGTTTGTAAACATAAAAAATTATTTCTTATTATAAAAAAAATTTAATTTGAATTAATTTTTTTAACATATTTTTCTCAAAAAATTGCATGGGGACAATTCTTGGATTATGGGATAATATATAGTAAAAAAATTTAATTTTTCACCAATAATAATAATCTAATAAATATTATCATTACTATTTTTCCGTTGAGAATATGCCCACCGAATCCTCCCATTGCGCTTGGAATCTATATGACGCCGAGATCATTTGTCCCGTTTCTCCCGTCTCGCTGCGATAGCTAGGGAAGAGGCGGAGCGGCGTTGGCTTGCAGGCTGAAGACTTCAGGACCAGAGTGGGAAGGGAAGGCGACTGAATCATTGTCGCGGTTGCGGCGGCGGAGCTATTTGGTAGCAGTGGACGATGGAAGAGGGAAGGGAGGGTGACTGGGAGTGTGGGAGTTGCGGCAATCGGAACTACGCTTTCCGATCCTTCTGCAATCGGTGCAAGAAGCCGCGTCTTCTGGTTGACACCAAGACACCGGCCGACTCCAAATGGCTTCCTCGCATTGGAGATTGGATCTGCTCCGGTTTGTTTTTTTTTTCTTGGCTTCTTATTCCGTTCTTCTATTCAGTTCTTTTGCCTCTTCTCCTTAGTTTTTGAAAAATTTACTGGTTCTCTTATGTTGGAATTTCGGTTGGTTTGAGGCGGAGTAGGGTTTTGGGTTCTAGCTTATTGTATTTTTTGTTCCTTTAGTTCTTTGCTTGATTTGTAATTTTTTCCGTGGTTTTTTGACTTATAGAAGTGTGTGCGTAACGATCTGTTCTTGTTTGGTGGTTATATTACAGTGCGTTTAAGTGGGGAAACCCTTAGGTTGTTAGGTTAGTTAGTTGGAGTTACTGTTGTTAATAGTTACTTTGTTTAAACTTCTTCTTGCTGAGATAATTCTTCCTTTCAGCAACTGTTGATACTTTTTCTGTTCACACATTCGATGAATCAGGAACATATTCTCTTTTCAAATTGGAAATAGTTCACTCTAGTTTCATATTTCTTGTATTACTACCATTAACAATGTCCTGTGGAGGTCTCCGGTTTTATAGCTCATTTTGCAGTAGGTCAGGTGTCCACCTTTTTTTAACTTATTTATAACATTTTGCCAACCATTCTGTGCTCTATGAAATAGTAGCAACCTGTCTTTTTAATGGTCTCATATCATTTTTGTTGTTCTTTGCAGCATGAATGGATGGCAGCAACATTAGGATTAATTGTTTCTTCTTGCAGAAATTATGTTATCATAGTGTAGCTTTTGTTTATTATGTTTTCTATGAGTAAAATATTACATTTATTAGAGTTTATTATGCTCTAAAATTTTGATAATCCATGGTTTCTAAATTCTAATAGAAATTAGCTGTTTCTGTGACTTGTTCTGAGTAATAAATATATTGGTTTGTTAACTTTTGAAAAATGAAAAGGTCTAGATTGTTATATTTCATGACATGCGGTTTTTTAACTTTTGAGTTCCATTCCAAGTATAGTTTGGTGTAATTGACTTGCAAGTTGTGGATTGTATTTTCTAATTTTGTTTAGTGCATGTCTGCTGTGGATATTCTTCATTCTGGATGCATCTGTGGGATGACTTGTGTGGTAATGGAATCAATAGGGTGCAGTAACAACAATTATGCTTCTCGAGAAATATGCAAAAAGTGTGGCCAACCAAAGGAGGAGACTGCAATGCGCGGAGCACATTTTCCAACTCATCCGCATTATTTTGCTAGGATGCAAGATCTTCTTGGATCAAAGATGAACTTCGGGATTCCTGGAAATTCAGCTTTTCAGCAGTCCTTTCCAATGGGGTTAGGTTGGGGTTATACGATGTTTCCTGGTAGCAATAGTAGGGATATTTCATATGCGGATAGCTCAAATCAGTTGCTTGGGGTTCCAAAAGGGTGGCGTGATGGTGATTGGTTATGCAATTGTGGATTTCATAACTATTCTTCCCGTACACAGGTTTGAATTTATAAATCCTATCCAACATGTTCAAGTTCTAGTTTGTTCTTTTATGCTTATGTAACCACGCTCACTTTTTACATGGCATTTTCCCTAGTTCTCCTTGTTTAGTTTTAATCTAATAGTTATTTTTTCACTATTTGTGGTTTAGAAAATAATCTTTCATTGTTGTTTAGTCCTTAATCATTTTGCTAAAGATAGTTTTCATAGAAAATGGTTAGCTTACTTTCGCGATATTTAGTTTTGAATGTTTAAACATAATGTGGCACCCTTCTAATTGTACGTCTCAAATACTTTGAGCATGTGTTTCAAGCCAAATCAAGTCGAATTAGGTCAAAACAAGTCCACATAATGTGAGGAATGAAGACAATGAATTTTCCTGGCTCATTGAGAACTCGCTAGGTTCATAGTGAACTTGCCATGCTCATGATCTCACCAAAGCATAACCTGCCTAAGGCCCCACTGAGCCTACTCACCTAAGCCAAAAGCTACTCAACCACACTGCGCCAATCCATGACTTCACCTATCAAGTATGTGTTTTCACCCGACCAGTTGGCGACTTTAACTGTCAAAATGGGAACTTCAAGTAGTGATTGTTAATGTGTTAATTATCACTATTTATTTTTATTCTTTTTTAGCTACAAGTCTTTTGGGCTATATGCTTCATTTTTTGGGATATATTCTCTTATTCTTGCGTAGTTTTTCTTGTAGCGTCAAAATTCTTACCCGAATTGATAAATAAGGGTTCAAAAATAGATTTTTGGGGGCACAAGGCCTTTTATGCTTGAGCTTGTATTTTTTTTGCTAGTTTGGTGAAATCTCAGGGCCTTTCTTTTTCTTTCTTTCTCTAGATTTTCTCTCTTTTTGGTATTTTTTAGTTATGTGTGCCTTGAGAGTTTTGCTAATAAAGTTTGTGTATTGCCCATTATAAATCTGTATCCAATAGCTTGAAAAGTGTGGTGGGCATGGATCAGTGCAAAGATTTAGAAAACAAGTACAACTCGAGGCAGAGCAGTTATATAGAGAAGTGTCAGTCAACATAGAGAACCAAGACTTTATGATAAATATGCAGTTCATAGGGATGGAAGAGAGGATCACAAGGATGATTTAATGAGCTTTGGAGAACACTCCCATAACCACTCAGAGGGTGGAGATGTTAGAAGGATCTTTAGACTCAATAGTTCGAAAATAACCAACAAGTGCAAGAGTACTAACCTCAACCTTGGACATGTAGAATACGAGAGCTCATAGTGACACCAACATCACGATTAGAAATAGAGGTAATTCAATTTGGTTAACCAAAGATTTCCTTGCCATTTACCAATATCGGCCATTGTGCCGTTGATTTAAAAGGCAAGTTGAATGTGGGAATTCGTCAACACGCTTATTATCAAGGAGAAATTTATCAATGGTTGTCAGGAATGTCACTCATGCCTCTTTATGATTATCCTATATTGAGTAGGTGAATGATCAAGGACAAAAAAATACTTCCATTGACCTCCTCCCACTATATTCACAGTTGTACGTTCAGGACTCAAAGAAATATTATGCCTTTCATAAAGACCTTAGCCATGAAATTGAGGATTATGAACTTTCTTAGCCTAATTGAGAGCTCATCAAAGCCAGGCAATTAAAAGAATTCGTAGTTTCCTTAAAGGAAAGATCAATTAAAGCAAAAAAAGATCGATAAGATGAGGTCGCCATGATGTGAGTCATCCAAATTGCAAGAAGTGTACCGTAAGTATAAAATCATCTTTTGGGAAGTGTTTGCATTTTTTTTAAATAACTTGTAATAACTTGTACTGAGAAATCCTCTTATATTAACTATTTTGCAGCACAAGTTTTTTTGTTAGTTTTTACATCAAACTGAAGGCCATTTAAAAAAAGGAGAGAAGAGGGAATTTTTCTGACAATCTAACAACTTGGTGATTATTTATTGCATTAGACCAAGCAATTGAAATTCGGCCTTTGGGAGTAATTACTCACACCTCATTACTTTAGGAAGTCGATATCCATTTGTTTTCAAAATAAAATGAATTCAACAGTCAAACTTATTCTATATATTGAGGAATTCGTGATTCACGCTTGGCATTTATCACATGCGAAGGTGGATTTGCAATCAAAGTCTCTTCATGGGATTTTATTTGACAATGATCTTATGATTTTGATTACTTTACTCTCATAATTTGAAGATCCAACTTATCATTCTAAAATTTTAACATTCCATAATTTCTTTTCCCGCTCAAAGTGTCATGCCAAAATCTTCAGTGCCAAAAGATAAAACATTTAGCCCCAGAAATTGACTCTCCCTTTACTACAACATCCGCATTACACGAGAATCCCTTATAATCGGCAAATCTAGATGGTTACCTCTGTTAAAACAAAAAAAGCTTTGATTAAAGGTGAAGCCCATATAAGACAATGACAATTTTATCTAAAGGACACTTCAAAGAAGCATGCAAGACCACTTAGATGCAAAACCTACATTTCCAATTGACAAATTCAGTAAAACGTGCTCCGCAGTCTTCAATATCAAAATTTTTTCTTCAAATTAACATATTCATGAGACTGTTTTTGAAGAACACAGAGAGTAATTATGCTAAAGGAACCCATTACTTACAAAATCATGATATGTGCTGCTGTAGGACAGTGGCCCTAGTGAGACCTTGGGCATGATATGCCTTAGCGAGATCACGAGCTTGGAAAGTTCACTATGAATCTATGGAGTTTGTTATGAGCCTATGTATATTTAGTCCCCTGATTCTCTTGTATCTTTGGAAGACATTTTTGAAAAATGAACAAGAGAATTAAAAAAAAAAAGCATTTTCCTACTAAATCAATGATTTGATCAGGCTCTCCTAGCATCCACAAATAAATGAGAGTGATTTTTAAATCCTTGAACAATAACATGTGTTTTATTCATTCGATTATCTATTGATTTCACTATTAGCTTTCATTTTAAATTCATAAAAAACCAAAAATATCTCGCGATTTGATCCATGTAACTAGATAACACGACACTTCATCTTCACAAGCTTCTTAATAATTCAACTAAAATGATTTATTTCTTTCCTTGGATCTTCTTCTTCTTCTTTATCCACTTTTCGGCTTCTTCATACTCTTATTCTCTTTCCTTCCTCTTCTTCCTCTTCCTCATCTGCTTCTTCTGGCAACTTCTTTAGATGGCTGCAGTGTCAAAGACCTTTCTTAGTTGTGTGAAGAACTTCATAAAAATTGACTTAGGTCTTCTTCCTTGATTGACATGACCAACGTCAAGTTAGTGCAAGAAGAGCTTGGATGTGATGGAGATTTTAGGATTCGAGGTCCAAAGGAGGATGAATTTCCTAATATAATGAAAGGCAATGAGCTCTACTTCTATCACGGTTAGTTTCATCTTGGGCTCAACTTCCACCTCTCCCAGAATTGTCATCTATCTTCAAATATTATGGCCTGGTACTAGATCAATTTATTTTGACCTCATTTACAAATATAATTTTATTTTTCTTTTATCTGTGAGAATGGTTGGTCAGGTGGGACATCAATCTTACGTGTTATATTTTAAAAATAAAATCTTTCAAGGACAATCTTATTCTTTTTTACCTAGACTTATAAAGATTAAGAAATTGAGAATTAAGATTAAATTTTGAAAAAAGAAGTTTGTCTTTGTGAGGTAAACTGGAAGACGGACTGTTAGCTCTAGTCTGAGCAAGATCACTACTTTGAGAATAGCCACTCTATGCCTTGACCATGAGGCATTCTAGTTTGTTCTAAAATTGTAGACAAGGGAATTGGATTTCACGAATAATATTTCGTAGTTACCTGTTGAGACAACCACTTCACTTTCACAATTGTTGTCGTGTATGTTATGAACGTTTTCATTCATATATGTTATAACTTGCTCACAATTTTTGTTTGATTATCTCATACCCGTCTGGCCAATCTTTAGGCGTCAAATTTGGAGGATTCACATATCATACTCCTGATTTAAATGTGAGACCCATGTTGGAGTAGCAATGAATATAAGTGGCAATGGGTAAAAATAGTAAATATCACTCCAAGTTTTGTCCGAAGCCAAAATAAGGTTACAAGCTAGAAGAGGAGTTGGAACAATAATTCGAGTGACTAAATATTTGTTTAGTAGACTCAAATTTGTCTAACAAGCCTTTGTTGAATATGTTGAGAAAGTTGACCTTAATTCAGAGGGAAATTTTGAGGAAGAGACGGTGGTTACTCAGTTTAGTATTTGAAATTGCGAGTTATGAATTTTCCAAATAAAGGTGTTTTGGAGAACTCACTTGTCTAGTCTTTAGTGCCGTGAAAACAACTCACTAATTCATATTTATCTGTTCATAAGCGAAATGTTTAGTTGGAGATTTTGGTGAAATTGCAGATGGAGAAAGCCAAATCTTCACGGTTATGGAAGGATTTGATCGCAATTTTTAGGGCATGAGTAACTTTGAAAAAAATTCCTCTCCTTAATTGTTGTACAATTTATAAAAAAAAAATATCATGAAAAGAATGCAACTTTATCTAATCCAAATATGCGGTCTGGCAGTTCACTTAGACCCAGATAAACTATCTACTTTCATTTATCTGTTCATTGTAGGCCTCACACTAGAGTTAGTCATAATGATACTTCTTACACTTAGCATTTAGGTACAACCTACTAAAATGATCAAACTTTATTGTGAGGTTTTTCAAGACTATGGACAAAAATATCGAGGTGAAAACCATTAGGTGATGCTCAAATTAAAGAAAATAATAATAAATATAATTATCACATAAAAGTTCTAAAAATGATATTTAGTTAAATATTTTTCAAAATAACATTTCATACAACATAATTTCAAAAGATTTTTAAATTCAGATTTTTCATATGGTTGTGAATAAGATAATTAATGACTTATACCCAAGTCATGCAAACTGTAGTCAACAAAATTATTATCATCACTACCCTTGTGTCGGCTATTCAAGGTGAAATGCCAACATACGGAAAAAAAAAAAAAAGATATTTAGTTAAATCTCATGCTTCAAAATTATAAATTCTCATTTTTTCTCACCAATGAAGAAAGGAAAAAAATGTTTTCTCAACTCTCCCCAATCAAATGTGCTGGTGGAAAATAATTTCAATTCAATTTGTTTACCATTCCCTATCCGTTTCATTTTCATTTCTTCTCTTTCATTTCCTTAAAACAATAAACATGTCCCATGTGTTTCCATTATTGACTTTATTCTTTATTTTCCAATTGTGGACAATGGAATGCTAGGCATTGATTTTGGAGTTTGTAACATCAATAGAGATCGTATATTTGTTTAGATAGTTGAATATTCTTGGCATTAATTTTTCTTTCCATTTAATAGTATTTGTGATTGGAATTCCAAGATCGATAAATTACATTAGAATACTTGGTGGTAAGTTTTAAAGTGTCTCCATTGATTGTATCTTTTGTGTAATGTCAACGATGGAAAGCAGGGTTAGAATAACTTTAAATTATATTTGAATTAGTTTAAGTTTTGTTCAATTTTATTTAGATAATTCTGTTTATCTAAATACCAATGCTGTTGTTCAGATAGCAGCGTTATGCTTCCTTCAAATATAGTATGTGTGGTTTATTGTTATCTTAAAAAATGCAATTCTATTTGAAATAATTAAAGTTGATTGAGACATTTATTCATTTTTTTTGTAGACAATCTAAATTGAGGTAATTTAAATATCATCCAATTTATTCTCTATTTAAATTTCGTTACTCTTGGCTAATAATGTTAGTTAATCTATCTTAATTTTAGAGATATCAATTTATCATTAAACCAAAACCTTTTATCATAATTAACATAATATTATATCAAAGAAAATGTTGAACGGAACAGCCACTTCTTGTATTTTGTTGGAGCTCATTCATTAGTGACAGTTGCATTCAACTGAATATCATGGAACGTCAATAATGTTTTTATTTTTTCATCAATTGAGAGTTGAAATATGTGGTATCTCATTAGTTCATCATACTTGCTTGAATCATTGACCGTCGGGATGTGTTTGGGCTTTTAATTCAAACAATTACCAAAGGCATAATCCGGAGAAGGAATTAGACCTACCATTATGAGAATATAGAAATTATAAACTTATTTTAATGTTAGAATTAAAGTTTCTCAAAATTGGAAACATATTTCATGATTACCCCTTGAAATGTTTTTGTGGTATCTTTAATGTGGGTTTCATCTCGTTTTAGCTTGTATATTCTGCAAATATAGCACACTTTTTACCTTCGCTGAATCTTTTTTTTTTGGATCTTTCATTGATTTAATTAAAGAACCGAATATATTAATTGAGATTGTTTTTTTAATCAATACTCGTCAATATAAATTTCCATTTCCTCTGCAATGTGTTATTTATCAATCCTTTCAAAACTCCAAAACTTAGTGCTCATTTATTGTGCAGTGCAAACAGTGCAATGAACCAGTTCCTGCAAGTGGCATGCACTCTTCGGCAACAAACTCAAATATTTCGAACTTCTATCGGGGTAATGCAAATAACTTACTCACTGGGGTGCAAATAACTATTTTGTATTTTGCCGTTTACTTTTTCAGTGCATGTTCTTAACTATTTTTTCCTCGAACACACCCAATGAGTATATTGATGCAGGACATATATGAAGATTTGATTTAGATAAGGATTTTACATGCTTATTGAGTAAGAGATAATTAATTAAAGCTTTATGATGATTCAAACAATGAAATAAAATCAAAGAGCGGTAAACACAAGCTTAGGCCAAGTTACTCGTGAAAAGTAAAAACCCCATAATAATCAATTACTCTTGACGTTGCATGCGAGATGAGTTTCAACAAGAAATCCCTAATCTAACAATAAGAGTAGTGGTATGAAAGATCTCTCAAACAATTCTTACGAAATACTATGCTTTTAGAGCTTGGCAAGATTTTGCATGAATCAAATAAAACCACAAGCGAGGATCAACAAAGGAGGTAAGAGAGAAGGAAAGAGTTCACCCTTTGCTAAGATTCAACCTTCTCGCAAGTTTGGACAGCAGTTGGTGGTGTCTTGACGGCTTTGACAGTAAAAAATCCACGCTTGAACCTTTGGACAGCAAGTAGCCAACCTGGGACAGCGATTCCGGACAGTTCCTGGCAGCAATGGCCCCTCCCAGAGGGGCTGGACAGCAGCAAACTTCTGCGGGAATCTCTGGACAGCAGATAGGTGGTCTTGAGAAGATCCTAGACAGCAGTTTGGCACTTGGAAAAAAGCTGGACAGCAACTTCTAATGCTTAGAAAAACCTTGGATGGTTGCTAGATGATGCTGGGAACTTTTAGATACTAATTCAAGAACTCCAATAGTGTAGGACAGCAGGATAATTCTTCTGATTTGTGTAGACAGCAAGCCAAAAGTTCCCAAACGGGAGGGAAACGTCATGGACAGCTTGGGAGGGCCTGGCTGGATTTGGGATTGGTTAGAGAGAGCTTGATTTGAGGATTTAAGGAAGGATTTTAATTAGAAAAGAGAGATGGGGGGCGGCCAACAATGGGGAGTTAATTGGGGAATTTATGATTCCTTCCAAACTTGGGTTGCTAAAAGGGGAAAGAGAATTAGAGAGAAATCTCTAATCAATTTCAGGTTTGAGAGGATTTGGGAGTTTCCAAAAATAAATCAATCTCTTTAGGAAAGGATTTCAAATTCAATTTAATTGGAATTTGAAATTTGAATTCTTTCCAAAGTTAAGATGATCTAAATTAGGAAAGTATTTAATTCTTTCCCACATGAGAGGTTTTATTTTAGAAAGCATCAAGGAGGTGGGAGCTTGGAGGGGCCGGCGGCACCAAGGGGAATTGGGGAAATTTTTATGGAAGCCTTTAATGCTACCTTGAGTTAAGGAATTAAATTTGTGAAGATATATTTCATCCCAAATTAATTTAAAACCCAAAGAGGAAGGGATTTGGAAACTTTCCTAAAATAGGATTGGTATTTTAGGTATCTTTTTAAATTCAAATAAAATTGAATTTATAAAGTAGTTGAGTTGCCTAAATTATTCAAACCCAATTAGGAAAGGGGTAATTGCAAGCAATGATGGAGGGAAAACCCAAAGGGGAAGGGGCGTCGGCTTGGGCTAGGGTTCGGTTGGGTGAAGGGCCGGCGGGTGGGGTGATAAGTGGGTCGGTGGTTGCGGTGGGGGAGTTTGGCCGGCATCAAGGTGGAGTGTGGCTAGGGAATCCGGCGGCTAAGAGGAAAGAGAATTGGATGGGGATGTTGGTGGCTTAATGGGGAAGGAGGAAGGGAAAGGAAAAGGAATGAAAGAAAGGTAAAGGAAGAAGAACCACGAACCCGGCCGTCTCCAAGGTTGGTGGGTGATTCGATTTCCCTCCATAGGGATTTTTCCAAAGCTCTCTCCTAGAACTCTCACAACTCTCCAAAGAATACATGTGCAGGAATTTTCTTATAATTCATTCATTCATTAACCCTCTAAGGAGAAGGAGGAGGCTTTAAATAGCCAAATACATGAAGGGAAATAACAAAGACACTATTGCCCCTAGGGCATACATAAGACAAAGCCCTTAAGTGAGGGTAGAAAGGGAAAAAGAACAATAACAAATCAAATACATAAAATAGATCAAAATAAATAGGCACGATCGTAGCCGTAGATTTCTGATGTCCTCATCATTCTCCCCGGGTGGGAGAAAACTCGACTCCGTCGAGTGGGTGTCTTGAGAACTCTCGTGCATCTGGATCGATCCGTTGTAGCTCTCGCGCTCTAACCATGCATCTTCTGACTCTGGTTTACCTCTCAACCTAATCAAATACCTTCTCCGACCATCCTCTTTTGCATAAATAATATCATCACTTAAAATCATGCCAACCTTCTCCGCTATAGGTATTTTAGAAACATTTGGGAGTGGTGGTAAGCTTGGGTTCTCACAAGGTGGGGTCACACAAGGCTCAAATTGAAGTGGATTTGACGGGTTACACTCTAGATCCTCATAGGCAACCAGATCTTCTATGTTAAAGGAGGGATTAATGTCGAATTCTGCAGGCAGATCCACCCCACAAGCATTGTCGTTGGTTCTCTTGATTATTTTGAATGGCCCTACACTTTTGGCATGTAATTTCTTAACAGTTCCTTGTGGGAACCGTTTCGGACGAATCCGCACCATCACTGAGTCACCGACCTCTAAAGCTTTAAATCTTTGTTTAAAGTCAACAGGAAGCTTATAATTAATGTTGTTCTGCTCAATTTTGCGTGCAATTTTCTTATTTAAATCATGCAAATGCAATGCACATGTAGATGCAGACTCAGAAATCCTATACCTAGGACACATGTGTATGAGATCTATCGACAACCTAGGTTGGAACCCATAAACAGCTTTGGCGGGACTTAAACTAGTGGTACGGGTCATAGAGTCAATGTAGGCGAGCTCGACTATGGAGAGTTTAGATAGAGAGGCTCTATGGACTAGATCTAAAACATACGAGATGTCTCTAATCGAAGGAAATGGATCAGGAAGATCATCAGGGAAGACCTCAACAAGTTTAGTAGGTATGGAATGAAACTCCTGAGGGACTGATTCGTCACTCAGTGGAAGTCTCACGATTGACTAAGGTGTGTAAAGGGGCGCTCTGGGCTATAGCGGCTATCAGGTTCAGTTCCTTCTTGGCTTTGACAGGGTTGGATTTAGGATCATCCATAACCCGAGGCTATGATGGCAAAATCTTGATCTTTTGGCTCGCATATTCAAACACGCAGATGTTTGAATGACCATAGATGTGGACATTATTGTCAAATAGCTAGGGACTACCTAGAAGGATTTGTCCAACATTCATAATCAACACATCACACCAAATGTTCTCCTTGTAGTCAACGCAAGAGGTAGGTATGGAGCTTCGTTCCTTTATCTCCAAGGCAGTGGTATTGACCCAAGCTACCTTATAGGGGTTGGGGTGAGGAACGACAGACAAGCCAAGCTTAGACACCATGCTGGAGGAGACAACATTGATGCAGCTACCACTATCCACGACGACTTTACAGTAATTATCCTTGATTTTGGTGTAGGTGTGAAAAATCGTAGTCCTATGCCAGTCGTTAGTGGTGACGGGTTGTGACAGTGCACATCTCACCACGCAGGTGGGAGAAGTGTCAACTTTCTGAATGTAGTGGATGACAACAGTGTCGTCATACTCCTCAAAGAATTCATCATCGTTGTCCACTTGGTGAACCTGATCGACTTCAGGCTCGAATTCCGCTTCAATGATCTTCGATAATCGTGACTTTGTAGGGACTAGAGCACTGAGAGGCGATATGCTTGTATCCCTGACATCTAAAGCATTTGGTCTCGGGGTTGGACCGAGGGGTATCTGGAGTGGGAGGCTTATTTCTAATATCAGAACAGGGAGTGGGGGGACCAGACGAGGGTCGGATAGTGCTCCCAGGGGTCAGCTAGGCAGTGGGAGTTTGAGGAGTGGAACTACCGGATGGTCTGTAGGAAGGCCTAGAGTCACGTGCACAGCTCGGGTGCTGGGAACATGTCTCCTCTAAATCAAGTACTAGGCCGTAGGCATTCTACAGAGTACATGGTTTGAAATTGCGCAATATGAGGCTTGCCTTGAGGCCTGTCTTTGCGCAATTCAAGTAAAAAACGCCTCAATGCTTACGCCTCGAGTTTTTTTTATGAGGCTTGCGCCTCAACTTGGTCGCCTCAACTTGGTTGAGGCCCGCCTCGCCTCACTGGCATGAGGCTTACGCCTCACGCTATATATATTAAAACTTACATAAATCTTGAAGTAAATGCCCGATATTGGACTATATAAGAGAGGAAGAAGGGGAGAGAGCAGTTCATCATAATGATAATTCAAATGAAGAACCCCTTAGTGATGATAGTGCTGATGACTTATGAGTTCTTATGTGATATGTCATTGCTATTTATTTTTGAAAATTGGAATTATATGTTAATGAAAAGAATACTGGGATTTGGGAAAGATAGAATTTTGAGTTGAACTATATTTCATATTGTCTTATTATTGAGATTTCATATCTTATGCTTTTTATGTTTTATATTATTCACTCATTAGTATATAAAAAATTATCATTTTATGTTTACACAATCTTTTGATTTTGAGGCTTACGCCTCAAAACGCCTTGAGGCTTATGCCTCGCCTTACGAATGAAAAACGCCTCAATACCCGAATACGCAATTTTAAACATTGCTAGAGTAGTAACGTTCCGGGCAAAAAGCTCGTTGCAAAGATCCTTTCGCAACCCGGTAAGAAACATAGATAAGATCTGCGTGGGGGTGGTAGAGGTCTCCCCTTTGCAGCGAATCAGGTAGTCATCGAAGGAGGCAATGTACTCCTTAACTGGTTTATTGCCTTGAGTCAGCCTATTCCACCTATCCAATAGTCGGGGGAAGTACGAGGGAGGCAAGTACTTCTGCTTGAGTTCCCGCTTCATGGATGGCCGATCAGTAATGGGGTAGTCGTTCATGGCTTCCCTAAGGCTCTCTAAGTTGGCCCAAAACTGACTCGCCCTACCCATGAGTTTCATCTCAGCAAAACTAACCTTCCTAGCCTCAGAGATATTATACCACTTAAAGAAACTATCCATACCTTTGATCCAGTCCAGGAAGAGCTGAGGATCAAGAGTTCCATCAAAGGTAGGAGCGTCCACTTTAATATTTTTCATGAGTGGCATATGAGGATCATGACATGGGTCATGTCCATGGTGGGGAACTTGATGATTGGCACGATGTTGCCTCTCATCCGGGTAGGTGTCATCCCCATACATAAAAGGTGTTCTCGATGGGGTGTAGGGGGTAGGATCCTCTCTTCCTCGCTCAAGTGTGTCAAATCGCTCAGTAGTGTCTCTACGAAGCTCAGCTAGGTCGTCTTGTTTCTCTTTGAGTTATTGGCTAATATTGTTTATTTGGCCTACCAACAAGTCTAAAGTCCTTCCAAATTGTTCCGGGTCCATGACTAGACACTAGAGCTGTCAACATTTGACCCGACCCAAAAACCCGACCCGTCCGATCAACCCGAACCAGAACCGGGTCGGGTTCGGGTTAGAGATTTCGACCCGTTTGTAAAACCGGGTCGGGTTCGGGTTGACCCGGAAACCCGAAATCGACCCGGTTTGACCCGTTTTTAATTAATTTAATGGGATTTTAAAGGATTTTTATGAAATAAATAAATAATATTTCAAAAAATTATAAACATTGTTGCCCAAATTAAATTAATCTTGATTTATTTTAAATTAATTGAAGTAAATCTTACCTTAATTTAATTTAGATTTAAATAAATTGAATTAAATAAAAAAATTTAATAAAATATACTCGAAGCGGGTCGGGTTCGGGTTGACCCGGACCCGAAGCGGGTCGGGTTCGGGTTCAGAAAACCTACCTGTTTGCAAAAACGGGTCGGGTTCCGGTCGGGTTGAAAAGTGTCGGGTCAATTTCGGGTTGGACCCGAACCAGATCTGTGACCCGTTTTTGACAGCTCTACTAGACACTATGGGACACTAAGGTATGAATCTACGAAGAGGACAGCAATTAAATGTGATGAAAGACAACCTAAAATGTCACTAAAAGATGCAGGAACTTCCAGGACAGCAAAATACACTATGGTGTTAACTCACCTAGGAAAGAAATGATGTTATAATGTTAAGGGCAGCATCTAGATACTTAGGAAACGAACTTAATGCTCACTAAATGAGTTCAGAATTTTTTGGGCAGCAAACATAAACGATGATTGAAATGTATTAAAAGATGCTATGCATGTATAAATTAAATACAATGGTTAGGCAACACCCTAGGATGATTTCTAGCATGAATTTTCTAGCTAGCCATGCTTTGATACCAGATGATGCAGGACATATATGAAAATTTGATTTAGATAAGGATTTTGCACGCTTATTGAGTAAGAGCTAATGAATTAAAGCTTTATAATGATTCAAACAATGAAATAAAATCAAAGAGCGGTAAACACAAGCTTAGGCCATGTTACTCGCGAAAAGTAAAAACCCCATAATAATCAATTACTCTTGACGTTGCATACGAGATGTGTTTCAACAAGAAATCTCTAATATAACAATAAGAGTAGTGGTATGAAAGATCTCTCAAACAATTCCTACGAAATACTAAGCTTTTAGTGGAGCTTGACAAGATTTTGGATGAATCAAATAAAGCCACAAGCGAGGATCAACGTAGGAGGTAAGAGAGAAGGAAAGAGTTCAGTCTTTGCTAAGATTCAACCTTCTCGCAAGTTTGGACAGCAGTTGGAGGCGTCTTGACGGCTCGGACAGTAACAAATTTACGCTCGAACCTTTGGACAACAAGTAGCCAACCTGGGACAGCGATTGCGGACAGTTCTGGGCAGCAACGGTCGCTCCCAGAGGGGCTGGACAATAGCGAACTGCTGCGGGAATCTCTGGACAGCAGATAGGTGGACTTGAGAAGATCCTGGACAGCAGTTTGGCACTTGGAAAAAAGCTGGACTGCAACTTCTAATGTTTAGAAAAACCTTGGATGGATGCTAGATGATACAGGGAACTTTTAAATACTAATTTAAGAACTCCAATAGTGCAGGACAGCATGATAATTCTTCTGATTTGTGTAGACAGCAACCCAAAAGTTCCCAAACGGGAGGGAAACATCAGGGACAGCTTGGGAGGGGCTGGCTGGATTTGGGATTGGTTAGGGAGAGCTTGATTTGAGGATTTAAGGAAGGATTTTTATTAATAAAGAGAGATTTTTGGTGTGGGGGGGCGGGGGGCGGGCAGCAATGGGGAGTTAATTTGGGAATTTATGATTCCTTCCAAACTTGGGTTGCTAAAAGGGGAAAGAGAATTAGAGAGAAATCTCTAATCAATTTTAGATTTGAAAGGATTTGGGAGTTTCCAAAAATAAATCAATCTCTTTAGGAAAGGATTTCAAATTCAATTTAATTGAAATTTGAAATTTGAATTCTTTTCGAAGTTAAGATGATCTAAATTAGGAAAGTATTTAATTCTTTCCCACATGAGATGTTTTATTTTGGAAAGCATCAAGGAGGTGGGAGCTTGGAGGGGCGGATGGCACCAAGGGGAATTGGGGAAATTTTTATGGAAGCCTTTAATGCTTCCTTGAGTTAAGTAATTAAATTGGGGAAGAGACATTTCATCCCAAATTAATTTAAAACTCAAAGAGGAAGGGATTTGTAAAATTTCCTAAAATAGGATTGGTATTTTAGGTAACTTTTCAAATTCAAATAAAATTGAATTTATAAAGTAGTTGAGTTGCCTAAATTATTCAAACCCAATTAGGAAAGGGGTAATTGCAAGCAATGATGGAGGGAAAACCCAAAGGGGAAGGGGCGTCGGCTTGGGCTAGGGCTCGGTTGGGTGAAGGGCCGGCGGGTGGGGTGGGATTTTCGGTAAGTGGGCCGGTGGTTGCGATGGGGGAATTTGGCCGGAGTCGACGTGGAGTGTGGCTAGGGAATTCGGCGGCTAAGAGGAAAGAGAATTGGATGGGGATATTGGTGGCTTAATGGGGAAGGAGGAAGGGAAAGGAAAATGAACGAAAGAAAGGTGAAGGAAGAAGAACCACGAACCCGGCCGTCTCCAAGGTTGGTGGGTGATTCGATTTCCCTCCATAGGAATTTCTCCAAAGCTCTCTCCTAGAACTCTCACAACTAGGGGTGCAACCGAGTCAAGTCGACTCGCGAGCTGGCTCGAACTCGACTCCGTAACGGGCTCGACGAGTCAGGCTTATCGAGCTCGCGAGTCGAGCTCGAACACGAGCTCGAGTTCGAACATGTATCGGACTCGGCTCGTCGGCTCGACGAGCTGCTCGACAGCAGCGCACGCGGAAATCCAATTCTCATGAGTGGGAAATCCAATTCTGGCGAGCGGGAAATCCAAATCTTAGAGTACGCGTGGATCTAGACGGCGGACGAGCTCGATACGATGTCGTCGGATGCGACTAGAGCTCGGAACGACGATGGCTTTACTCGGGACAACGATGGTTCATGGATGAGCTCGGGATGATGGATCTTGGTGGCAGAGCTCGTCCAGAGCTCGTCGAATCTCGACTTGGTGGCAGAGCTCGTCGGATCTCGTCGTGGCAGAGCTCAGGCGACGGATCATGACGGCGGAGCTCAGGAAGATTACAGACAAGCTCGTGATGACGGTTCTTGACGCCGGATGGGACTTTGAGTTCGGGACGACGACTCTCTGCTCGACGAAGGACGAGCTTTGGATGCCAATGGACCTCGGGATGACAGATGCGACGAAGAGTGACGGAACTCGGGACGACGGAAGAGATGACAGGCTCGACAGTGGAGCTCGACGAGCCGCTCGACTTGAATTCGAGTTGAGCTCGAGCTCAGATTTTGAACTCGACTCGAGTTCGAGCTCGAGCTCGAGCTCGGGTTTTGATAGTCGAGCTCAACTCGAACACCCCCTAGCTCGAGCTCGACTCGACTCGACTCGTTTGCACCCCTACTCACAACTCTCCAAAGAATACATGTGCAGGAATTTTCTTATAATTCATTCATTCATTAACCCTCTAAGGAGAAGAGGGAGGCTTTAAATAGCCAAACACATGAAGGGAAATAACAAAGACACTATTGCCCCTAGGGCATACATAAGACAAAGCCCTCAAGTGAGGGTAGAAAGGAAAAAAGAACAATAACAAATCAAATACATAAAATAGATCAAAATAAATAGGCACGATCATAGCCGTAGATCTCTGATGTCCTCATCATATATCATGCTTATCTTGATGAGTTTGCAACTATCATTGCCCATATAACCATTCCAAAAATGCCATGTGGCTACTTCCTTTATGGATAAATCGCTGTCCCATAAATGCTCTACCACACAATCACTCTCTCTCATGTCTTCACATCAATATCAAAGTTTAACTGTTGATTAGTATTCCGATCATCGGATGCCTATGACCTAGTAACTGACTATTCCTGGGCACACCACGTGAACTATATCCTCTATGGCCACCAAAACTTGCCACTCTTTCCTTATACATAACTTCCATCTTAGACTTTCCTCAAACCGGCACTCCAAGTAGAAAAACCTCCTACTTGGTGATGTAAATGGATGGTGGGTTGCCTATGACAACATATGTAGTGCATGAATAGAGATGATGATGTATGTTATTCGTAAGTTTGAAAGATTGTAAAGTTAATTTTGATGGAAGACTCATCAAAATCTTATGTAGGAGAGAACTACCAAGTTCTACATTTTAAATTGCATACAAGTAACAGTCAAATATAAATTAACTAAGTCTATTTTTTATTACAACTCACTCACACATTTATAACCTTTCAATCATAAAATACATTAGAAAGATAATATAAAATTTCGTCAGAGGTAGGGGTTGACTTTGTTGTAAAGTCATAGCATCTTAACTGCCATATTTGATTGCTTTTGATTAATTCCCTTCACAAATTAATTGAAAATAAAATACTATTGGGTCCTGGACTTAAATCACCATTCATGCTCTTGTTTCTTGCATTGGAAACTTCATGGAAGGTGGAGAGAGAGAGAGAGAGAGAGAGAGAGAGAGAGAGAGAGAGAGAGAGAGAGAGAGAGAGAGAGAGAGAGAGATATCATGCATGTTTTCATGATTGCACAAATTGCCCAAGCCCATTTGGAAAGAAAGTGAAGCCATATAGTTGCTTTCATGTTGCTTAAAATTATACCTGATGAGGTCATCAACAGACATTTTAGGCAGGTTTATCGGCGAAGAAATCGTAGATCGACGGCTACGATCGGGAGTTTATATTTTTGATGTTTTCATGTCGTTTTGTGTTATTTTATTGTGTGTATCTTGTATTTCATGTACTAGTGACGATTTCGCCCTTATGTTGGCGTAGTGGTTATTGTAGCCCAAGGGGCATGTGAGTCTTTTTCATGCTTTGAGGTCTTTATAATGAGATCTCCTCTTATTGTTTGAGTTGATGAATGATTAATGAAATTTTCTGAAATTCCTTTTGTCTTCTTGCTTGAGAGCTTGAGAGAAAAGAGAGAGGAGACCTAGGTGAGGCTCCGCCCGCAATACCCAACAGCCCGCCCCGGCGAGCTCTTGGTTTCTTTGTAAGTTCACTGTTTTTTTTGTTCTTCTCTTCCCTACCAATTCCTCCATACACCCGTTCCCTCCCCTGCAGCCAAATCTCGAAATCCCCTCTCCCAGCTCCGCCCTCACCCCCTCACCCACGCCCCTTCCACCCGCTGTGCCAACCGACCACTCCAACCAGGCCGCCGAACCTCCTAGCCCAGTCCGCCTCTTCTCTGGGAAGATTCCGCCGCCCAAGTCCCCTGGAATTTTGAAATTCCTGCAATCAAGCCTCTCATTATTTCTTTCCTAATGCAACTCCCTACATTAGGAATATATCTAATTGAATCTCATCCAATTTGAATTCAAATTTCAATCTCCCTAATTAATTAAATCCCTGAACGTTAAAATCAGGATTTAATTAATTAATGGGGCCCACTACTTAAGAAAATTTCCCCTCTTTCTTCCTTTGCTTGGCCGGCCCCAACACATAGCCTTTTCTCTCTCTTTGCCACCTCATCGCCTACTAATTACCCCCTTAATTTCTCTCCCTAATGGCTGCCTTGTTTTTAATTGAATTGAAGGAGGATTTAATGATAAAATAACTTCTCCTTTCAAGCCTAGAAAAATTTGAAATTCAAATTTCAGATTTCCTCCTTGTTCCTCCCTAGCTTTCGGCCTAACCCCCCCCCCCCCTCCTTGTTTTCTTCCCGCCTTGCCTCAATGTTGAATGGCGGATCCGGAGCTTGAGTGGGGGTTAGTTTTCCACGCCGACGGGAGCATCGATATCCTACGCTCTCCTTGCTTTGACGTAGGATTTGAAGACGACGCCACAATCGAAGAGTACTTGGAGCGAGTCGTCCCTATCCTCGCAAGTATTTTCGACCGCCAATTTCGTGGTTACACTTGGACGATCATTGGACGCCATCCGTCACCACCTTCTCCGGTGAATACCTCTCCGGTAACGAAGTCTTTCGTCGCCTTCATCGTAGTGGTGCTCCTCATCCTCGTATGGTTCTTTATTCTCCGCTAAAGCCCAAGAGTGAACGAGAGAGAGAGAGAAAGGGTACTCAAGGTGAACTTCTTTATTATTAATTGTGGGATTTTTGTTATGAGCATTTAAGTGTTTCTTTTATCTTTGAATGTTATGAATTGTTTGGTTATCTCAAAGCAAATCTTCGCCTAAGCAAGTTAATTACCTAGAACGATTTAATCCTTTATTTTGTTGGTAAGAAAATTTGTTTTGTCAACGCTTTGGATAATCTTCATTTTAATTTCCAATCGCAATTCCTACTTTGATTCACATCAATACCACTTTCAATTAGATTAAAATTACACATTATTTTCACTTTTAATGATATTTTCTTTCTATAAGTGGATGATGTTGATGATGAATAAATTCTCTATCTTCATCTTGATGATGATGATGATAATCAATTACTTACATGATGATGGTGATAATCAATACGTCCAAAATTTCTGGAGGATCCAAATGCCCCTGCTATCCCCTGCTATGGTCTGCTACTCTTTTTAAGTTATCCATAACTATATTGTATATGAATGAGGATTGAACAATGGTCAAACAAAATTCTGTTTGGTTTGAGACGATGAGCTATAAAAAATTCGATTGATGATTGAATATTTTATTGAACCCTTGTTGAATATTTTATCAAACCCTAATTGATTATGGATCTTTCTTATTTGAAAAATTACTGAAACCCTAATCGATCAAAAGGTTTGAATATGTTTTGAATAAGAAATTATTAGAAAACTTTATTGGAATAGTTGAATTGCAGGTTTGAATAAAGTTAAAACTTATTAAACAACAGATTGTAATATTGTAGAATGCAATCCCAACAACTATGACATCATAATGCAAATACAGCAGAAGATTCAATTTTAATAAGAAACCTTATATTACATTAAAATAGTTACATTATTTTATAGTGACGTGTTTAGGACAATCATAATTGCTATAATGTAGCTATATTACTATAAAATATTCAAATATGGCTATATCTATCGCTATAAAGTGCTTGAATCTAACACTTCTAGATTACTATAATGTGCCTAAATCTGATCATTTCTTTATAAAATGTGATCTTGAATATCATCAGGATGGAAATTATTTTCATCAAGCAATAGCATGTGAATTTTCAATGTTATCATGAATTCAAGCCATGAAACATTGCATTGATGTTCAACAGTACATCTAGTAAAATCAACATCACATTTACTGGAAAACACACATCCATAGAAATAAATGTAATGGCTCTCCATAGGTATAAGAGCAGACATCTGCTTATTCAAATGTTGTGTACCTACCTTTCATATTCAGCATAATAATGTAATTAATCTTAAATGACTTAAATTGCCTAACAATTCTCTCTATCACACCCTTAGATTTATACGTAATTGGAGCATACATTTGCATGCATAGCAAGATAACTCAAATGAATGCAAAAATAATAAGTTCGAACTTTGTTTGAAGTTTCATGGAATGAATGATTGAACACTTGTTCAAGATTTGATCAAAACTTCTTTGACTATTCTTCAAAACTTATTTTGACCTAAATCAAATCTTATTCGACACATGATCAAAACTTCTTTGACTATTGTTTGGTCTTAATTTTGAAGTATAAAAATACTTAAAATAAGTTATGAAGTATGTTTGATCATGTGCTGAACATGTGTCGATCAAAATTAAAATAAGTTTTGAGCAATATCCAAAGTTGGTAATTTCATATCTAATGCTCTTTGAGGTTGTTAGGTTTAGGGTGTATATGTGTAACATAAATCACAAACATTCAATGATAATCATCGGCTTGTCGAAGATGTAGATGTAAACATTGCATTGGAACTTTCCCTCATAAACTTCACTCGCAAATGAGAATCACCGGGGAAAAAGATTTAGAGAATAGGAGGGGTCGATGTATGAAACTTTGCCTATATAAACTAATGCGTCTCTTTGAATTCTGATGGCATGTTGATCATCGGGGAATGTTCTGGCATACTTATCCAATCCATAAAAAAATAGGTCTATTTCTCTAATTTTGAGCATCATGCAGTATACAAATTAAAAATTCTCTCTTATTTTGCATCATCTTTTTCTTGTTGAAGGAATGAATTCTAGCATTGGATTTTAAAATGTTTTTGGATGATTAACATAGCATTGCTTACAACAACAACAAGCCTTTATCCCACAATGTGGAGTCGACTACATGAATTATTTTTTCTCCATTATGTCCTATTTTGAGTTAAATTCTCATTTAAAATCCAATAAAAATGTCATTTTTAGTACTTTCTAGATAATTATTTTTAGGTTTACTTCTATATTTCTTAATGTAGGCTGTTACATCTGCTCTCCTAACAGGGTCATCAGAAGGTCAATGCTTTTTGACCAAACAATCTAAGTCGACTCTCTCTAATCTTATTTGTCATTGGTGCTACTCCAACATTTTCATGTATATACTCATTTTGGATTTTATCTCTAAGTGTAAAGCCACTCATCCATCTGAGCACCCTCATCTCTGCAACACTTAACTTAATTTTATGCTTCTCTTTTAATGGTCAACATTCTAAGCCATAAAGTACTGCACGTCTCTCCACGGGTACTTTTCTATCACACAACAGGTCCAATACATTCCTCCATTTCAACCATTTAACGTGAATTCTATTAATAATATCCTCATCTATTTCACCATCACTTTGAACAATAGACCTGAGACATCTGAAATGAGCACTCTTTTAAATGGCTTGATTACTCAGCATCATACCACTACATGTATTATTACTAAAACTGCACTCAATGTATTCGATTTTAGATCTGCTCAAATAAAAATCTTTAGACTATAAGGTTGACCTACATAATTATAAGTTTTTCTTCTATTCTCTCTAATCTTATCAACAAGAAGAATATCGTGACGCGTCTTGGAAGTAAAAACAACAAGTAGGCAATAGGAAAAATGCAGTAATCCAAATAATAGGGTTGAATTTTGATTATATCTTCAACAAGAAAGAAATATTCAATTGATCTACTATTCGAGAGGTAGATCAACTCTCCCACAAATTCTAGATGCCGGGAAGCTCTCCAAAATAAAACTACAACAAACACAAATTATCTCCTCTCTAACCCTTGACAAAACTTTGTTTATTTCCGCCCTTCTGTTCTGTTCACAAGCCGTGACCCTCTGTTTAATAACTGGCCGGTTTAGTTGAACTAGCCAGGTCCGGTTCTCACATGTTTATTGTATTTTGATTATTTCAGCTATAAATTTTTTACATTTTATGGTAATTTGGCATGTTAGGCAATTTGTATTTATAGTTTCATAAAGTTGGACTTTTGGTTGCTAGGATGAAAATTTTCTATTGAGATTGAGATTGTCTTGAGAATAATTTGCTTTCCTTTTTCTTCAGCTTTCTTGTACTTGTATTCAACTGCTGCTGTTTCTGGGTGAAGCTTGATGTGGTCTCCTCCTCATCACCTTAATCTCACTATTAATAATTAGACAAGTTCCGGTGATGTAGAACTACGTATGGATGCAATGAATTTATTAAGATCTGCACAACTCTTGATTAGAGAATAGCGACAGAAACTATAAGCATTTAAAACAACGGAACAAAACGAAAGAGGGGTCACGCCCGCTTAGGCTAAATCAGATAACTAGAGATTTGAAACTTCAAAATAAATTAGAAAACAACATCATGCCAGAATAGTAGCTTCAATAAAAATTCATAGTCTAACAATGATATTAACAAGCACATGAATACGCTCAAAATCCTACGTTTACTAAGCTTAAGCAGAAGCAGGCGATGGTCGGCCTTCGTGACTGCAATCAAACAACGAGAAAAGTTAGATTCAAGAAATAAGAGAAAAGGGGAACGTAGGAAACCTTCGTCAATGATCGGTGGCGATCCTCCACTCGACGATCTCCAATTGCTTTTCGATGGCTTCCACCAAGGTATCCAAGATTCGTTCGATGTAATCTTCCACCGTGTGGTCGACCCTCAGGTTGACGTCGAAGAATGTTGAATGTAAGATGCACACAAACCCGTGTTCGTCGTAGGAGAGGCCATATTCAGTTTCTGGATCAGCCATCCATAAAAGCTATATGACAAAGTCTTCCCAAGGATTGCTAGTACTGTTGAATATTATTGGAGAGAAAGAAGTTTCTCTTCAACTTGAAAGGGGTGAGAGCCAAGGAGCAATTTTCCTTTCAAAATCTGAAATTAGTTTCACAATTTTGAAAGTAGAAGATGGGAAATCAAGGGGGAAATCTCAATTCCTAAATTCTGGTGGGGAGTTAATGAGAGAGGGAGATTGGATGAGGGGAGAGGGATTTAGGGGGAAAAGATTTGGGTTTCTAAGTTTAGGTTTAGAGTTTAGGAAAGATTTGATTAAATCCAATTTAATTTGAAAATCAAATTAGAATCAATTAGAGACTTTCCTAAAATAGTTTAGGAGAATGAGGAAAGGATTTGAATTTAAAACTCAATTGATTTGACTCCCAAATAAATTCAACCTAAATTAGAAAACCCAAAGTATGGAAAGTGGAGTGGGGCCGGCGATTTGGCCAAGCTAGGCCGGCGGCTATAGGGGGGATTGAGAGGAAATTAAGGATGCTTTAATGCTCCCTTAATTTGGGTGATTAGATTTAGAATAAATTAAGTCATCCTAATTAATTCAAAGTCCAATGGAGGGAAGATTTAAAAATTTTCTTAAAATAGATTTTTTAATTTAAGAAAGAATTTGAATTTCAAATTTGGGAAAATTTGAATTCAAAAGTCCAACTAAATTATGACAATCCAAAATTAGGAAGTAACCAAAGTAGGCAATAGGGGAGGGGGCGGGTTAGGCCGGTGGTTTGAACGGGATGGGGGTATGCGGCCGTCAGCTAGGTGGAGGTGTTTTGGTGGGTGGGAGGAATCGATTTGGGAGATGTAAGATCGTGAAGAAGAAGTGGGAGATAGAGGGAATTCGGGGAAAAGAAAAGATACAAAGAAGAACCACGAACCCGACTTATCTAGGTTAGTGGGTGATGCGCCGTTCTCCTTCTCCAAGGGAACTCTCTCCGCTCTCTCAAACTCTCACAAAACTCATGCTAGGAAGAAAATGTAGTCAATCATTCATTAACTTCAAAAAAACAAAAACAAAACAAGGGCTGTAAATAGCCTAGTACATGAGACTCAAGAAACAGAAAGACGAAAGTGCCCTTGGGGCTTACATACGACATCCATTTACTAGAAGGGTACAACGAGAAATAAAGGAAAATAAAACAAGTACAACTACACATCAATAAGAAATACATGACATAAATCAAAAGTACAATGACTCGATCATGGCTATAGATTAGCGGCCACGCCTCTGATAAACCTTCTAAGATATGATGTCCACATCATTCTCCCGGGGTGGGAGAAAACTCGACTCTGTCGAGTAAGTGTCTCTGGTGCTCTCGTAGATCTTTAGTGCATCTGGATCGATCTGCTGCAACTCCTAGCGATCTATCCAAGTATCCTCTGACTCGGGCTTTCCTTTCCACCTGATCAAGTATCTCCTTCATCCACCTTCTCTTGTGGATATGATATCATCACTTAGGATTGCGTCCACCTTTTCTGCTATAGGAGATTTAGGAATATTTGGTAGTGGGGGTAGGTTTGGGATCTCATATGGTGGGGTCACACAAGGCTGCTGTATGAGTGGATTTGGAGGGTTAACATCAGGACCTTTATATGCAACCAAATCTTGTATGTTAAAAGAGGGATTGATGTTGAAATATGCAGGTAGATCTACTACATAGGCATTATCGTTAATTTTCTTAAGTATTTTGAAAGGTCCAGCACTCTTAGCATGCAGCTTCTTAATCGTTCCCTGCGGGAACCGTTCCGGACGAATCCTCACCATCACTGAGTCTCCAACCTCAAAAGTTTTAAAACGTCATTTCAAGTCTGCATGTAGTTTGTATTTATTATTGCTTCTTTCAATTTGTTGTGCAATTTCTTTATGAAGTTCATGCAAATGGGATGCAAATGATGATGCAGATTCAGAAATTCTATACCTAGAACTCATGTGTATCAGATCTAATGGCTGTCAAGGTTTGAACCCGTATATAATTTTAGAAGGACTTAGGCCCGTGGTTCGGTTAATGGAATTATTATAAGCAAACTCGGTAGTAGGCAAAATGGAATCCAATCTCTAATGTGCTTGCCAACCAAAGACCACAAAAGATTACCCAAACTTCTATTTACTACCTCAGTATGACCATCCGTTTGTGGGTGAAAGGCAGTGGAAAATTGCAATTTGGTTCCCATTTTCATCCACAGGGTTTTTCAAAAGTAGCTAGTAAACTTCACATCCTTATCCGATATAATGGTTTTGGATAAACCATGTAAACGGATGACCTCATTGTAGTATAACTTCACAATGTGAGAGGCATCAGATGTTTTTGAGTAAGGAATAAAATGAGCCATTTTGGAAAACCGGTCAACTACAACACAAATGACATTGCGCTTACGGAGTGTCTTGGGCAGACATAAGATAAAGTTCATACTAACATCCTGCCAAGGACAACTAGGGACAGGTAGATGAGTGTAAAGATTCGTGTTTTGCTTACGTTATTTGTCCAGTTGGCAGATGTTACACCGACTGACCAACCGACCGACATCTCTCGTCAGGTTGGGCTAATAGAAGCGATACTCCACGGATTCTATAATTTTGTCCCGCTTGAAGTGCCCAGCGAGGCCTCCGGCGTGGAGTTCCTAGACCAAAAATTTCCTAAGGGAGGTGCTCGGAATACAAAGCTTCTGGGCTTTGAAGAGATAACCATCCTCCAATAGGAAATCGTCCACAAGGCGTGTGCTGCCTGTGGACAAGAGAGTGTAGGTCTTCTTAAAGTTGGGGCATTCCAAATAGTCCATTTTTATTTGATCAAATCACATGACTTCTGCTCTCATCTCAGTAGTAGTCATCATACGACGACTGAGAGCATCAACAACCTTATTTTCAACTCCCGTCTTATGTCTAAGGGTGTACGTATACTCCTGCAGGAAATCGACCCATTGACCATGTCATGTATTCAACTTTTTTTGGGAGTTGATATAACGTAGAGTTTTGTGATCCAAGAAAATGACGAACTCTTGCGGGAGCAAGTAATCGCCAATAACAAATAGATTGGATCACAGCGTAAAACTCTTTGTCATGCGTGGAATAACGCTGCCGAATATCATTAAGCTTTTCACTAAAGTAAACTTCTAGGTGACCTTCCTGTGAGAGGACTCCAATTTCAACTCCCGAAGCATCGCAGGTCACTTCGAAGACTTTGGAGAAATCAGGAAGTCTCATCGCTGGGGCTTCCACCATTTTCTGCTTGATCTCATCAAAAGCTCTGGTGGCGGCCGAGGTCTAGTGGAAATCACTCTTCTTTAAACAATCAGTAATAGGAGATACGATAGTGCTAAAATTCCGAATGAATCTCCTATAGAAGGTGGCTAATCCATGGAAGCTGCGGACTTTCCGGATGTTCTGAGGGACAAGCCATTCCACAATGGCCCTCACCTTCTCAGGGTTTGCGGAAACCCCTTGGGCTGAAATAATGAAGCCCAAAAAGATGACGCGATCTATAAGGAAGGTACATTTCTTCGGATTGCCATACAGTTGTTCCTTCCTTAAGACCTCACAAACTTACCTTAAGTGGTTTAAGTGCTGGCTAATCGACTGACTGTAGATAAGAATTTCATCAAAGTAGATGATGACAACTTTCCCATAAACGGACGCAGCACTTGAGTCATGATCCTCATGAAGGTATTAGGGGCGTTTCTTAACCGAAAAGGCATGACTAACCACTCGTTGAGACCATCCTTGATCTTGAAGGCAGTTTTTCACTCATCTCCGGATCGGATCCGGATCTGGTGGTACCACTTTTGAGATCAATTTTAGAGAATAATGTGTCACCTGTCATCATATCGAGCATATCATCTAGCCTCGGAATAGGGAATCGATATTTGACGGTGATCTTGTTAATAGCACGACTATCAACACACATTCTCCAAGATCTGTCCTTCTTTGGGGTGAGAAGGGCTGGCACCGCGCAGGGACTCAGACTCTCCTTGGACCTTAATGAAACCTCGCTGCAGTAACTCATCGATCTGCTTCTTTAGCTCGGCATGTTCCGTGGGGTTCATGCGATAGTGTGATAGGTTCGGGAGGGAGGCTCCAGAGATGAAGTCTATGGCATGTTGAATGTCTCTAAGAGGTGGTAACTGATCAGGAAGATCATCGGGGAAGGCATCAGTATACTGTCCCAAAATAGGTGAAAATCTCACGACCTACTAAGGCTTAGAGGGGTGTGCCTTGAGCAACCTTAGCATTCAGAATCTTGGCGGTGACAAGGTTCAGTACTTTTTTGGAATTAACGGGGTTGGATTTCGAGTCATCCATGACCCGAGGCTGCGATGGCAAAAGCTTAATCTTTTTGCCTGCATGTTTGAACACGCAGGTGTTCGAACACCCAAAAAATGTGGACATTGTTATCGTAGATCCAAGGTCGACCTAACAGAATTTGTCCAACATTCATAATCAGCACATCGCACCAAACATTCTCCTTATAAGTGGCAAAGGAGATGGGTACGTTGCTTCATTCTTTCACCTCCAAGGCAGTAAAGTTGACCCACACTACCTTATACGGGTTGGGGTGAGGAACGACAAAAAGACCTAATTGGGATACCATGCTGGAGGAAACATCATTTATGCAGCTACCACTATGCACGATGACTTTATAGTTCTTGTCTTTGATCTTGGTGTAAGTGTGAAAAATTGAGGTCCTATGCCAGTCATCCGTGGGTGTCGGGTGGGATAGCGCACATCTCACCACGTAGATGGGAGATGTATACATTTTTTGAAGGTAATGGAGGACCGTAGTGTCGTCATCATCCTCGAAGTATTCGCCTTCATCTTCGACCTGGTGGATGTGATCAACCTTGGGCTCGAGATCGTCCTCAGTAATCTCCTCGATGATCGAAACTTTATAGGGACTGGAGCACTGAGAAGAGATATGCCCATACCCCTGACATCAAAAGCACTTGGTCACGGGACTGGACCGAGGGGTATCCGGGGTGGGAGGTTTGTTTCTAAAATCAGATTGAGGTGCAGGAGGACCCATGGGTGGTTGGGTTGTGCTCCCAGGAGTGGGTCGGGTAGCAGAAGTGTGTGGGGTGGAACTACCAGCTGATATGTAAGAAGGCCTAGAGTCATGTGAATGGCTCGGGTGTTGTGAACGGGTCTCCTCTATATCAAGCATTAGGCTGTAGACGTTCTCCAGTGTAGCAATGTTCCGGGCAAATAACTCATTGCGAAGATCCTCTCGCAACCCGATTCAAAACATGGATAAGATCTGCGTGGGGGTTGTAGAGGTCTCCCTTTTGCAGTGAATCAAGAATTCATCGAAAGAGGCATTGTACTCTTTCACTGGTTTATTGCCTCGAGTCAACCTATTCCACCTATCCAATAGTCGGGGGAAGTATGAGGGGGGCTAGTACTTATGCTTGAGTTTCCGCTTCATGGACGGCCAATCGGTAATGGGGTAATCGTTCCTAGCTTCCCTAAGGCTCTCTAAGTTAGCCCAAAACTGACTCGCCCTACCCGTGAGCTTCATCTCCGCAAAACTGACCTTCCTAGCCTTAGAGATGTCATACCACTTAAAAAAGCTATCTATACCTTTGACCCAGTCCAATAAGAGTTGGGGATCGAGTGTGCTATCAAAGGTAGGAGCGTTAATTTTAATATTTTTCATGAGTGGCAGATCTGGATCATGACGTGGGTCATGTCCGTGATAAGGTACTCGATGATTGACACGATGCTGCCTCTCATCCAAATCTCGATCATGACGTGGGTCATGTCCGTGGTAAGGAGCTTGATGATTTGCACGATGTTACCGCTCATCCGGGTAGTTCTCATCCCATACATAGAAGGTGGTCTAGATGGGGTGTAGGGAGTAGGGTGCTCTCTAGCTCACTCAAGTGTGTCAAACCTCTTAGTTGTGTTCCTACGAAGTTCAGATAGGTCGGCTTGGTTCTCCTTGAGTTGTTGGTTAATGTTATTCATTTGACCTACCAACAAGTCTAAGGTCCTTCCTAGTTGTTCCGGGTCCATTGGGATCTACTACGGGACACCTAAAGTGACTAGGATGTAACGGAAGCAACATATATGATTAAAACACAGTTATGCTTTGCAAAATGATGGAGAAAATAAATAGGGAAGCAACCTAACACTTCTAAATGACACAAATGCGATGACTAAGATGCTGAAAATAAAATCTACCAGGGTTCCTAAAACATGCAAGAGCATACCATGCTCTGATACCAGATGATGTAGAACTACATATGGATGCAATGAATTTATTAAGATCTAGCACAACTCTTGATTAGAGAATAGCGACAAAACTACAAGTATTCAAAACAACAGAATAAAACGAAAGAGGGGTCACACTCGCTTAGGCTAAATCACATAACCAGAGATATGAAACTTCAAAATAAATTAGAAAACAACATAATGCCAGAATAGTAGCTTCAATAAAAATCCCTAGTCTAACAATGAGATTAACAAGCACATGAATACGCTCAAAATCCCACGTTTATTAAGCTTAGCAGAAGCAGGCGACGGTCGGCCTTTGTGACTACAATCAAACCACGAGAAAAGTTAGATTCAAGAAATAAGAGAAAAGGGGAATGTAGGAAACCTTCGTCAAGGATCGATGATGATCATCCACTCGACGATCTCCAATTGCTCTTCGATGGCTTCCACCAAGGTATCCAAGATTCGTTCAATGTAATCTTCCACCGTGTGGTCGACCCTCGGTTGACGTCGAAGAAGGTTGAATGTAAGATGCGTGCTCGTCGTAGGAGAGGCTGTATTCAGTTTCTGGATCAGCCATCCATAAAAGCTAGATGACGAAGTCTTCCCAAGGATTGCTAGCACTCTTGAATATTGTTGGAGAGAAAAAAGTTTATCTTCAACTTGAAAGGGGTGAGAGCCAAGGAGCAATTTCCCTTCCAAAATCTGAAATTAGTTTCACAATTTTGAAAGTAGAAGATGGGAAATCAAGGGGGAAATCTCAGTTCCTAAATTCTTGTGGGGAGTTAATGAGAGAGGGAGATTGGAGAGAGAGAGGGGGCGGGTAGAGAGGGGAGGCCGACGGCTTGGATGAGGGGAGAGGGATTTAGGGGGAAAAGATTTGGGTTTCTAAGTTTAGTTTTAGAGTTTAGGAAAGATTTGATTAGATCCAATTTAATTTGAAAATCAAATTAGAATTGATTTAGAAACTTTCCTTAAATAGTTTAGGAGAATGAGGAAAGGATTTGAGTTTAAAACTCAATTGATTTGATTCCCAAATTGATCCCAAATAAATTCAACCTAAATTAGAAAACCCAAAGTATGAAAAGTGGAGTGGGGCCGGCGGTTTGGCCAAGCAAGGTTGGCGGCTATAGGGGGGGGGGGATTGGGAGGAAATTAAGGATATGCTTTAATGCTCCCTTAATTTGGGTGATTAAATTTAGAATAAATTAAGTCATCCTAATTAATTCAAAATCCAATGGATGGAAGATTTGAAAACTTTCATATAATAGATTTTATAATTTAGGAAAGAATTTGAATTTCAAATTTGAAAAAATTTGAATTCAAAGACCAACTAAATTATGGCAATCCAAAATTAGAAAGTAATCAAAGTAGGCAATAAGGGAGGGGGCGGGTTAGGCCGGTGGTTTGAACGGGATGGGGATGAGGCCGACGGCGAGGTGGAGGTGTAGGAGGTGTTTTGGTGGGTGGGAGGAATTGATTTGGGAGATGTAAGATCGTGTAGAAGAAGTGAGAGATAGAGGGATTTCGGGGAAAAGAAAAGATACAAAGAAGAACCACGAACCCGACTTATCTAGGTTAGTGGGTGATGCGCCGTTTTTCTTCTCCAAGGGAACTCTCTCCGCTCTCTCAAACTCTCACAAAACTAATGCTAGGAAGAAAATGTAGTCAATCATTCTTTAACTTAAAAAAAAATAAAATAAAACAAGGGCTATAAATAACCTAGTACATGAGACTCAAGAAATAGAAAGACGAAAGTGCTCTTGGGGCTTACATACGACATCCCTTTACTAGAAGGGTCAAACGGGAAATAAAATAATATAAAACAAGTACAACGACACATCAATAAGAAAATACATGACATAAATCAAAAGTACAATGACTCGATCGTGGCCGTAGATCGGCAGCCACACCTCTGATAAACTATGATGCACCGACACTTATCCTCAAAGAGGCGTGCAGTGTCCGACACGACACTCGTCCGACACGTGTCGAACACACCGAAAACGTGTCCGATTAAAAAATATTAAATAGAAATTGGACACGCATGTGCGATACGCGTATCTTAAATATTTTATGAATTTTTTTAAATATAACTTTTTTTATTTTGTGGTATTTAAACTAAATTTCTTATTTCATATCCACAACACCAAATCAACGTCTGCACTTAATACCCAATCATCGAATATTCTCATTTTCATTTCTTTTTGATAGCGAATGTATTTTCATCTCCTCTCTCGGTAACTGATAAACGACATTGACGTCGGACTCTTGACATCCTAATACTAATCATTTTAAGCGCAAATTTTAGTTAAATGACTTATTATTTTCAAATTATTTTTAAAATTATTCTTATTTAATTTTATATACTATTTTTTAAATATAAAAACTATAATACCATGTCCAACCCATGTCCGTGTCTTATATTTTCAATACCTGACGTGACCCGTGTCCTTATCGTGTCGTATTCGTGTCGCCGTGTCCGTGTCTGTGCATCATAGTTGATAAACCTTCCAAGATTTGATGTCCCCATCATCCGGCTGCTTCCAAATTCTGCCAATCCTATTATTCCCTTTCCACAGTTTATTGCTACAACATGGATCCTCTTAATTCTCACTTCCATCTTCTGTTATCTCAAACCTGAGAAGAAGGTGAAGGTTGCCCGCATTAGTGCCGCATCTTTGGGTTTTGAAGTCCTATTATGGCAACACATGCTCATTGTACGCAAATTAATGGAATATAGATTATTCTTTAACAGATTTATTACAACTGCTATTACCGTTTTGTGGTAGAATGTGACATGTACATAGTACTGGTGGTGATGAAGTGTTTAATGTCAAGACTTTACTTACCAGCTTACGGCCATAATTCAACTTGGGCAAAGTCTAGTTTATAATGCAATTTTGTCCCTTTCTGAAGGATCTCTTGACAAATAAAAGTTGCATGGATAATTTGCAATCTCAAAAGGTCCTCCTTTCCAACATGTGAAAGCGTAGTTGGTATAGTTGACATGAGGTTGGGTTCACCAATTCAATTGCGACATCAGCACGCCATTTCAATTCTTTTGTATGCACAGAAAAAAATATGTATAATTTGAAAACCAGTCCATTTTAATTGATTTTTTTTTTAAAATTTCTTTTTATCTTGTTTATGAATCCATAAATATTCTTGTATAAATTATATGATTGTTATTATTTTCTTTCTTCTTCATTTTAGCTTCAGGTACCAAACGGTTGGCTTCAGAAGAGTTTGCTAATGATTGGCACAAAAAGAGGTTAAATGCAGGGGACATAAACCACCAGTTTTTGGTAAATATCTCTTTGTTTCACCTCTCACTGCCATTTTGTGGACGGACAGTCTTTATGACTGTTGTCTTCTAATTGTTTTTGATATGCAAGAAAAGAGAGGCACACTATATTTATCCGGACTTGGAGAACCTTCCTGGACCTAATGGTAGTCAAGCACATGGATTATATTCGAAATACTATGGCAGGAATTCGCCAAATGTGGCTTCTCAGTTGTCAGCCATGCCTACACTTCTTGGAAAAGGGTGATAATAACTAGTTGATTTTTTTTCTTATGTCTTTACTATTTTTTGAAACCACTTACTTTTTCCTTCTTAATATTGCTATTGTTTATCATGCACATGTTGTATTTTGATTTATCCCTATCTAATGCATTATGCTGTTTTATGGTCATATTTATTGCTACTCGGCCTAGGGGTTTGAAATATCAAGGAGATAACGTATGGTTGGACTAGAATTTAAATTTACATCACATTTCTTAAACATTATGAATATTTTCTAACATGACAGTCATCTAATGTCAAAAGAGCCGCTAAACAATAAAGTTTTATTTATAAGCACTCCATAAGATGCATAGTTTTTTTTCAACAAGTTTTACTTAGTACAAATCAACACAAATTATTACTAGAATTCCTAGCTTATGTTATTATTCTTCTAATGCACACGTACTCTCTTCTTTCACACATTTAAGAGAAACTTGATTGACGGTCCACCGATCCACTTTGGACCGGCCAGGGTATATGTTAGGCAGAGTGGGGTTCCACCCCTTTGAAATGGGCCAAGGGAGCATATTTTGAATTTGGAGGGTGCGGCTAGGAGGGAAAAGCAAGGAGCTGTTTTGGGATTTTGCTATTGTATGCTTTAAATATATTTTTCCTAGGGTTCAGTTTTTTTTTCTTTTATGCCGGTGTTTGCTGAAATTAGGATTTCTTAGGTTGTGAGGGCTCTAGCCGGCGGCTAGGGATTTGGGACAGCCATATCTTCCTTTCCAATTGAAGATCCAATTGTATCTTGCTGTTTTCTTTCATATTTTGTGCAATAAAAAGATTTGTGGTGTGATTTTCTTCCCAATTTCCCATTACAGTTTGCTGATTTGGTGCAAAGTTCATCTACTTCATAACAAATTGGTATTAGAGCAATATCCTAGGCTAAGATATAGGACTTCCTTGCTGATTGCTGTAGCGTTTTTCTCTCCGATCTTGTTGATTTTTGCTGTTTGAAGACCAAATCCATTGTTTTTTTGGCTGTTTTTGTTGTGTGGAGTCTTGATCCTGATTCCTATGGCAGGAAAAAAGATAAAAGTGTTGAAAGGGAAGATCGAACAATTTAAATATGAAATTTTAGATTTCAAAACTTAAATTTCAACCTTCCATGAGAAAATCGATGGGAACTTTGCCATCATGGAGGAAATGATGAAGAAATTGCTTGAGGGCCAAACCAAACGGCATCGTCGGCGTGGGAGGCAGATGACAGTCAAGTGAGTGGGGAGAACCCTAATCCGATAATGAGAGGGGAAGAACAAGATATAGAGATTTTGAAGGGAGAAGAGAGAAGACCTCCTCTAGTGTCCATTCTTAGGGAGGAGATAGGTAGAAGTTATGGGGAGAGGCGTGAGGGGATTGGGTATGAATGAAGGGGGGCTTAATTTGAAAGAAGAGGGGCTGATTATGATTGGTGAGGTGCTAATTTTGAAAGGAGGAGAGATTTTGACGAAGAGTTTGGGTATGAGCGTATAAGGGATGATCGGGACACTTGGGGGGACCACTCACTTGGGGAATGAGAGATTATGGTGGAAACAGAGGGAACAAAGGAGATTTAAGGGTGAGGAAGCTGAAAATGCCTATTTTTGAAGGAGAGGATGCACATGGGTGGATCTACATGTTGGAAAGGTATTTTGTCGTCAATGGGTTGATGGAGGAGGAGAGATTGATGGCAATTGGCCCGTGCTTAGAGGGGAAGGCCTTGGCATGGTACCAGTAGAGAGGTATGTGGCAGCCCATATGGAGCTGGAGGGAGTTTAAGGACTGCTTGTTAGAACATTTTCGAACCAGCTGGGGAGGAGATTTCTATAAGCAGTTCTTCGCTCTAACACATGAGAGATTGTGGTGGAGTACTGCGAGAGGTTTGAGAATATTGCCACCTAACTGGACTGGCCATCGGAGACTGTAATGTAGGGGGACTTTATGAAGGGTCTCAAACCAAAGATTTGTGCGGCAGTTAGAATAATAAGGCCTCGTGATTTGGGAGAGGCTATGGAGTTAGCCCAGTTAGTGGATGATCAAAAGCACTTGGAGAGTGGGACTAGAGGCAGGAGTTTGCACCTAAGGGGTCGACATGGAGGATCTTTGGATGGGGAACCAGTGAAAACTTCAATATGAGAAGAGGACGAAGGGGTTATGCTTCATATGTGATGAGAGGTATATCCCAAGGCATAGGTTTAATGATTGAACTCTTCATGTTCTCATCATTTGTGATGACGAGGAAGCTGAGGGGGGAGGTGGGAGTGAGGCAGTGCTGGAGGAAGAGCTGCATTTAGATGTGGCAGAGGTCTCCTTGAATTCAGTGGTGGGATTCACTCCAAATTACACAATGAAAGTGAAATGAGAGATAGCAAACATGGAGATAGTGGTGTTGATAGATAGTGGGGCTATCCATAATTTAATCTCCAATCAGGTCGTGAACCAATTGGAGGCTATCTACTAAAATTCCACTACTATCTCATCAGCCATATGATCCCCATCCACCCCATGCATGCTTGGCTATGTGGAGGCTACAAAAGGATGCATTAATTACTATTTAAATGGTTGATTTAGCTCAACAAAAGCTACAGAAACATTGAAATTAATATCGTTTAATGATAATAGTTTATTGGGCTTTTAGATATACTATTATATATCAAAACACTCGAAATTAAAAGTAGAGTTTAATAAAAATAAGTTAATGTTTATAGGATGTTTATGCTTATATTTATTTTGAGCATTTTGAGTATTATAGAGGGGGTGTTACCGATCAGTGTCAGGCCTTATGGCTACCATCATATTCAGAAGGATGAGATTAAGAAGCTTATTCGGGAGATGTTGGAGGCATGGATCATCAGGTCGAGCGTGAGTGCTTTTTTAGTCTGGCCCTACCGGTCAAAAGGAAGGATGAGAGTTGGAGATTCTATGTGGACTACTGGGCCTTGAATAAGTTGACCGCGCCAAATAAGTTTACTATTCCAGTGATAGACGAGTTATTGGATGAGCTATGTGTGACAGTAGTGTTCACAAAGATGGATGTGAAGTCTGGGTACCATCATCGTCCTGAAGATTACTTTTCGGACACATGAGGGACACTATGAGTTTTTGGTGTTGCTGTTTGGTCTCACCAATACCCCTGCTACATTCTAGTTCCTAATGAGCATGATGTTTCGATCATACCTGAGGAGATTTATACTGATTTTCTTTGATGACATCTTTGTGTATGACTGGTCGGATGAGGAGCATTTGGAGCATTTGAGGGTGATACTAGGAGTGTTATAGGAGCATCAGCTGTGGGCCAACTTGAAGAAGTGTTGCTTTGCATAGCTCAATGAGGAGTACTTGGGGCACGTGATATCTCAGGAGGGGGTGTCTGTTGATCAAGCTGAGATTGAGGTTATATTGAAATGGTCTCTACTTAGGACTCAGAAGGAGCTGAGGGGTTTCCTAAGGTTGACTGAGTACTACAGGAGGTTTGTGAGGGGATACAATACTATAGCTTGGCCACTGACGGAGCAGCTGAATAAGGTTAGTTTTATGTGGGGAGAGGCA